>CM053403.1:116665096-116745143 GCA_028644305.1 Xerus rutilus
ATGATTCTAAATATTTATGTCCCAAACAATGGTGTATCTATGTACACAAAAAACTCTTCTCAATACCAAGAAGAAAGTAGAACACAATATAACAATACTGGGTGACTTCAACATATCTCTGTCACCACTAGATAGATCATCTAGATATAAACTAAGAAAATATTCTTCAGATCTAAAAAATACTATTAACCAAATGGACCTAAAAGATATCTATAGAATATTTTACCCATCAGTGAATGAACTTACCTTCTTCTCAGTACCACATGGAAGATTTGCTAAAACAGGTCATATTTTAGGTCACAAAATGAATCTTGGCAAATACAAAAAAAGGAGAGAGAATTTCTTGCATCCTATTAGATCATAATAGAGTGAAATTAGAAATCAATGACGAGAGAAAAAGAAACCACTCTAACACCTGGAAACTAGATAATACACTTTTGAGTAAGGAATGGATAGCAAAAGAAATCAGGCAAGAAATAAAACATTCTGAGAAATAAAAGAGAATAGTGATATTACATATCAAAATCTCTGCAATAGTATGAAGGCAGTTCTAAGAGGAAAGTTTATAGTACTGAGTTCAAACATTAAAAAATTAGAGTAGTAAATAATCTAACATTACACCTCATAGCCCTAGAAAAAGAGGAACAAACTAACCCTAAAGTCAGTAGAAGACTTTGTCAGAACTGAAATAAATGAAATTGAGAATGAAAAAAAAACTACAAAGGATTAATGAAACAAAGAATGGGTTTTTCAAAAGGATAAACTAGACTGATTCTTAGCTAAATTAACCAAAATAAAGAGAAAGAAATTAGAGGTGAAAAAGGAAATATCCCCACAGGCATTATTGAAATTCAGACAAACATCAGAAACTATTTTGAAAATTTATATTCCAACAAACTAGAAAAAATTGAACATATGTACAAATTCCTAGAGACACATGACCTACCCAAATTGAACCATGAAGATATAAAAAACCTGAACAGATCAATAATAAGCAATGAAATTGAAACAGCTATCAAAAGCCTTTCAATGAAGAAAAAGCCCAGGACCAGATGGATTCTTACCCCGTTCTACCGCTTTAAAGAAGACCAAATACCAATCCTTCTCAAATTATTCCATGAAATAGAAAAGGAGGGAAAACTGCCAAGTTCAAATGAACTACTATGAAGTCAGTATCAGCCTGATACTAAAACCAGACAAAGACACATTAAGGAAAGAAAATTTCAGGCTAATATTTTTGATGAACACAGATGCAAAAATTTTAAATTGGCAAATGGCATACAAAAACACATTAAAAAGATAGTCTACTGTGATTTAAGTGGGTTCAATTCCAGGATTCAAGATTGGTTTAACATATACAAATCAATAAGTGTAATTCACTACATAAATAAGGTTAAGGACAGGACTTACAGGATTATCTCAACAGATGCAGAAAAAGCAATTGACAAAATCCAACACTCATTCAAGTTTAAAACACTAGAGAAACTGAGGCTAGAAGAAACATATCTCAACATTGTAAAGGCTATATATGACAAACCTAAAGACAACATCATACTGAACATAGAAAAACTGAAAGCATTTTCTCTTAAAATGGGAACAAGACAAGGATTCCTATTTAACATAGCTCTTGAAACTCTAGCCAGAGCAATCAGGCAAGAGAAGGAAATTAAAGGGGATATGAATAGGAAAAGAAGAGTTCAAATTATCTGTTTGCTGATAACATGATCCTATATTTAGAAGACCTGAAATGATTTCACTGGAAGTCTTCTAGAGCTGATAGCAAATTTAGTAAAGTAGCAGGATACAAACTCAACATATGTAAATCACTTTCCTATACTCCAATAATGAATCTTATGAAAAAGAAATTAGGAAATCTATACCATTCACAATAACCTCAAAAATAGAAATAACAACAAAAACCCCTTGGGAATTAATCTAATGAAGAATGTGAAGGAACTTTACAATGAAAACAATAGAACACTGAAGAAAGAGATGGGGATGGGGAGGAGGAGAGAGAAAGGTGAAGTACTGGGTAATGAATTAGGGCAAATTATGTTCTATGCCTTTATGATTATGTCAGAATGAATCCTAATGTTATGTATACCCTAAAAGAACCAATAAAAAGAAAAAAAATACATTGACATCCATTATTGTGATATCAATGTATCATTTCACACTTTTATTTCACTCCTTCATACTCAATTTGCAATCCTTCATGCTCTGTGGTCTGTCCTCAAGCGCTTTTTTACAGCCTGTTAATTATTGAGATGAGCATCAGGTCTCTATTGGAGCCAAAGTTGATCTCTGTGTGGTCTCACTCAAGTACATGGAAAGAGCCTTTCTTGCCCATTTCAGGACATCTTGGTTCCTTCTCGATTCAGCTTAGGATATGTATATTTAAGAGTCATTCACATTATAATACATGTATTGTTTAATTTTAAAATATTAAGTCTTTTGATCGGTAATTGAAGCATAGTGATTATTAGACTATAGAAGAATTTATAAGAATTGTTCATAATTGTGAGCATGCAAATGCTTAAATAGTTTTAAGTAATTTTTAAAAATCAACTTCATTGGGACATCTAGATATGTATTAAAATTGATCCATTTTAAAGGAGCAGCTCAATGAATTTTGACAAATGAATAGATCTGTGTAATAATCATCACAATCAAGGTATAAAAACTCCCTTCCCCATCAAATTCCTTTTCCTTCCTTTGGAGTTGACCCTTTTATCCCTAACCATAGACAACCACTGACTTATCTCATGGCAGTATTGACTAGTTTTGTCTGTTCTAGAATTTAACATATTTGGATTCCTACAGTATGACTCTCAGTATTGGCTTCTTGTGCTTAGTGTCTTAGTTTGTTCAAGCTGCTGTAATAATCAGGGTGGTTTATGAGTAACATATTTTCTGCTTGTTTGTTTTATGATGAGGATAGAAACCAGGGCCTCATGCATGCTAGGCAAGCTCCCTACCACTGAGCCATACTCTCAGCTCTAAATAATAAAAATTTATTTCTCATGATTCTGGAAGAGGGCACTGGCAGATTCTGTGTCTGGTAAGGGTCCTCTTCCTAGTTCATAGACTGCCATACTTTTTCAGTGTCTTCATAGAAGGGACAAATGAGCTCTCTATGTTCCTTTAAAGTGCACTAATCCCATTGTTGAGAGAAGAGCCCTCGTGAACTAGTCACCTCATAAAGGCTCTACATCCTAGTATCATTACTTTGGGGATTAGAATATCAGCACATGGATTTGGGTGCATAGGAGAATAGACATTCAGTCTGCAGCACCAGCATAAGTTTTCTGAGATTCATACAAGTTGTGAAATGTCTCAGCAATTTGTTCCATTTTATTTTATTTTATTTAGTGTTGTTTTCCTTGATGAGTAGCAGATGTGTCCCAAGTCACCTGTTGATGGTCATTTGGAATTTTTCCAATTACTAGGTGTTATGAATGCAGACAATATGGAAATTATGAAGTATTTGTGTAGACATGTTTTCATCTTCTTGAGTAAATATATAAGTAATGGAGTTGCTGGGCCATATGCTATTTTTAACTTTGTTGAAAACTACCACAGAGTTTTCCAATTTGTTTTCCAAATGTTTTTCAAACATTTCCAAACTTTCTATAGCAAAGTGTGAGTTTTCCAGCTTCTCCATTCCTCACCAAAACTTTGTGTTTTCTGCCTTTTTAATTATTCTAGCACATGTGATATGGAATCTCATTGTAGTTTGTTTATGAATTTCACTGATGATTTAATTATGTGGAGCATCTATTATGTGGTTTTTGACTCAGTAATGAACAATATGCATCATGATCAATGAATAATCATGCTACTTCTGTTGTATGCTGATAGTTATCTGTCATTGTACATGTGTGAATTAAGTTTATATAGACGGCAAAGTGGATGGTTGTTTTAATCCATGTCTTCTAGTGATAAGCTCATGTAATTTAACTTTTAAAGGTTATTACTATTGAATAATAGTTCAGGTTATCTTTGTTCATTTGGAAATTAAAAGGAGATGTAAAATGTTGTTTTTTACTAACAGATACCACTTCATTAATCCAGTCAATGACAAAGGAATTATTTCGACTTTTAAAGCCTGCCTTATAGAATGAACTTTTTGACAGGTTGTTTATTCTGCAAATGGAGAGTGTGCAATTTCTTTAGCTATATTTTGGAAGGAATTAAAAATGCAATTGAAATATTCAAGCATTAGGCAAGAAGGAAAATAAGTAATTATGCCTGCAGTGTGGCAGAAACTTTTATTGCATCGTGAAAATAATATATAGCCTTCAGAGAGAGTGTAAATGGAATTATGGAAGCTATAATTGACCACGAAAATGTTGACATAACCATTTAAGAGAAAATTGGTGAAGGTGAATCTGTTGGCAAAAATGAGGATGTGACAAAAAGGATGAAGAGGTGCCTAAAGAGGTAAAATCAGCAAAAAACTTCACATCACATGAGAAGAAATCTGCAAGGCATTTCACAGCAATAAAGCAAAGTGAAGTACAGGATATAGATTGATAAAGAACTTTGAGACTTCTCTAATGCATAGAAAAGATGCTTGTTTCATATTGAAAGTTTGACCTGAGAAGAAGATGACAGTACTGTTCAAACTACTCTCTTTCTTAAAAAAAATTTTTTTTAGTTGTCAATGGATCTTTATGTATTTGTATGTGGTGCTGAGAATCAAACCCAGTGCCTCACACATGCAAGGCAAGTGCTCTACCACTGAGCCACAACCCCAGCCCCCAAACTACTCTTGATCAGTTCATTTTACAAAACAAACCTCTTTATTATTCAATGTTTCTTTTTTAAATTATAGTGGACCAAATGACCATAGTTTTACTATTTTTTTCAGTTCCCTATACATTTATAATCAACAGTAAGATATAATTAACTGTTTTGAGAACAGTTTTAAAGGGAAACAATCATAACAATCATAGAACAATCATAATTATTTTTATTAATTGGAAAGATTGTTTTCAACAATCCTCCATGATGGTGCAAAACAGTTTTTTCCAACTTCCCTCCCAACTTTTGTGCTATTGTTGTCTGACATATAACATCTATATTTTATTTCTATAAAGCATTGTTGTTTTTGCCTAAAACAGCCAATTGTCTTTTGAGTAAATTAAAAAATATGAGAAAAGGGTGCATACTTAACACAAAAATTTGTCATTTCTGAGCTCTTTATTTTCTAGCATAGATCCAAGTTTTCATGATTATAATTTTCTTTCATCCAGAAGAAAATTCTTTTAACATTTTTTTGTAATGTAAGTCTGCATTTCTGTTTTTTGTTTTCTGAAAAATATTTCTTTCACCTTCACTTTTAATGTTAATTTTACTGTTTACAGAATTCTAACCCAACATCATTTTATTTTAGCTCTTTAAGTATATTGGTCCATTATCTTTGGCCAGCACTATTTCTGATGAGGAGTCTATAGTCATTTTTAAATCTGTATTTCTCTTTGCATATTGTGTCTTTTTTCTCTAGTTGATTTTAAGATCTCCTCATTATCACTGTTATAATTAATGATTATAATAATGTGGTTTTTTTGCAAGAAGGCAGTTAATTAATATGGTTGAGGGCATTATTATGGTTTAGGTCTGAGATATTCCCCAAAGGCTCATGTGTTGAAGGTTTGGTTCCCAATGCAACAGTTTTTGAAGGTGGGGTTTTGGGAGGTGATTGTATCATGAGGACTCAACAATGGATTAATCTATTGGTGGTTTCACCAACTGAGTGAACTATTGGGAGGTAGAGGAGACTTTAGGAGGTAGGGACTAGTTGAAGGAAGTCTGCCACTGGGGACATGACCATGAAGGGTATATTTTGTGCCCTGCCCCTTCCTTGCTTTCTCTTTACTTCCTGGCCTCCGCAGGTGAGCAATTTTGCTCTGTCACTCAAATTGGAAGAAAGTGTAGGAAGGCAATTTTTTAGCTTTCTCAGGACTGTCTCTCAAACCTCTCTTTGTCCTTTATTATATGTATTTTTGGTGGGCAAAAATCTCTAAACCAGTTCCTCCTGGTTCTGATATTGTTTGGGAGAGTCTGGCATGAGGAATATAGCTCCCTTTGAACTTGCCAGTTAAATATGTTATCTCTTTGATCTGAGCTGTAAACTTTCTATGCAGAATCTCTGCATTTCTAGTTCAGTTCCCAAACTGGGGGTCATGGCAGAGCCAGCAGTTATGCCGCTTCCTGTGTTAACTTTGGCTCTCTAGTGGTCCTTCATAGCCTCCCTCTGTCTCATAATTTTCCCATTTCTTCTTCTATTTGGCAAGTGCCTGATTTCTATACTGTGTTAGGTTTTGGTTGCTGTGATAAATACCTGAGAAAAACAACTTAAAGGAAGAAAGATTTATTGTGGCTCACTGTTTTAGAGGTTTTAGCCCATGGCCAGCTGGCTCCATTGCTTTGGGCCTAAGATGAGGCAGAGCATCATGGCAGGAGGGTGTGACAGAGGAAACTTGCTCACCTTGTGGCCATGGGGAAGCAGAAAGAATGGAAAGGACCAGGGAAAAGATACATGCCCTTAAGGACCCACTCCTTCAACTAGGTCTTACCTCCTACAGTTTCCACCATGTTCTGGTAATGCCATAAAACTGGCAATTCACTCATGAGGTCAGAGACCTCAGATTCCCATCACTTCCCCTAATTCCCACCTCTGAACACTGCTGCATTGAGGATCAAGTCTTTTATAAATGAGAATTTGAGGCACATTCCAGATACAAACCATAACATATAGAATCCTAACTTAAATGGCCAGAGAAGAGAATTCCACTGGCCTGTTTTTTCCTGTTTGTGCAGAACTTTTCACATCTGGTCATCTCCTGGGCTGCTGGTTATCTATGGATTAGTCTAGCTGTATTATTTTCTATTGTGCCTAAAGTGAGGAGGAGGTCAACTGGCAGCCCACAGAGAAATCAGAATGTGTGAGTCAAGTAGGGCTTTGGATGCCCCAGAGTCACATTACTGCTCCGACCAGCCATCTGTAGCTTTCGTGTTTTGTACAGTATTTTCAGTTATTGTGATGGATTTGCACTGCCTTTTGCATCTTGTGACCAATAGCACACAAATGAAAATTCTGGGGTGAGGAGTGCAGTCTGTGGCAGTGTGATGAGGTGTTTCTCTGTGTGAAACTAAGAAAAATACAGCAAAGGAAACTGTATGTTAGGGCTTTCATTTTGTTTCACTATAGGTCTGCCTGGATGATCAAAATAGATGGGCAAGAGCCATGGTGGGGCAATAATCCTGTTCCCTTGCCTCCTGGAGATTCAAGCATTATATTGAGAGAGCTATCATCTCTGCTACTCCTCCTTCCTGTTTCCTCTCATGGTGAGGTCAGATAGAGTTTAGCAGAGATGTTCATGTGAATATTGTCTATATTCATGAACAGGCTTATATCTTGGTTGCAAGCAACATGATAACTTTAAAGTTCAGCAGCTGGTTAAGGACTATTTTTTCTTATTATCTTGATGATACTAAACTTGATGTCTTTCTACAGCACTGCAAGAGATTACTGATATTGCCTCTTAGCTTTTGATTATTTATGGATATCCTTTATATTTAGTTCCATGTTATATGTTTTTCTCCCTGAATTTTTTGATGAGAGTATTAAAGTTGACATTATTATGATCAAAATGTGTACAAGTATATAAAAACGTTGCCATGAATTGTAAGGCTGCTGTTATTCACGATGCCTAGCCAAATGAAGATGCAATTAACACTTGAATATATAATTGGAATAATGTCATCCCCGAAACTGCAGGTTATAGGAAGAGGTTTGGGTATTTGAAAGCAGTGAATTTTCACGAATGGAGTTGTTAATCTTTTTAGTGCAGCTTGGGAGAAAAACCAGGTTAATTTTTGCATGATCCATTTCTTAGTATTATCCTTCCAGGGTCTTCTGAGATAACACAGCACTGATAGCTGCTGATAGGCATTATATTAAGTTGCTGGTCTTTTATCTTGATACCCTGATAGTATAAGCTTCAGGAATACTTAACAGAGTGCAATAACCTCCAGCTGCCAAATGCTAGATTTAATTATTTATCAGGACCAACACGAAGGTTTAGATGTACTGTGGTAGCACAGTACACAAACATTATCAAAACTGAAATTAGATCCATTCAAACTCCATTTAGAGTCAAAGCATGTCAATATTTTTAGGACCTGGGAGATGATCTAGTTAGTTCACTTTATTTCACAGGAAAGAGAACTGAGATGCAGGGAAAGGGATTGCATCTCAGTTTATACACCAGGTTTGAGGCAGAAGCAATAAAATCTGAGCTCTTCTGCTTCTTAGATGCAGGAGTTTTCCACAATACTGACCTACATATATTCCCAACTCCTTAAGTCCTCTACTTTGTATTTTGCCATTGCTCTTACCAAGATTCTATCCTTTACCCCAAATATTTAAATTTGTTACCATTATTGTCACTTTTTAAATAAAAGCACCAGTTGTTATTATAAACAATTATTATCTTATTTTGTATTTTAAAATTTGGTTTAGTTTGAAGTTACCAGCAAACAAATGTTATGGTCCTTGGAAATATAAAAGGAGCTCAAGTCCATTAGGGAACATAAGAAAGTGATAGCTCTGTTGTGAGTGGATAGACTAGAACTCTCCCAAGGAGTGTTGTATGTTTGACCTCCTTAAACAATTCTATTAATCCTCACTTTTTTCCTCTTTAGAAGTGACGAATATTGAATCTTTCTGTACTTAACAGTGTCTTTTAAAATATAGATTCACAGGAAGTTGCAAAAGCTACAAGGACATATTACATATGTCTCTTCATTCGTTTTCTCCCAATGGTGACGTCTTGCTTGCAACTATAGTATAATATTAAAATGCAGAAATTAACATAGGTACCACCCATGGAGCTTATTTATATCTGAAATTTTACCTGCTTATGTGTGTGTGTGTGTGTGTGTGTGTAGTATGGTTCTGTGAAGTTTTGTCACATAAATGGATCTAGATAACTACTACCATCACAATCAAGATGTAACATCACAAGGTTCCCTTTGCCATTTCTTTGTGGTCACAATTATGCCCTTTCCCTCCAGTCTTCCTTGGCATCCACTTCCCTGTATTCCATCTTCATAATTTCATTTTTGAGAATTTATATAAATGCAATCATGTAGTCTTATTTTTAAGCAAGAAAAACAAGTCACAAATTTTTAGCTATGCAAAACAATTTTCAACAATCACTTGTTTCAAATCCTTGAAGTTTTGAAGTATTCTAGGCTTTGTTCTTTCCCACATTTTCTGATATCAGTTTAAAAAATCAGTATCAAATCATAAAATCAGTCTATTAATTTTTTCCCACTACTTGTTTTTCACTGTTATTTCACAAAAAAATCGTTCTATTTTTCTCTCTCTCTTTCATCATATGAAAGTATCTCTTCACAGGAGACCAGCAGAGTAAGGGAAAGGGACTGGGGGGAGGGAGGAGGGAAGGGAAAGGGAAATACTGGGGAATGATAGTGACCAGATCATATAGTTATATTGTGTGCATACATGAATATGTAACAATGAATTTCACTATGTGTATAATTATAATGCACCAATAAAAATATGGAAAAAAGAAAGAATCTTCATGCTCTTTGCATTTTCTAAGATAACTTACTAATGAATCTTTAATGTAAGGCCAAGATATTCTGTGTACAAGTATGTGTTATAGGTGTACTTTTGTATGTTTGCTAACATGGATAATCCTTGTTAACCTGAGCCTCTACAATAGTTTATAAAAGCAGAAATAGGTACCTAGAACACAAAACACAAAATGAACTTGTTCAACAACTTCTTCCAAATGTTGTCTATGAACATTGCTCATATTACCTTTGCTCTCTGTATTTCAGACTTTATTTTTTTTGCAAGTTTCTATATCTAGGGTAATGAAATGTAAAACCAAGTGATTGTCTACCAATTACAATTTATATTAATGGCCACTGGGAAGCTCCCTATGTGGCTGCTGTACCATATCAGGGGTTTGATAACTTTGCTCTGTTACATGGGATTGCCTAAATTCTAAATGCAAACTTATTGATGCATGTAGGAAACCATTTGTATTAATATCATTAAGAGACCCTACCTAACCTTGATGAAAAATTACTTGAAAGTAACAGAGGACAGAGTCCTTATTTTAAAGTAAATGAACTATCAGGAATAATTAGGATTAGTCTAACTGTAATTGAATTTAATGAAACTGAATAAAACAAATTAGACATAATTGGAAGCTAAGCAAAAGTCAATTAAATCTTTATAATTTTAACTTTATAAAAGTTATTGAATTAAATGATCAATTAACAAAGAAAATAAAGCCATGATGTAAATTTCTAGGAAAATGGGTGATTTTTTTTTTGAGGGGAAAGATATCATTTCACTTAATGATTAGAGTTCAGTGAAAATCCATTTAGTGAATTTTGCAGCCTTAGCAGTTTAACTTCAAATGAAGTCATTATGCAAATTTATAGTTTTACCTACAAAGTACTGCTGAAGTTGTTTTAAGGAATCAAGGAGTAGAATTTGACAGCATAAAATAGCATATTCATAAAAATCAGTGAATTCAGGTGGTTTGGAAGAAAGATGTGGTTGCAGTAAGTCAATATTCACTTCAGAACTGGTTAGCTTTGTGGAAATTACAGTTGATCTGTTGTGGAAATTGTGCAATTGAAAAAAGATTCACCACATTGCTCTGCAACAGACTTGCTCTGATTCAGTCCTTCCTACAGCATGGCTGTCCATCCTAATGACTATCACCCGAAAGACCCCAAGTCAGCAATGTAAGTGATGTTCTGTGAAACTGATCACCTAAGTACTCACTGCTAATGAACTATAGTTTCAAAACAGTCTTTTCAAAATATAGTGAGTCAATCCAAGTGTTGTGATTTCTGTTTGCGGGCTACTCAGAGAAACACATATCACGATTCACTCTGTGACACAAAATGACCTTCGAAAGGGGCTACGAGAATGTACTGACTTGAAACTGTTTTGGAATAGGATTGCAGTTTTGAATCAATGGCGAATTCTGTTCTTTAATGATGATAAAACTATTAATTCTGCAATACCAGCCACAAAGGAAAGAGCAGTAGCAAATTGGTCTCAGGAAATAAGTCCAATGAGTTGTGAGAATACAAAGCAACTTTGTAGACACTATCCTTCACATACTTTATGTCTGAAATAAAACCAGCTCTTCACAAAGGGCCGTGGTGATTAACTCTTTGCTGAAGCATGCCAGTGTTCTCCAGTTTTTTTTTTAAATAGACAAGTGCATGTTTAATCAGGTTAAAGATTATTGAATTATAACAATATGGGTAAAGGGGAGTAACTCCATTGATGATGTAGTGAGATTTTGTGTAAAAGAATGAATTGTGAGGCATGAATCTAGACTTTGAATGATAAAGAACATTCATTGCAATAAGGAATAGTTTGCACCTTCATCCCTATGGACTGTAACACAACTCAGCCCCACTCAGCTATGATTCTTATGTAACACAGCATTACTCTTGACAATGCAGTTGTGTCAATCCTCTAGAACCAGAGAAAAGGAAAAGAGTCTCAAGATTCCTGGCAAGGGCTGCTGCTACTTTTGTAGTGGCAGGGTATGAATTTCTCCACATGCCTACAGGTACCATGTTGAGGGTGATGTATTTTTCAACATTTGCTTAAGGTCAAAAGATTTAAATATCAATCACTGACCTCCAGGACTCTCTGTGCTTCTGTGATTCCTTTGTGTTACAGGTGGTTGGAAGCAGTGTTTTAAGTCAGAGCAGGTGCACTTAGATTTTGACATCCTGATTTTAGGTATCTTTGGTATATACACAGAGGTGGGATTGTTGGGTCATTTAATTTATTAACTTTTAACCTTCAATTTTCTTATGCAAAATTTAAACCTCTGAGTGTCCAAGACTTTACTTGTATCTCTATGTTTTGATATGTAGTATTTTTGTTATTTTTCTAAGTATATTATCTTCCCATTATTATTTCTACTTTGACTTATTAGTTACTTCATGTGTGTTGTACAATTTTGAAATATATTGTGTCATAAATGGCATTTTTGTGATTAACTTTTAATGTAATTGAGTTTGATCTGACTACATTTTTCTGTATTTTATCAGATGTTAACACTGTTATATCAATTTACAGGTTAATATTATCATTTGCTTGGTATCTTTTTTTCTATCTTTCAATTTCAATTTTGAGTATCATGCTTTATGTGTGGCTCTTTTAAACTGCATATGACTAGCTTCAGTTTTATAATCTAGTTTCATTACGTGTGTTTATATTATTGGTATAAGGCATTTACATTTATGGTGATTTTTGACACTTGTATTTATTATGCTATAATCACATACTATATATGAATAGTATAAATATAATATTATAACATATTTATAATTATTACACTGCAATTTTACAGGTGTCTTTGGCCACAATTTTTTATGCTTTTCCCCCCTCTCCATTCCTGATTTTTTTGGGATTTATTAAGTTTTAAAAATTCTTGACCCCCTTGTACCTCTACATAACTAAATAAGCTAACATGAGCCAGAGTCTGCAGAACCAACAAGTAATTTATGTTTTTTTTGCAATTTGGATTTGTGGGTGCTTGTTTATCTATTCTTAGTTGGTAGGGAGTCTGTTTGGTTCCAGTTGTGAGTAGGTAGGTTACTCAAGAAGTTTTATATTTGTTTCAGTCCAATGTTCTGAAACATTCCTTACCTAGGATTTCTTTGCATTTCTTTTTCGGCTTAGATTTTCTTAAGCACTGCTGAAGCATAAATTCAAAATCCCAACCTGTTTCAGGGTAGGACTGTAGTTTTGCATTCTCAAGGGGAAGTGTTTTCCTTTCCCAGGACTCAAGTTGAGATAAACAAGTTTTCTTTCTACTTTCTAACTTTTTTTTCAATATCTTTATTTTTTTTAATTTATTTTTTTATCTGGTGCTGAGGATCGAACCCAGTGCCTCACGCGTGTGAGGCAAGTACTCTACCACTAAGCCACAGCCCCAGCCCATCTACCTTCTAACTTTTGTTGCAAGCTTTTAATTCCTGATTTGCGAGATCTGAATGTATGCAGAGGTCTCACTTCTACCACCTCACAGGCACCCAAACCTCATCTTCTCTTTCTGCACAATCCTAAGGTTCAAGTCTGTACATGGGATTGGCAACTTCTTCCAGAACATGGTTTTTGTATTCATTGACCATTCAGGGTTTCTGTTTTGTCCTTTAGTCATTTTCTTCTGGGTATTTCTCTTATTCTCTCTCCTAGCAGAACTATGCATTTAAATGCATGCTTATAGTATTTTATCTGCCATTTCTATGTGTTCACAGTAAGAGCTTTCCAAAATATCCACTTCAACTTACTGCTAAAAGAAGAGGTTTGTTTTAGTGTACATTAGAAATGCCCAATTTCATGCAAATAGCATCTTATATAAGAACCATTCTTGTCTGTTAACACTTGGGGCTCTCAAGTACTCCTGTTAGGTATACCATATTCTCTAAATACAATTGTTCTTTTTAAAAAAAGTTTTATAATTTTAATGGTTTCTTGTGTAATATTGACGTCTATTACCACCAGTGCACATTAGTGTGATTCTTGCAGTCTTTCATGCAGCATTAAAATCAGTCTAAAATCCATACTGATCCAAGGGAGGGTATGAATTAAGATTACTTGAGAACTTAGTGACTGATGAGATCATGTATTTAGGATTATGGAGATATTCTCCATTCAGTAGACAACTTCTGCCTGGACTGAGGTGGCCAAAATGCTCAGTAAAACAAAATGAGGTCAATTTCCTATGGATGGATATAACTGTGGGTTTGTGGACTAGTTGGTACCTTGCCATTGTCTGTTGTCCACCTCATGTTCTCATAAATGGCAGATTCATGAACAGGCTATGCACAGTGGTATGCAAAAAACTCTCAGGGATCTTTTTCAGAGGTTAAATGGGCTGTCTTGTTCTGAGGATCACAGATTCTTTGATGCTTGCACCTGGAGCAAACACAATAAATGTTTGGACAAGGAAGAATTCACTCATGGCAAGTTGAATGTGTCTTCAACAATGTGTCTATAGTAATGGTCCAAAGTGAAAACCATGAAGGTAGTAGTGAACATCTCATTTGTAATGAAGAGTTATGTTAACAAGTATGTCTATCCCTCTCTTCACCACTGTCTTTTCCTTTGTCCTTTCCTTCCTTTTTCATTTGTTCCTTGTTATTACCATGTATGTATTTTCATTTATGGATTCCTCAGTAGTGCTTCATTCACAGCAGGGTGAATTCTGGTTATCTTTATTTTAAATTTATCAAAGAAGCAGTGAATATACAACTTTTCCATTGTATATTCAGAAAAAATGGAAAAAAGGATCTCTAGCAACACATCAAGCCATAAGAGATATATCTACGCTTCATATTACACCAGCCACCAGTGTAAATTAACCAAGCCTATAGTGTTCTCCAGGATATTTATAGACATTAAAACTATCTAAGTAGGCTTTTTACAACCAAGTTTGTCTTCTGGTTTGTATGTATGATGGACATACCTGGTACGTGGCAGTAGCTACAGTGATGTGCGTCATATGACTTTTTAAAAGATAATAAGCCAATATCTTAAATATCAAAAGGTGTGTTTCTCCTTCAATATAATAATTATTAGGAGCTAATTTCTTATTCTGTTATGGTTTAGATATAAGGTGTCCCCCAAAAGCTCATGTGTCAGACAATGCAAGAAATTTTAAAGGTGAAATGATTGGGTTCTGAGAGCCTTAACTTAATTGGTACATTGATCCAGTTGAATGGATTAACTGGGTGGTGACCCTATGCAGGTAGGGTGTGGCTGGAGGTAGGTCATTGGGGGAATGCTTTTATGGTATAGATGTTGTCCTTAGTGAGAGAAGAAGTATCTCTCTGTTCCTGGTTCCATCTTCTATCACATTCTGCTGCCATGATGTTCTGCTTTACCTAGGGCTAAGGGTGTGGAGCTGACTTTCTGTGGACTGAGACCTCTGAAACTGTGATTGACAAATAAACTTTTCATTCTCTAAAATTGTTCTGGTCTGGTCTTTTGGTTACAGTTGGGAAAAATTTGCCCCGAAAACCCCTACTACGTGATAACCATTAGTTTTTTTTAAGTTCTATGGAATTGTTTTCAGATTCTGTGGCATATTTTTCTATAGATATCTTAATGGTAGTGAATCTTCAACATTTAAGGGTATTTGCAAATCAAAAACACCCAATTTCAGTATGGAAGTTTGACTCCTTACTGACATGTAGCCATATATTGGTGAGAATTTTGCTTATAATAGTTTTAAACAGTTTGTGAAGACAATCTTCAAATTGGAACTTAGAAATATTTTCAGCAGTACTGAAAGATGGTTTTAAAAACAATGACTTTGAAAAACAAAGTCCATTAAAATAAATGACTTATTTTATTTTTTGATATATATTATTTTAAATTTATTTTTTGATATATGTATTTTAAAAATTAGCTATACTGTTTGATAGTACCATCTCACATTCTCCTTAACAAGAGCCAAAAAATGCCTCCACAGCATTGTATTTAAATGATAAATAAAGTTATTTACTTGAATAATTAATTCTGCCTAATTCTGTAGTTCAGTGTACTCTCCTTGCTTTTGCAAAAACTACCTCTCTTCCCTCACTTACTTAATGATAATAAAGTCTCTGCCCCCAGCAGTAAGGATAGACACATGACCAACCTGAACCAATCACAAAGCGTTGCAACCTTGCTTACAGTATTGGTTTGAGTGGTCAAGTGATTCAGTTGGATCAATCACAGAATTAAGTAAAGGAAAAGTCTTTTCATCTCAGCTTGGAATGATATTAGAAAGAGCAAATGGGTTTATATTTCCTGCAATAGGGAAGAAAGGATCTCAGGTTGGAGAAGATGAAGCCAACACATTAGAAAGTGGAAATGAAGGTCAAGCAATTAGGGTTCCTGGCCCCCTTCAGATGCTGACCCTATATTGAAGTTTATCTTTGCCCATGCTCTTCTGAAATTCAGTTCAGGGAGCTGGAGATTCCTTTCTTGAGATAGTTGTTTTAAGTTAGCTCCCTTTTTCAATCAAAAGCCCTTATTTCTTATTATCTTTATTGAAAAAACATTTATAATATCTTCATTATTTATTGACATGACTTTGGTGTTAAATGAATGATTTACACAGATATAATCTCTACATTTCAGTGGTTTACATTTCAAGAGCTTTGCATCTAGCAGTTGTTCTCTAGAACTATAACAGCAAAGCTCAATGAATCTTTAATATCCAATTTTTGGGCATAGAGTTAAAAATTAATGTTAATAGTTAAAAGTCTCCCATCTTTCCAAGAAGTTCAGATATTCTCCAATTGAGTGTTAACTTACTTTCAGGCATTTTCATGTACAGAACTCTTGGTGTCAAGGTTAAATTGTTCCTTTCTCTAACACATAGGAAAATTGATGTATAAAAACTTTCTGTGTAATTGCTATCCTTCTAGGCCCCTGGGCCTTGGAGATTTGGTTATCTTTTCACTCAACTGACAATTGATCCATTGTTTGCACTGGATAATCTGGCTTTGTTCAAGCACACCACTGTTTGTACTTTTAATTCCAAATCTTACCTCATTATGAACAATTTTCTACCCTCTACTCTCGGGAAATGCTAATGCTGTTTATTTATATAGAAAGTAAAGTGAAGCAGTCAGTGTTGACATTTGGGCTTGCTTTCACAGGCACAAAAGAGTAGTACTGTATTCATAGTTGAATTTCTTCCACTTTTCTCCCTGTTGGACTATGCCTTCAGCAATTAGTTAGTACATTGTCTAGGTTACGTTAGGCATTAACCACTAGTCACTGGCAGTAATGTCTTTAATATTGTTTTGTTTCTTTTGACTAGTTTGTCTATATTCCCCTGTTCTAATTCTCATAGTGAGCAACCATACTTTAATTGGATATTTGGGAATGATGCAGGGCTCTGTTGCATCTTCATTGTCTTAAGTCAAGATTTAGCTGATCTACCCAAGAACTAGGACAGAGTTGTGGGGCTTAGGAGGCCTGTTGAGCATCCTTCAGTGACTCGAGGTACTAGACTTATGAGGGGCGACCAACCAAGTGTGTGCCCCCAACACTGTTGCAGACCTTGCTAGTGGGCCACTAGGAGCAGCCACAGACAATTAACCGTTGTATTTTGGAATTAGTCATTTCATGTGTTTTTAACTAACTATAATCTTTTCTTTTCCTCATAGAGTATTTTTCATTGAGTTGTACTGTTCACTTGCATAGTGGGATTTTAGATAAGACTGTCCAGCAAAGCTCAACTTTGTGTCTCTAGTAAAGTTGTTGAGTTGCTATCTTTACATTTCACAGTGACTTCTTGATGAAGAACTAAGGCAAATTTACTTTCTAGACTATTTAAAAAGAAAAAAAGGAAAAAAAACACCAAACAACTTTTGCTTTACTGAGACAAATTTTTTATTCAAACTAACTAAACAGTATGAATTTTGTTGTCCCTTTGTGCAGACTATAAAGCATAAAAACAAATTTGCTACTCATCTCTGGCAAATATAAATGGTTGTTTGGTATGTACTATGTGATGGGTCTTTTTTAAAAATAATTTTTAGTTATAGATGGATACAATATCTTTATTTTGTTTATTTATTTTTATGTGGTACTGAGGATTGAACCCAGTGCCTTGCATGTGCAAGGCAAGCTCTCTGTCACTGAGCCACAACCCCAGCCCTGTGATGGGTCTTATACCTGGCTTTGTCTTTTCTTCCTCTTTGTTTTACATACACTTCCAAGATCTTATTTCCCCACTTCCTTTATTATGTTAAAAACTTATTTTATCTTGTGGTTTTACATGCGTTTTAGTAAAACTATTTTTATAAAAAAAGCAAAGCATAAAGGATAGGTGTTTCTTATAGAGCAATGCCTAAACCAGCCAAGCTCATATAAAGGAAACTCTCCTCTTAGATGTAAAATGAGAACATTAGAAATATGGAGAAAAGCTGGTACATGGGGCAGTGTCAGCAATGGAGAGGAGAGAAAAATTTACAAAGTAATTGAGAAAGTTAACCAATGTAATAATCCCACATATTTCAATAGGTCTTCTATCTCTTATGTGTATGTATATAAAAAATGGATTATATCTATTACATTTAATGTAGTAGTCATAACCACAACTTAGCAAATATAAGCTTATTCTAGGATAGTATACAATTTGTTTTTCAGCTTTGGAAATTCTTCAAAAATATTTTCACACAAAATATTTAAATTCATTTTAAATAAATACATTGCTGACTAAAGGAAGCATCCTCCATTGTCTAGAATTTTTGGCTGCCCAGAATTGTCCTATTCCAAAGACTTTAGATAATTGGGTTTATATCATGTAGATTACTACCATTACTCTCCAGTTAAACTTCTAATTTATGTAAATTTGAACAAAACTGAGAGCCACCGTTGGAAATATTCAGTCTCTAAATCTCACAGGGCAACATTGATCAAATAGATCAGAAGACCTATGGATACAGGTTTAATATCTTCTAGATGGACTATAAAATTCTTATTTAATAGTATGCAAGTGATGATTGGCTTTCATAGCAAATAAGTTTGTGTCTATATTAGCAATCTAAATGTTTCATTGAATATTTAATCTGTAACCACGAGTATTATATTACCTAAAATAATATCTCAACTTGGTTAATTTTGGATATTTTCAAGTTACAAGAAATATATACACATTATATACTACATTCATGTGGGTTGTTATGTAGAAGAATTTATGGGAAGGAATTATTAAATCCTTGCCTTCTGTAACTGATAAACTTGTGCACTTATCCTTGGAAAACACTGAGTTAGTTTTTCTGGGGCGTAGAAAGCTCTTCTTCTAATAACTTGTCTCTTTCTTCTCCCCACTTCTCTGCAAGAGCTGAGTCTTGATCAAGAGCCATAATGTACATTTCCCCAAAATAAGAATTTGGTTTTGGTTCCACAATACTGATTGGTTCACATTTTCTAGAGGTGGGGCCTCGAAGGAGTAAAAATAAGAATCTTCTCATTCAGAGAGGAAGAGGGCAGGATCACCAAGCAGAGAGTTACCTCCCTTAACATGTTCCCAGGAAGGAGCAGAAGGAAGGCTTCAGGGGCCTAGGCCTGCACCTTGTGGGTGTGTGGCAGCCTGCTGCTCAGCTATTGCTCTAGCTTGAGAAGGCCTAGGTTGACCCTGGGTTTTGGAGAAAACGTTATTTCTCTTATCTTTCTTCTTCTGCTTGCTCTGGCTCTGTCTCTGTTCAAATTTGCTTTCATAAAGGAGTCCATTTAGGTGTCTACACAGGGCCAGATGATTTCTCCAGGGGTTTTAGCCTGTGGGATTCAGTGGTCAGATCTCAGCTAGTAACAAAGTTTGCTTTGCTTCTTCTCCACTTTTTTTTTTTCAATTATTTCACATGGGCATAGTTTTCTGGAGGGTTTTATGGGAAGGAGTGCTGAACGGATTATTCCACCTGTATCATCATAACTTTTAATTGAATATTTTAAAATTTGATTTATTTTTCGTAGGAAATAGTGCACATGTGTAGGAGCATTCTCCATACCTTCAGAGTTCCCCTTCCCCTTTACCTACCCTATGCTGATGGATTGCCCCTGACACAGAGCGGTACCCCATTGGCTGTAACCTTGGGGCCAGGATTGGTCCAAGGACCGTTCATAAGCTGTTACACTTCCTGGAATAAGTGGGTTCTGCATCTTGCTCCCGCGGAGCAGTCTTACCAGCCCCCGGAGTCTGGGTGAAGTGAATCTGCGACTATGACTGTCTACCCCATACTTCGTCCTGTGGGACTCCATACTGTCCTTCCTAAGGACCCCTTACTTTTGTTCAGGGGACCCCAGCTCATCAGCAGACCCACGCAAGGCACGACATAAACAACATTTTGGTGCCTATGTGCTCTAGGGCCTGCTCGACTCCTTGGTATGTGAATTCCTGGCGGTTCCCCATCTTTCTTGTCTTGCTGGTGAAGGTAACACCAGCCTTTTTGTGATTGTCCTCTGTGTGTCTTTGTCTTTGTACATTTTTTCTGTCCTCTTTACTTTCGGTTTCTTTTTGCTAGTTTTTCCTCCTAGTTTTGGGAAACTTCCCCCGGTGGGGTCCCCTCTGCGTGGGCTGGTCCCGCTTCTCCCTGCTCCTCCCCCTCTCCCCGGGGTACCGCTACTTGCATGGGCCCTCTGTCTCTTGGATTGGCACTACCTGGTAGCACCGATCAGGGAACTGGTCCCAACTTTGAAAAAATATCTGTCCATCCAGTGATGTGAACAGTTAGTTAACCTATTGAAATAGCCCAGCTATCCATCATGATTTGGGATTTCATTTTATCTCCTTGGCTTAGAGGCTGAATTATAGGGAGTAGATGTGCTGGCAACTCAATTCTCCTAGGGTGAGGTCATGGCCTTCTGACTGGGGATCAAGAGTAAAGAGTTGCCCATCTGGATCACTTGACATGGAGTGGATCTGTAACATGTAGTTGAGGGAAGGAATGGAAGCTGGTTCTGACTCAACTATCACACACTCCCACTGTTTTCACAGACACTTAGGAGATTTTCTTGAATAAACGTTTATTGATTTGCTGTTTGCCCTTAGGTCAATTTCCAGAGACTTGTGATGTTGTGTTTTATAATTTTCACCAGTTAAATAATTGTTTTGCTGAGGAGAGAAGGGCATACCAAACTCCTTTATTTTGGCAGTATGGTCAAATTCTTTTTTTTTTTTTTTTTTTGTCCTTCAGTGGTGTTTTAACTTCACACACATGCATACACACACGTCATAGATACATATTTTATTATTTATTGATATAGTATTTATGCTATCAAGATAATTAAGATCTTTCATCTTTTTTATGTTAGATTTCATGTGTCTATATGTTTTTAGAAGTTTTTCACTATGCAGTTTATTTTTTTGTGAAAAGTTTTTCTGGTACCTCGGTTTGGGACTTGCTTGGTCGTTACTTTTTATTTCATTTGATTTTTGGTGTTGTTTGGGTCAAACCCAAGTCCTCATAAAACTAAGCACATGTGCTACTATTGCACTACATCCCCTGCCCAGCAGTTAATTTTTGAATAATAACTTTACACAATATTCTTAATAATCCATTCATTTACTCATTATTTTTTTTTAACTTCTCTATTTTGTGTAGTGTTAAAATTAGGTGTTTTCTCTTTCTACTCTTCCTTTTTACCTCTCACTACTGCTGAGGTTTTATTATTTGCAATTTTGCTGTATTTCTAAAATTTCTTTAAACAACTTCTTGCTATAATAGATAAAGTGAATGAAGTAAGTTTCCTATGAACTACATGTGTTTGTGCCTACTGTTACAGTGTGGTTATTCACATCAGAATCAGTGCTAATGATAACTCTCAGAATTGTGAATTGTACAAACTTCATGTCTTTTTTTTTTTTTTTTTGTACTGAGCATTGAACTCAGGGATACTCAACCACTGAGCCCCATTCCCAGCCATATTTTGTGTTTTATTTAGAGGCAGGGTCTCACTGAGTTGCTGAGTGCCTCACCATTGCTGAGGCTGGCTTTGAATTCATGATTCTCTTGTCTCAGCCTCCCAAAGTGCTGGGATTACAGGCATGCACCACTGCGTCTGGTTCAAACTTCATGTCCTCATGTAGCAATTGATCTAGTCTATGTTCTTTCTTCTTTCCTCTTTCAGTTTTTGTTTATATAATATTTATTCATTTCTAGGGCATATGGCACTTATATTCATTCTATTGTCCTGGTCGTCCTATTTATTTTAGTTTTAGTCTATGCTGTTTCTTATTCTTTTGCTAGTTTCCTTTATCTGCTATTGGTTAGCCAAAGTTTATTTTCCAGTGCTTTCCCTAAGTAGGAATATTTTTACTGAGTTTTGTGCATTTAATACTGCCTGAGGTCTATATTTGCAGGATAGTTAGGCTGAGTATAAAACCTTTGGTGCCCAGGCCCTGGTGCCTGCCCAGTGTCCACTGGGTGTCTGGCATCTTCCTGGTCACAGCCCATCAGGCCTGCCTAGCTCTGGCAGTTCTGATTTGCTCAGGCTTCCCAGCCCCCAGTGCCCTCACCCCCCAACCTCTGAACTGGCCCACTGCTCAGCTTACTAGTCCTGCAGCTTCACCACTTGGTCCACAGTTTCATCGCCAGGCCTGCCTGGCCTGTTGACTGGCCTTGATCCACCTGGTCCCAGCGATCTAGGCCTGTCTGCCCCAGGCAGCAGCTTTGTCACCCAGCCTGTAGCCTGGCCTGCTCAGCTGGCCACTTCACCTGGCGCACCCAGTCCATTGCAGATTGGCATCTGCAGAGCTCTAGAAGTAATTAATAAACACTGCTAGCAACTTGACATGCAATAAAACAACTGGAATCTCACTAACTCTAAGTCCCTGAGACCGGGAACTTCACCTACTAGAACTCCTCCCACAGAACCCAATGGGGAACACACCCAGTAGGGAACAGACAGCTCTGCCAATTCCACCCCACACCAACCTCCCAAGAAGGGAATTTGGGAAGTTTTCAACCCCAACAACTTAGTGAGCAACACAATTAAAAGGAAGAACTCAATAGCCTTGGCCCATACTCCCACACTCAGTTCATACTTCAAAAAGAAACAAAATCAGGTGGGCACAGACAGTGAAAAACTATGCTCATTGACTATTTTGTCCACCATAGTGGAAATGATTCCTTAATTTCTTAAATTTTCATCAAGTTTTTTCACTTTTTGTTGCTGTCTTTGTTTTGTTTTGCTTCTTTGTTTTATTTGAGTGTGTACTGATTGATTCAAAGACACATATACATACATATGTGTGTGTATATATATATTTGTATATATATTATATATATGTATATATATACATATATGTATATTATATATATATGTTATATATATATATATATATATATTTGTTTCTCTCTCCTTATTTCTAGCCTGTTTTTCTGGAAGTAGTTACTTTTCCATGCTCTATTTTTTGAGATTTAGAGTTTTTGATTAGCATATTTTGATTTTGTTTTGTATAGTCTGAAACTATATCTCTCTTCTCTCCCTCTCTCTTTTTCCTGTTGCTGACAGCAAAAGTTCATTTTCTCTCAACTCCTTTATATTCTTCTATTTTTCTTACCCATTCTAATTAATAACAGATCCTAAATTACTACTGCATCCTCCCTATTCACCCTTTGTAATTGCAAACTCATATGTACCCTCCTGTCTCTTCTTTCTTTAAACTCAACTCTATCCTTAACACCTCTTAATACTAATTGATGTATATAATATATGCCCCTACCACCAATTCCACAGCAATAATTACTACAGTAGAAGTCATTGAAAACACCTATTGTTTGATTTTATGCCAGACATAATTTATGATTATTTACTGTTTTTAACAGATGGAAATTGCTGATCCTACTATTTCTGCATATTGTACCAATTAATACTATAGATGTCAAAACAGGAACTAAGAACTTAGTCTATTGCTATATATTGTTTGCATAGATTTTTGCCATCATTGGGATCTCTCCCCAAATCTGGGAGGTACTAGTAACAGAGAGGGACATTATAAACTCTTAATATAGAAACTCTATAGATCCAGATCCATCCAGATAGATGGCTAGCCATGAAACAATATGAAAAACAAGAGAACAACATAATGTCTGGGAAATAATTCCTTATTAGAAACAAACTCAAGTTCAATATTTGTGGTTTTCTAACAGCCCGATTCCTTTTGGGAGGCTCTGTTAACAGATTTGCACTGGTCATTAAAGACATATCCATAATTCATTTGTGAGCAATGGCAGTATCTGTTTAGTGAGGTCTGGTCTCTTCTATTATCCTAGCTGACCAAAGTGAGAGACGCATATTAGCCAATCAAACCCTAAATTCTATTCTATAGATTTTCCTTGTTCCTTTTTAAAGTAATTTTTAAGGCACAGGGTGAGATACTTTTGAAGGTCATTAATGACACCTTTAGTAAATCTTCTATTATGCTGAGAGGTAAATAAAACTTTGTCATGCACCAGCTATGTCATGAAGAAGCATGAATATCACTTCACATTAAATTCTGGCCTGGGATTAATATTATTTGAAAATTAATTTTTATTAAAAAGTAATGGGGGCCTGGGGTTGTGGCTCAGTGATAGAGCACTTGCCTAGCATGTGTGAGGCACTGGGTTAGATTCTCAGCACCACATATAAATAAATAAAATAAAGATCCATTGACAACTAAAAAATATTTTTAAAAAAAATAATGGGGAATCAAGTTCTTATTTAATGATTTTATGTAATGATTTTAATGGTTAATGGCCTATAATAAACCATGTTCACATAAAAAAAGCAAGGGAACAAATCATCCAAAACAACATAGAATACCTCAACAACAAATTCCATTGACAGAACAGTGGAGGAAGTGTCAGAGATGAGATTTAAAAAGGTCATGGTTAAACTGATTTATGAGGTAAAAGATGATGTAAGAAATGACATCAGAAAGAAAATACAAGAAGTTCTAGTTCACTTTAATACGGAGATAGAGATCCTGAATAAGAATCAATTGGAAATCCTTGAAATGAAGGAATAAATAAATCAAATTAAAAATTCAATGGAAAGCATTACCAACAGACTAGACCACTTGGAAAACAGAGTTTAAGGCTTGAAAATAAAGTATATAATCTTGAAAATAAAGATGACTTATAGAGAAAAGATGTTAAGAAATTATAGAAAGAACTTTCAAGAAATATGGATAACATAAAAAGTCCAAACTTAAGATTTATCAGGATAGATGAAGGCTCTGAAATATGAAATAAAGGAATGCACAATATTTTCAATGAAATAATAACAGAAAATTTCCCACACCATAAGAAAGAAATGAAAAATCCAAATACAGGAGGCTTACAGGACTCCAAATATATACAATTACAACAGACCTTCGCCAAGGCACATTATTATAAAAATGCCTAACTTAGAGAATAAGGATAGATTTTAAAAGCAGCAAGAGAAAAATGATTATTAACATTTAGAGGTAAAACAATCCAATTTCAGCTGATTTTTCAACCCAGATCCTGAAAGCTAGGAGGTCTGGGAATAATATATACCAAGCTCTGAAAGAAAATGGATGCTAGCTGTGAATACTACACCCAGCAAAATTAAGCTTCAGAATTGATGATGAAATAAAAACCTTCCCTGATAAACTAGAAAGCCTGCACTATAAAACATACTCAATACAATATTTCATTAAGAAGAAATGGAGAATAAAAACAACAAACAACAGAGGGAGAAATAACACTAGAAGAATACCCGATCAAAGGAGAATCTAATTCAACTTAAAAACTAGAAATAAAAGAAATTAACAGAACATAAAAAACATTTTTCAATAATGACACTGAATGTAAATGGTGTAAACTCATCAATCAAAAGACAAGGGCTTGCAGATTGGATCAAAAAACAAGACTCAACCATAACCAAAAACCAAGAGACTCACTTCATAGACAAAGACATCCAAAGACTGAAGGTGAAAAGATGGGAAAAATATACATAATTCACGTGGTGCTCATAATCAAACAAGGTTTTCTATTCTCATATTAGACAAAGTGTATTTAAAACCAAAGTTAATCACAAGAGCCATTTCATCTTGCTTAAGAGAATCATACCACAAGAAGAAAAAACAGTTATAAATGTTTATTCCCCAAATTATAGAGCTGCTACATACATCAAAAGAATACTCCTAAATGTCAAGAATCAAATAGACCACAACACAATAATACTCAGTGACTTCAACACACCTTTCTCAACACTAGATAGATCATCCAAACAAAACTAAATAAAGAAGCTACAGAACAAAAAAAAATATAATCAATAATCTAGATTTAAGAGACATACATAGAATATTTCATCCATGAGGGTTGAATGTACCTTCTTCTCAGCAGCACATGGACCATTTTCTAGAACAGACCATATTTTAGGTCATAAAGCAATTCTTAGCTTAAAAAAATAGATACCATACCCTGCATACTATCAGATCACATCTGGAGACTAAATAATTCACTAGTCTGAATGATGAATGGATAGCAGAAGAAATCAAGGAAGAAATGAAAAAACACTTAGAAGCAAATCAAAAGAGTGATACAAATATCAAATCCCTGGGACACTATGAAGGTGATTCTAAGAGTAAAGTTCATAGTGTTGAGCTTATTCATTAGAAGAATAGAAAGACACCAAATAAATAACATTTCACTCAAAGCCTTAAAAAAGAATAACATCAAAATCAATAGAAGACTAGAAGTAATAAAAATCAGAGCTGAACTCAATAAAGTTGAGATTAACAAAAATTTCAAAAAATTGATACATAATAGAATGAAAGTTAATTCCTATCTCTCACTCTGCACAAAAATCAATTTTAAGTGTATCAAAGACCTAGGAATTAGACCAGAAACCCTGCACTTAGTAAAAGAAAAGGCAGGCCCAACATATGGGCACAGGAACTGACATCCTGAACAAAACTCCTAAAGCACAAGAAATAAATAAAAATAAATAAATTGGATGGCATCAAACTAAAAAGCTTCTTCACAGCAAAAGGAACAATCAGTGTGAAAAGAGAACCTACAGAATGGGAAAAACTCTTTACCACCTATACCTCAGATAGGATGCTAATTTTGAGGATACATAAATAACTGAAAAAGCTAAACACCAAAAAAAATCACTAATAAATAAATGGACAAAATAACTGAACAGGCACTTCTCAAAGAAGAAATACAATGGTCAACAAATATACAAAAAATGTTCTATATCTCTAGCAATTAGATAAATGCAAATTAAAACTACACTGAGATTGCATCTCACTTCAGTCAGAATGACAATTAT
The DNA here is from genome assembly GCA_028644305.1 of Xerus rutilus. NCBI lineage: Eukaryota > Metazoa > Chordata > Mammalia > Rodentia > Sciuridae > Xerus > Xerus rutilus. The sequence continues at coordinate 116,691,984 of CM053403.1, forward strand.
AAACAATACAAGTAACAATAAATGTTGGTGAGGATGTTGGGAAAGAGGAACATTGCTGGTGGGACGGAAAATTGGTGCAACTCCTTGGGAAAGCAGTATAGAGATTCCTCAAAGAACTAGAAATGGATCTACAGTTTGACTTAGCTATACCAGTCTTCAGCATATATCCAAAGAATTTTAAATTAGCATATTGTAATGACACTGCCATATTAATGTTTATAGCAACACAATGCACAATAGCTAAGGTATGGAACCAACTTAGATGCCCATCAACAAATTAATGTATAAAGAAATTGGGTATTTATACACAGTGGAATATTACTCAGCCTTAGACATTTCCCAGTAAATGGATGGATTTGGAGAATATCATGCTAAGTGAAATAAGCCAATCTCAAAAAACCCCCTAAAGGTCAAATATTTTCAATAATATGTGGAAGCTAAACCACAATAAATGGAGGGAGGGGAAAGAAGAGAAGTTCAGTAGATTGGACAAAGGGGAACAAAAGAAAGAGGGGGGATAGGAATAGATAAGAGTAGAATATATCTAACATAATTTTTCTATGTATACATATGAAATTACTTAAGTGAATCCCACTATCATGCCCATCAACAAGAATGGGGTCCTAATTAAGATAGGAGTAAGACATATTCCATACTTCTAAAATTTTATCAAAATGGATTCTACTGTTATGTATAACTAAGAAGAACAAAATTTTAAAAAAGAAATTACATACAAAAAAAGTAAAAGATTAAAAAGAAAAAATCAATTGGCCACCTAAAGCCCTGGCTGATAGTATTGGATGAGGTGGAGGAATTGGGCTTCAGGAGGTGGGCCAGCCTCCAAATCCTTACAGAAAGCTGTGGAGGTACTCTGAGATGGCACCAGAAGTGGGGCCCAGGAATCTCAAGGGAAGAACCAAGCCAGAAGTTTCCATTGTGTGTGCCAAGAAGCCAGTGTCTTCCAGGGAAATCTGCTGGGTAAGGTACCAAGGAGTGTCACAGTCCATATATATGGGTTGGCCATGCAGCCAGAGGTTTCCAAATGTGTGCATGGAAACTGGACATCACAGAGGTGCTCCAGGTGTACCAGGAGGTAAGAGGAATTAGGAGAAAGCACCAGAGCTCCCCCTCCCAGCTGCCTTCAACCAGAACAGTAATATACTTTTGAGTTTTCCATGGAAGACTTGAGTTTTTTGTTGTTGGTGTTGGTTTTTTTTTTTTTTTTTGTTGTTGTTTGTTTGCTTTGTTTTGTTTTGGTACTGCGGATTGAACCCTGGGGTCTTTTAAGTACTCAGCTCTTTTCATTCTTTATTATAGTTTTTTAAATAAATGAATGTATTTATTTATTTATTTTTTAAGGTTTTACATTCAAAATGATGCTTTATTAGAATCATAGTTGTGACATTCAGTGCCTTCCTCCTTTCCTTTGAATCATCTCTTCCTCTCTTCTTGTTTTCACTTGTTCTATTTCCAAAGATTCTTTTCCTTCTTCTTTCCCTTTGACTATTTCCTTCATTCTTTTTTAAAAATTTTTTCTAATTAGTTATATATGCCAGCAGAATGCATTTTGATTCATTATATACAAATGGAACACAACTTTTCATTTCTCTGGTTGTACACGATGTAGAGTTGCAAATGGATGAGAAACTGTGGTATATATACACCATGGAATATTGCTCAGCATTAAAAGAGAATAAAATTATGGCATTTGCAGTTAAGTGGATAGAGTTGGAGAATATCATGATAAGCAAAGCAAGCGAATCCCAAAAAACCAAAGGCCAAATGTTCTCTCTGATAAGTGGATGCTGATCCGTAATGCGGGGGGAGTGGGAAGAATGGAGACACTTTGGGCAAAGGGGTGGGAAGGGAGGGGAGAAGAAAGGGCATGGGGGCAGGAAAGATGGTGGAATGAGATGAACATCATTACCATACCATCTAGATATATGTATTTTTTGAGACGGGTCTCACTATATTGTTGAGGATCTCACTAAATTGCTGGGGTTGGCCTTAAACTTGCCATCCTCCTGCCTTAGCCTCCTGAGTCACTGGAATTACAGGCATATGCTGCTGTACCCAGTGAAGATTCTGTTTAAATAAAGAGTTCTATAAACGAAAGCAAACAAACACAAAAATAACCCATTGGTTCTCAGTTTCTCATTTTGAACATCATGTATTATTCCACTGTATGTTGGCACTGAGTGTTGCTAGATGAAAAAAAAAAATGAGCCCAATCAGTTAAATTCTCTCCCTTTCCCTTTTGTTTGACATGGGGTCACACTATATTGCCCAGCCTGGTTTCGAACTCCCTAGCTCAAGCAACTCTCTAGCCTCCTGAGTGCTGGAATTATCTTGTGTGCTATCAAGCTCAAACTTACAATCTCTTTTTTGTAAGTGACTTGATTCTTTCTTCTGGAAGTCTGAAGGATTATTTTCTTTAATGTTTCTATTTATGGTAATCTAATTTTTATTTTGGAGCAGTTTTTTTTGAATCAGTTCTTGAAGTGATTGTGTTATTTCAATGCTTTAATTTTCTTCTTTTAATAATTCCCCTTACCAACTTTTTGGGTATATTTTACATTGTCTTTTATGGCCATCATTTTCTTTCTAATCCTTTTTATATTCTTTCTTTCAATTTCTCTTTATTTCCTTTTTTCCATTTTTATCATTTATGTTTCTTATAGTGTTTTCTATAGTCTCTTTTCACTCTCTACTTCTTCCATGTTCTATCTTCATTTCTATGATGATTTTAGTTTTCTTCTTCTTTTTTGGTGTTTGCCAGCATACATTTTCTTTCTTATTGTTTGCTGTGGTTTATATAAGTGTCTCCCAAAGGCCCATGTGCTAAGGGCTTAGTTACCAGCTTACGGTGTTATTGAGAGGTAGTGAAACCTTTAAGAGCTGGGGGCTAGTGGGAAGAAATTACGTCACTGGGGATAAAATCCTGAAGGGTGGGGTTCCTATCACTTCCCCTCTCTTTGCTTCCCCACTGTCTTTTTTTTTGGTACTGGGATTGAACTCAGGGGCACTTGACCACTGAGCCACATCCTCAGCCCTATTTTGTGTTTTATGTAGAGACAGGGTCTCACTGAGTTGCTTAGCACCTTGCCATTGCTGAGGCTGGCTTTGAACTTGCAATTCTCCTGCCTCAGCCTCCCAAAGTGCAGGGATTACAGGCGTGCACCACCATGCCCGGCTTCCCCACTGTCTTTATGTGGGTAGCTTCCTCTGCTCCTTGCTCCCACCATGAGATACTATATCACTATAGATATGAAAGCAATGCACTTATACTAAAACCTCCAGAACTGTGAGCAAAAATAAAATTTTTCTCTTTTTAATTTGCTTATCTCAGGTGTTTTGTTATAGTAACAGAAAGCTGACTAACACATCATGTTGCCAATTTTTCCCTGAATTCTTGTATTTCTGCTCCATATTCTTTCAGTTTGGATGTAATAGCTTCATTAAGTTTTTAGTTCATGGAAAAATGTTTGAGTAAAAATTTCACCTTTTCCTTGGCACTGATTTTTGTAGTGCATTCTTTATCTGTTATATTTTGCTTTTCTTTTCTGTACTTTATTCTATAGTGTTTTTACATATATGAGTAATTATTACTGAATTGAATTTTTTAAAAAATAAGCAATATGTGATGTGGTAAGGTCCTATGGAGGATGGGGTGGGGATGAAGTTGTCTTGTAGGCTTAACAACCTCAAAACACTCTTGTCGGCACTACAGAAACATACTACTGCAAATATGGCTAATTGGTGGGATTCCTTGTATAGCATTGCTCTTTCTAAACCAAATGGCCCAGGAGGCTTCTGGTGATTTTTTTGTCCATCTGTTTCCTGAAGTCATTATTGCAAGTAAGTGATACAACTTTTGTACTTCAGACTGAGATGCTGGCCTTGAGGAAGTATAATTTCAACAGTACTTTCTGAAATCAAACACCACTCTGCCCTTCATCTATCCACCACTATTTTTTCCCTTTCTTTTCACACAACTTACTTGATTTTTATCGTTTTGAGTCTTTACAAGTATTCTGAAGTTACAGTTTTTAATCCATTTCTCCTAGATTTGCTGAAAAATAAGTTTGTATTTTAAAAATTCCTTGTTTTTAGTGTCATTTTCAGGAAGAGTACTGAGAGATGCTGTTTAGTAACTATGGTCATAACTTATTATCAGTGGGTCACTTAACAGTGCTCTGGTCACACATATCTAATTGAATTCTTAGAGTTTCCTGAGGCTTATATTAAAGTGGTTAAATGTATATTTGTCAATATTTGTTATATTTTCTGCTTTTAATATGTTTTATATGTGATGCTTAAGAAAGAGACTCTAATCTCTTTTTAAAAAAGTACCCAAACTCCAGATGTATAACAATTCTTTTATCCTGTCTCCTCTGTGTTAGTAGACACCAATTTAGGGTAATTAATTTTGTTTCAGCCCCTATAGTCATTGCTGGTTAGTAGGTTACAAGGAGATAGAGTAAGCACTTAGATGAGATCTGGGAGGAGAGCTGTTAGACATTATTTCCCCTGTAGAATGATAGCTGGGAAAAATCTGAAAGTAAAACTACCCAAATCACAGGTTTTATGGATTATTTGAAGGTTCCTTGTGCTCAATTGTCAGGAAAGTGTGAAGAGTACTGAGCCTTTCTAAAATTGAAAGTGAATGTAGTTTTGAATGAAATTGGCATCAGATCATTTATTCATTTTACTAGACAAGAATTTACAAATATCTTTAATATTGTGCACATGGACTGATATAAAGTAGGATGCACATGCAGAAAAGAGAGCACAAAATGGAATATGGTAAGTGACATAAAAGGGGAAAAATTATTTCACTTAAGAGGATACCAGGAAAAGTCCCCCAGAGGAGGCATTATTTGAGGTTACATATTGTATATTGATATCAAGGGAATAAATGAAATTTTCTTTTTAAAGAAAGATTAAGTAAAGATAAAACAAGTTTAACAATATGCAGAGCAGATAAAAGCAGTCAGCTGTCTCATGAGAAATCATCTTCTACACAGTATTCAAAAATACCAATAACATTGTAGCTTTTGCTTTGCTGTTAAACAGAGAATTATTGGGTAATAGTACTTCCTCCTCCTCCTCCTCCTCCTCCTCCTCCTCCTCTTTTCTTTTTGGGAGAGGAGGGGTGCCGCAAATTGCACCCAGGGCCTTGCACAGTATTTTCACTAGTTACCTGCACCTTAAGGTAAATATTCATGTGTACCCTACCTTTGAAAAACTAGAATCATAGTTTGCTTTAAGTTATTACATTAAAATTGACTTCATGATCACTATTCAACTCAAAGACCAATCTCAGGAAAAAGCTAAAAATGAACAACTATTTACATTACTGGGAAAAGGCTATGAGATCAAACCTACTTATAAGTTTTAATTGACAGACAACCCCCCCTCCCACACACACAAAGGGACATTTAATAGACAAGACTTGTTAATGCTCTTTTATTTAGAGTAAATGGAATGAGTCAGATTAATGATTTGCACAGTGAGCACTCCATTTATGTTGAGTGCCACTTAGGAGGCATCTATTGGCATTTTCCTTGTACCAGCCAACACAGCATAATGTAGGAGGCACAAGGACTGTAAAGGTCATGTCTTTATTTTCTGAAAGCTTGAGTGCTTACAAAATGCAGAGGTCCCATGCAGAAAGATCATTACCGGCTATGCCTCTTGTTTTCAACATTCTTAATCAAGTTGCAGGCAATAAGCATGCTGTTCCCTTTGGTTACCAAACAACGAGGCATCTGAGAACAGCACCAGCCAACATTAATAACAGTTCCACTGGGACAAGGGAGAAATTGGCAGGACTGTTGGGTTGCTGATCTTGTTCAGTCTGTTTATTTATTTTTTAATTCTTTCTCTTTTTCAGGTTCATTTCTGGACAGTCTCTTTTCATTGCTTATGTGCTCATCTGTGCTGATTTAAAATGCCTTAGTGGTAGCACAGGGTAATTAGCATAGAGAGCCTGGAAACTCAACTTTTAAATTTTATTAATGAGCTGAGTTTAGTTCCCCTTTATCTTTTAACTGACCCCAAGAGCACTAATGAAAAGTATATAAATATGAATACAGGTGTAGTAATAAAGGAGAATTATCAGTCACCCTTAATTTAATTGGTGTCACCTTAGCTTTTAGTAGGGTAATAGGATAGTATTGCCACCTGCAATCATTCAAGACTACTTTACTCACTAATTAGCTCACATGAAGAAATTAGATGACCTTTCAAAAGTGAGTAAAACAGAATCTGGTAAGAACCATTAAAATGCATATTTGTGAATATAGCATTGGTAGGATATCACAGAATTTTAGAGGGCTGAGTGAACTTAGTGGTCATTCTGTGCAACTTTTGTCTGTGAAGGATCTCTTGAAACACTCTTTTGTTGCATGGACTTATTAAGACTCTAGTAGCTGGAGGTTATTTCAGTGTGTCCAATATTCCAAGGTCTCTCAACTAATATTTTCAATTCTTAGTTACTTACCATGCAAAATACACTATGGAGATGGCATTATGAGTGGGAAGAGTGTTTGACTTTTTTGGATAAAGGCGCAATTTTTTCAACCAACGTTTGTTGTATGTGCAATGAATTCTGGGATGGCTACTTTGGGGAAGTAGAGAAAATATAGCTGTGTTGCTTCTGAAGAGCTGGTATTTTGGGATCTAGGATAAAACAATAATGACAGAAGCAACTTCATAAAACATTGAATGTTACTTCACTCAAGTTAAACACATTTGTTAGGAATTATCATATACAACTAACAAAAGTAGATGTAACTACATATCAAGGCTATGGCCTTCTCTAGTTCCTTAAAACCTTTTCCACATTAAAGAAACACAGTAGTTTTTTTTTTTTAATTTAGGAGATATTTTGAACAATTCACTGCCTTTGTTGTATACAGTCATTAAAATACTTTAATAATACTTGATATTGATAGTTATCTGCCAAATAGGAAGAGAATCCATGCTAACATTGTTAACTTTTCACTTTTAATAAGCATAAGACAAAATTCATTAGTATTCAGTGCCTTCCCCTAATCACTAATCCAAAGCGTGTTTTCCCATTATGAAAAGCTCCCACTTTTCCATAGATATAATATTTCTAGATGAGGAGAAAGCTTGTTGAAGGGCCCATGATAACATGCTAAGGATAGATCCTACTGATTTTTCTTGGAATGGCTTGACTTTGGAGCATTTCTGAAACATGTACTTGAGGTGTCAGTAGATTTAATACTATACATTATAACTGATATTCCATAATTGGCTGCTACTTGCTAGCCTAAATCCTTAATTTCTCTACCTAAACACTCTATTGCAGCAACCAATAATTATTATTATTATGAATGCTAACATTTGTTGATCTCTTATTATTTGCCAGGCACTGTGCTAAGAGATTTATATTTAGTTCATTTTGTCTTTGCCACAATGCTTTGAGTTCTATTTTTATTCTCATTTTACAAAACAGAAATTGAGGTAAATTCTCTGACAGAAGGCTGTTTTAGTCTCTTTCAACTGCTATAACAAAATACTTTAGAATGAGTAATTTATAAATAACAGAAAATTTATTGCTCACCATTCTGGAGGCTGGGAAGTCCAAGATTAAGGTACCAGAAGATTTAGTTTCTGAAGAAGAAATGTTTATCATAGATGGTGACTTCTTTGTATCTTCACATGGTAGAAGAAAAAAAATACAAGATATCTCAAGCCTTTTTTTTTATTTTTTAAAATAAGGGCAGTAATTCCATTTAGAGGGACTCCACCCTCATGACCTATTCACATCCCAAAGCCCCCACCTCTCTTCATACTATTGCCTTAGGTATTATGGTTCAACAAACACATTTTGAAGGGATGCAAACATTCAGACTATAGCAATGCCAGAGTAGTGATTCAGATTCAGATCTGACTTGTGATTCCTGGAACATGTTCATTAATTTTTCTGTTTCTATTAATTTGCTTTTGTTATTTCTTCCTTACCGAATGCTCCATACTAGCTACTTAACTTTATACCTTTCAATGCTCATGTTTGTGCCTATCATACTTTGGTTAGGTGAGAAATGCTATTACATGGTTGGAAAAATGGAACTTTGCTGTGAAGTATTAATAAATGTCAAAGTCTAGTCTTGTTTTTATCATGTTCAGGGTAGTCTTGAAATGTAAACTTTCATATTGAAAGAGAAAGAGATCATTTCAAGAGTACATTTTTGAAGCATCTCTAAAACAAGCTTTAATATTTGAGGCCAGACAGAAGAGAATCTTCAGCCATAAATGCTCTTTCTCTTCTGTTTTATGAGCTCTTTTTCTATCCAGATAGCACTTTGAGAGGTCCTCAAATGAAAGGATTTGAAGTCTATATTTTCAAGTTACCATTGAAAATAATCCATGTATATTCATTAGGAAATTGGAACTTTATTTTCTATATTGAAAAAAAGTTTTCAGGTATGGCTTGCTTCTATAAGATTGGTGGGAAAAGGATACTGAAATGCATTTTTCTTTAAAAAAATTTTTTTTAGTTATACATGGATACAATACCTTTATTTTATTTATTTATTTTTATGTAGTGCTGAGGATCAAATCCAGTGCCTCACACATGCTAAGTAAGTGCTCTACCAGTGAGCTACAAACCAAGCCCATGCTTTTTTATTTAGAATACTTTTTTAAGAAATTTTTTTTAGTTATAGATGGACACAATAACTTTATTTTATTTATTTATTTTCATGTGGTGCTGAGGATCTAACTCCATGCCTCACACGTGCTAGGAAAGTGCTCTACCACTGAGCCACAATCCCAGCCCTCTTTATTTTTGTCTGAAACTTATCAACTATGTGTATCAAATTATACTTACCTTGAGAGCAATCTTTTATATACCACTTAGCATCAGATATACAGTTGCTTTTAAGAAACTGCTGTAGCTCTTCTGTATGTATTGATATAGATTGTGTGACATTATAAGGCACATCCGCCAGCAAATCTCTGATTGGTTTATCAGCTTTATTAACTTATTGAGTTGGACTCTTCTCTGTTACCTGTTCACTAAAGACGCTGGAGGAAACCATAACAGCCCCAGGTCACTTACTTGTAAAAGCAGTGATTTGTATAGGATGGGCTTCAAGCCCTCTTCCAGCAATTGAGACCTCATGTTTGACTGTCCACCAGATTCATTCTCTGTATACAGTATTTCTGGATAGAAGTTCCCATTTCCTATGAAGCTGAAAAGGATCAGAGTATGTCTCTTGACTATATGCCACTTTGTCATACGGATTATTCTGAGCTGAAGGCAACTGAAAATTAACAGATACATACAGAATTCTTTTCAGAGCTTTCCTTATCTAAGAGTAGAAACTTCTGAAAAATCACTTTTCCAGGGGAGTTGTATGGTCATGAAGAAAAGAAGAGAGCCTATGAGTCTGTGCAAGCAAACTTTACTAAAATAAACTTCATCTTTCTTTAGTTTCCCTATGTACTTTCCTTCTTCTAGAAACTCATGACTCTCCTTTTGTCTAGTCATTAACCCTCCATTTATTGCTTTTTGTTAAAATGGTAACTTTTTCTTCTGGCCTCTGCTTTGAGTTTTTAATCTCTTGTCTGGGTAGTTATAGATTTAAAAAGAAATTAAATTTGTATGCTTTTTCCTCCTGCTAATCTATTTTAATCTAGTTTATTTCAGAAAAATTTAACTCAAAAAATCTAAGATGTTAGAGGAAAAGCTTTTTTACTATCCTACAGGATGAAAATACTTCTCTGATTTACAACAGTGATAACTGGGACTCTTTTTCTTCCTCCCTTCTCTACTCCTACAGTTTGAGGGCTCTATAGCTTAAGGAGTCTTTGAACTTACAGTGTAGCTTTGATACAGCTACACTGGAATGTAGCCAGCACTGTAAGAGCAAACCCTCACAGGTGACCTGTACTGCCATAAAGTAGCTAAGGTGGAAATCATATTGTCTCCTGGTGTGGGTGTGAGTGGCAGGGCATGACTTATTGTAAGCTTCACATCACACGTCTTCTGGTTTTATACTTTATATTCATGTTTGCACAGTCAGTTCTAGAAATTCTAAAAACCAGCTTATTTCTCTATTATTAAATGATTCATAAGGAACCTGTTTCTTCTATAATTCTCTGGGACAATATCTTAGGCTTCCCGAGGACACAAAATTGTCACTCTTATAGTACAAAAGCATTTGGTGAGGACTTGGGAAACCTACATTTTCATTCAAGCTCTGGTACTAATTAGTGTTGTGATCTTAGGCAGATCAATTAATGTCTCTGAGCCCCCAAGTTTTGAGCTCCAAGCTACAGCATTCGACTAGATAGTTTTGCAGTCCTCTCCTGAATACAAAGTTTGCCACATGCTTTAAGGCCATGTTTTAGTTCATTACTCTGGTTGTAACATGCTTTCAAGTAATAACTTGGAATAAAATTTAATTTTAAAAATTCTCCAGATAAATGGAAAAAGAGAGAGTTTTATTTCAACATCACTGTCCTGCCAATTAGAATATATCTTATGTCGCATTATAATTCCTGAAACGTCATAAAACATAATGGCCTGAACAACTATGATTGCCCATAACAGATAGGGTTCTGTCTTAGAACACAAGGAATCAGAATACCAGGAATTTCTAGAACCAGGTGGAGATTTGCCAGTATTTCTACACATGGGCCAACTTACCAGTGAAGACAGAGACATAGTTTATGTGAAAAGAATTCACTTACATCTGCCTACAAATACAGAAACAGCCAAAGGCTCAGTTTTAGTCCACTCCTTGGTACATAATATGCTCTGGGCTTACTTGCCCCTTTTGATGTGGAAGAAGAGAAGCTTTATTTTTACTCAATATGAAGGAGCCTCAGGGAAGTCATTTCTCATCTATCAGATGCCTGAGAGCTTTGTAATGCAAATCCTAGTGCTCTTTTCTTCTTACCAACAACTTAATTTGGGACAAGATTGATTGACTAGAATGTTTGCTAATCAGTTTGAAACAAGACTAGGCTGGTGGCCAATGGAAGTTTGCCAGAACCTCCCTTCCAAAGACAGGGTCGACAGCTGGTCTCATTTTGGAAATGCTTTTGCCCATTATGTTATCATTTGGCCCATTTTATATGGTCTACTTCTCAAATTACAATTGTTATTTTGAAGATACTCCAAGAAAAAGGGGTGGGAAAAATAAAGACTCCATACATAATTTAGAAATACCGATTTAATGATATTTTGAAAATTAGGTTAACTTGCTGTAAATTTTAAATCCCCCTCCAACTTAAAATGTTTTTATTTTTTTTAGAGTTGGTAGGCATATTGGTACAAATTATTACTGAGCTCTAACTTTTATGTGTGGCCACATGACAATATTTGTTGGTGAAGTAGGGGAAACAACTTTGATTTGACCATCAAAAAGGATGGATTTTTGATCTATTAAAAATAACACTTCCTTGGGACATTGTTCAAAGTTTTAAGAAAATAGATAAAACTGTGTCCAATGAGAGATGTTACCAAGTTGTTGCTGTATCAGAATTGCAGGATGCCATTGGAGAGGCTGAAATTTCAAACCCAATAGGGAATGGGATGGTAATATGAATGTGTGAATCAGACTAGACACGGGACAGTGGGGATGAGCGTGGTCTGTGTAAAACTATAAGGTATATGCTTGTAAAGCTTTTCAGATTTAGATTTGAAAAACAAGTATCATCCTCACAAAACAAAAGCCCTGGTATAAATTATTAGCTCTGAATAAGTTAGAGTTTAGAAAATCATATCAATTCCTATTTCAGAGTTATCCATGTGATTTACAGTCTTTTATAAGATAAGGAGTAAGATCATAGAGGAGAGAGGAAAAGGAGAAGAAAAAAAATAGTTCTTGAACATCCAATAATATGAGGTATTTGAATATACATGATTGCATGAATTGTTACCATGAGCACTTGTGATAGGCAGTGTTATCCAGATTTCATAGATGACAAATTTCAATCGCATAAAGCTTAGGTAATTTACAAAAGGGGAAAGACAAAGATTTAGTTACAAAACTCATGTTCATTCTTCTATACTTACTATAGCAATTTGATTGAGTTACATAACTTCCCTATGCTTCATGTGTCGCATTGACATGATACTACCTTCTTCAAAGGAATATTTTAAGATTTAAAAAGTTAATCATTGTGAAAGTGTTTCATAGAGTTGTGTGTTTTTACCTATTTGTTCAACAGGAAAGAAGAGTCTTGTGTAACTATCAGCACAGCAGATGTTTGAATTATTTTAGCAGTGAGGACAGTATACATAGAAAGTTATTACAAGGAATTAGCTCACACAACTATAGGGGCTGAGAAGTCTGAAGGTCTCCAGTAGGGTGCTGGAGACATAGGAGAGATGATGGTGTAATGCTCATCTGAGTCTGAAGTTCAAGAACCAGGAAAGATGATGGTACAGTCACAGTCTGAAAGCTGGTAGGCTCAAGACCCAAGAAGAAGTGCTGTTTCAATTTGAGTCTGAAGCCAGGAAAGGACCAATGATGCTCCAGCTTGAGCAGTCAGGCAGGAGGAGTTCACTCTGCCACAGGAGGATCTGCCTTTTTCCTCTATTCAGGCCTTCAACTCACTGGATGAGACCCACCTGCAGTAGAGAGGGCAATCTGCTTTAGTTAATCTATTAATTCAAATGTTAATCTCATCTTGAAATACCCTCACAGTCCTGCCACGAATAGTGTTTAGCTAAATATCTGAGCATCCTGGGTCTCATTTGTGTTGACACATAATATTAACTATTTCATACAGTAATTAGGATAACTATTGATTGCTTAGGAAATGATTGATTGTTAACAGAGTCACATAAAGAAAGCAAATATGTGGAAGGAGTATGGATACTTGTAAAGGGATGAGTATGCACATGGTGAGGAATTTTGGTAGCTGAAGAAGAATTTTAATATATTGACTTATCCAAGGTGATCTTCTCATTACTTTAGGTGTTGGACCCTCTGATAGCAACTAGTGACTGATAGGAAGTCTGTATGTTACCAGCATCCATAAATAAAATTTCAGGATTCAGACACTATTGGGTCCTGTGGAATGGACCCCAGAGCCCTGGGGAATGGACATTGTCTGAGGTATTATATGACACTTACACACTGATGTCTACTTTGTCCTGAGTTAGAGCAAGAGGAGTCTATTCACTCCTGAGTGATCTTTAGAATCATTATTTTCATTCATTTGTAACAAACTTGCCCCTCTTTCACCTCATGGTACCTACCGGATGCAACTACAGTTCTCATAAACCTTTTCCAATTGAATGTGGTGGGAAAAACCCCACTACCATGCTGATTACCTTCCTTTTCTGTTCAGTTGGGCAGGGCCGGCTATATAACTTTGAGAGCCCGGTGAAAAATAAAATTTTGGGGCCATTTGTTCAAAAGATGGGAAAAAGTTACCATGAAATGCAATAAAATATAAAATCTTTTCATTTTAAATGTAAGTTTTGACTTATAAACCACAGTGCAAGTAACAGTGATACATAAGTAATAGCATACATTTACAAATTGCAAAAAAAAATATGAATATGTGTGACTCTATAAGCTCACATGTCAATGAAGCTGGCCCTGCCACTAACCCCTAGTAGGCTCCTCATGCACCCCACACTGCCATTCCACTCCTCTTTGTAGCCCATTCATGCCTCTGGAAGGTTACCTTACACTCTTCCTTTTTGTAAGCCTCCAACATCTCCTCTCCTTGTCCTCACTCCTAGTTGCTGACCTTGGAGCAAATTTCACTTAACGAATCCAAACCTAAACCAGGAGTCACAAGATGAGAGTGTCTATAAATTCCTACTTGCTGATTACCCTCTACCTGTACCTATGTCTAAGTGCTCTTTCCTCCCCGTTACTTTGCATGCTGTACTTGAGCACTAAATTCCAACATCTCACTCCATTTCCAGCAATTCTCTGCTCTGACTTCTGTGACATCCATTTTTACCTCTCCATTGCAATGGTCCTACCAAGACACACAAGGATGTTTCTCCCAAGCACGTTTCCTGATCTGATAACTCCCCTCCAGCTGATACACCCTTACAGACATGACATTTCTTCTTTCCTCACAGTGAAATATTTTGAAACTGTATTCACACTCCTTGTCTCCACTTTTTCTCTTCATTTTCCATCTCAGACTGACTTTTCCCTCCATCTGACTTTTGCTCCATCACTTCACAGAAACTGCTCATTTCAAGGCTGATACTTCTGTGTTGTTAAATCCTGTGGTCAATTCTTCATCCTTGTCTCCTTTTGACCATTGATAGCATCTGCACAAGAGGACATTGTCTCTTGCTCGAAACACTTTCTTACTTGGTTTTTTGACCCTACTTCCTCATCTATCATCCACATCCCATGGGGACTATGGAAACAAAGTTCCCTCTGGTGGAACGGGCTCCTGAGCAATAAAAGCTAAGAGAAATAAAATGGCGAAATAACCGCAGAACACAGAAAGTAGTTTCAAAAGCGGGAGAAGGAAGAGCAAGCTGACCAGATGGGTCTCGCTTCTAACACACAGGAGCCCTCCTCTGCTTTATTTATGTCAGAAAAGTTCAAAGGACTTCCATGAATATTCTTCACCAATATAGGAAAAAGGTGGGGGTGGGTAGGCCGCTCAGTTCCTAACTGGTTACACCCATTCCCGGAACTGCAGGGAGGACCCTCTTAGTAGAGCGGAAGGGAAAGGCACAGGCATTGGGCAGTCTTTTGCTGTAGGAGTGCTACAGGAAGTTGGCAATGCCAGCCCTATCTCTTCCCTGCTGCCATGCTGAGAGAAGGTCCTCACGCATCCCATGGATGGCTTCCTGCACTCATCATTCCGACTTTCTTACTGGTTTGCTGATTTCTTCTCTTTTTCCTGTCCTCTAAGCACTGCAATGTCTTAGATATCAGTCCTGTATCATCTCCTCCACCTTAGGGATCCCTCCCTTAGGGATCTAACACTGTGTCTTGGCCCCAAGTGTCCTCTATACACAGATGACTCCCAGGTTTGGATGTTTAAGCCAGACCCCATCCTACATACCTTGGAGGCAATCCTTGCTCTCCTCTCATTCTCCCATGCACTGTAATCAACCTTCAGCAAATCCTGTGGTGTCACCTTCCAAATAGATTCATTCTGTGACTGCTCTTCACTACTTACCCTGCTATTGCCTGGTCCAAGTTGTCTCATGCTCAGATTATTGCAATAATGTCTTAACTGGTTTCCCTCTTCCATTTGTACCTCTGGGTAGTTTAAAAGGCAGATCTGGTAATATCAGTGTTTTGGTACAAATCCTGCAATGGTTTCTCCCACCTAATTCAATAAAAAACAAAGAAACTGCCAGACAGCATTTAAGCCTCCCTGCTGTAGTTGCCTCCAGCTCCTTCCTCCTGCAGCTTCTCGCATGCTCTTCCTTGATCATCTTCTCTAGACTCCTTACTGTTCTGACTTGTTGGGGAATGCGCCTTCCTTGAGCCTTGACCTGGACCATTCCTTTCCCAGATACCCTGGCAGATTGCTCCCTCACTTCTTTAGGTCTTGCTTAAAGGCCTTCTTCTAAATGAGCCCTTCCCTGATCACCAAGGTTTAAAACAGTGAATTGGAACTTTTTGTCTCTCTGCATGGCTTTACTTTTCTTGGTGAAGTCAGGGCTTTTATTTGTTTTATTTATTACTTTGCACTCAGAGCCTATCAGTGTTTGGCACATACTAGGAATTCAGTATAGATCTGTTAATTGAATGAACAGCATGTGAATCGATGTGGGATGGCATATATATCTCTAGAAATTTGCAATAAGTAGATCCCATTAAAAAAATCAAAATTTTGTAGTCCTTGGAAAATGTGTCATAGAATTTTCCCTAGGACATTTTATACTGTCAAAGGTATTAGGTCCATATGCCAATTCACTATTTGTCTTGAGTTAATCAGTGTATCTTGATATAACTAAATGGTATAAAAGAACTCTGATAGTCAATGTCCATGTGGGGTTTGATTCTATGAGCCAGCAGGCTCTGGAGCATATGAAATGCACACTAGACATAAACAGCACTCCTGCAGGAAGCCAGAAAAACTCTTTCATATCACTAAGATGTTATTTGCTGTAAAGAAATAGCAAATGTGCTCCATGCAGTGCTTGAAAGAGCACCAAGGGCTTTAGAGTAGAAAGCTATCCCACTTCTTTTCAACAGAGCATGAAATCACCCTATTACCTTTTATCAGGTTACTTACATAAAGGAATCGTGCCTATTAATAAAACATCATGCATCCCTTGTTTCTCCAAGAGAAATGATAACCAAACCTTCTCATTTTCCTGTTTCTTCTTACTTTTCTGGAGTCATTTTTGCTGTGCTGCATTGTGTTCAACATGAGTTGGACACAGGGTCAGACTGTCAGTCTGGATGACTTTGAGGTGGTATTTCTTACACTAAGTCTTTCTTTTAACTCTATATCTTAGAATCTCTATTCTCTGGTGACTGCATTTCTATCCTGGATAGAAGATAATGCAAATGTGTTTATATGTATATCACATTACTCATATATCCATTTGTTGAGCAATATTATATATGGTTTTCTTTGCTTTCTTAGGATAGTCATTGTTTCAATTGCTGTTTAATTTTTTCTATCAGATTGTGCTTGGCTTTTTGCTGACTCTCACCTATTCACTGATTTTATGCTACTTTCTGCTCTTCTCTGTGGGTGAAATCTTATCAACCAATGTGAGTGTCCATTTAGTGTCTGATAATTTTTTTTGTTTGCTTCTGGGAATTGAACTCAGGGACACTCCACCACTGAGTTACATCCACAGCCCTATTTTGTATTTTATTCAGAGACAGGGTCTCCCTGAGTTGCTTAGTGCCTCACTGTTGCTGAGGCTGGCTTTGAACTCGCGATACTCCTGTCTCAGCCTCCTCTGCTACTGGGATTACAGGCATGCACCACTGTGCCCGGAATCTGATAATTTTTGAAGTGAGAATTTTGTCTGGAACTTCTACAAAGTTGCTCATGTAGCTATTGATTGCATAAAAAATTGTAGCACGTTAGGAAGTTTGTCTTGATTATTTATCAAAACAAGATTATTATTTTGAATTATTATTCAAAATGCCCTAATGGATTTGAAAAACAAAAACAAAAAAATTCTGAATATATCACAAGAATTTCAAAATTAGAACACTGTCTCACTAAGAATGGTATTACCCAAATGTTTGGACCAAAATCCATGTTTTTGATGTTTCTGTGCTGTGTATTATAGACAGTCTGATATATTTAAAATGTTCCACTTGAAATATGTTTAATGGATTTAAAGTTCAGTTAAACAAGTGTTTTCAGCTTCTAGCATAGAATAAAGATTTTGAAAAACTAAGCTTTTATTTCAAGATTTTATAAAGAAATTTTATAAAAGATAACATCTATTTCCTTCCAGGGAAAGATGGAATATATACGATTATTTATATACTTTCATCCACTTTTAGGATTTATACTAAGGATAAATAGATAGTTTATAAAGACGTTGACCCCCATTTTATAACAGGGAAATATGAACCTAAATATTTAACAACAGAAATAATGAAGTCAAATAGGGCACACTTAGAC
Source organism: Xerus rutilus (assembly GCA_028644305.1). NCBI lineage: Eukaryota > Metazoa > Chordata > Mammalia > Rodentia > Sciuridae > Xerus > Xerus rutilus. Next base: position 116,709,576 of record CM053403.1, read on the forward strand.
AATGGAATTTTACATAAGATTTAACACTGCGTTTAAAGGGGGTTTTTAGTGACATGTCAAATATTTTATCCTAGAATGCAAAGTAACAAAATGACTCAGTGGATATATGAGAAGTCCTAATTTTTCTATAATTATATATCATATACAATAACAACTGTGTAATACTAAGAAAAAATGCTGGCAAAAATAAACAAAACAAAACAAAACAAACAAAAACCAAACAAATGCATACCAAAATGTGAAAGGATGCCACTGTTGGGTGATATTGGGTGATATTTTTGCCTTTTAATTAACTTACAACTTTGTTGGCACATGTACCTGGAGAGATTTAGAGGTTATTTTGAGAGAGATGTATGCCAGGGTAGGGTAGGAAACAAGGAATAAAGAGCAGGTGAGGTGTCCTTGGCTTGGATGCAGTACAAGGGATTCGGAACTAGAGTGGGTGTCTGCTGAGAGGGATGGAGGATCCTTGGCTCCAGCAACCACCTTGTCTTACTCTTTGTTTTCAAATTCCAAGAGAAACTAGAAATTCATATTTGTACTTAAAAACTTTCTAAATTTAATTGTTGGCAAGTCATTCACTAATTTTTTTTTTTTTTTTAAGCAAAGGGGAGGCCAAATTAAACATGTCTTAAGGGCAAATCTTTTCACAACTCTTGGGGCAAACAAACACAAGTCAGGTTTACATGGTCAGGTTTAAGTGTCTTGGGCCATAGCCAATCTATTTGATATTTCAATAACAAATTTTTGTTGTTGAAATTCAAAAATTTCTCCATTTTAAATTCTAATAAAGTAAACATCTATGAATTATTTATAAATATATAAACTAACTGATACAATATTATTTTTTCATTTATATAATTTTATTTATTTATTTAGATCTTTAAAAACTAAAGCAATTTTTACAGTGTGTACGAGTTAGTGTGCATTAAATATACAAATCTTCGGTTCTTACGGGGCACTCCCTATGGATATTTTATTAGATTTCCTTCTCCCTCCTCCTCCGTATTTCCCTCTCTGACTTAATTCCTTTCTTTCTCTCTTCCTGGCTCATTAAACATGGATACAGCTTTTCTGAATGTTATGGAAATTAAAGATTCCCCAAGAAGTATTAAACAGATAAATCACAGAAGACTGTCAAGTTTAGAGCAAGAATGCTATTTGCTGGTTCTCAAATTTTTGTTTCAGAAGTCTTTTTACACATTGTAAAAATTGCTTTTGTTTTTAAGACTTGAAATAAATAAGTAAAATTATATAAACAAAAACAAATGTTATATCAGTTAGTTTATATAGTTCTAAATAATAGATATTTATTTTATTAGAATTTAATATTGAGAACTTTTAAAAATATTTGCAGATTAGTTTAAGATACAACAAAAATTTTGGTGAAAATATTTTAAACTTTTGACTTTTAAATGTAATTTTAAATTTTAATTAATTTAATTTAAAATTAAATTGAATTATTTTAATTTTTTAAATTAACATCAAAGAAACTTTGAGAATAGAGGAATTGGTTTACATTTTTGCAAATTTTCTTACCATGTGGCTTAATAGAAGCTGTCTGTATTTTACTGTTTCTGCATTCAATACATTGTGTTAGCACCCATGATAAATTTTGGGGAAACTTCACTGTATAGTTGTTGAAAGAATGGTAGTAAGAATGGCAAAAGATTTCATGGTATTATTATGAAAACACTTTTGGCTTCATGTCACCACTGGAAGATTCTCAGGGTTGTGCAGGGGTCTCACTTTGAGGACTGATGTTTATTATTAGTCTTAAATGCCCCCCAAAGGCTCATATGCTATGAACTTGATCTCCAGCCTGGGTGCTAATGGGAGATGCCCTGGGGGTGTATGCCCTGGAGGGGATATTGAGACCATGGCCTCTTCCTCTCTGTCTTTGCTTCCCAGCCATCATGAGGTGAGCAGTTTGCTTTATGGCATGCTCCTGCCATGATGTTCTGCCTTACCACAGTCCCAAACACAATGCATGCAAGCGACCATGGACTGAAACCTCTGAAACTGCAAGCCATAATAAATCTTTTAAAGTGGATCATCTTACATATTTTGTCACAGTGAGGGAAAGCTGACAAGCACAATTGTCTAGGTCCTTTGAGCTAATTACATAAGTTAGCAGATTGAACAACACGTGACTGAGGACCTCACCTCTTCGTTAGATCACCTGAACAGTTCATTCTTTGAGTTAAGGCATTATTTTCTATCAGAATGCAAATACCAGTGGGAGAGAGAACATATTCAGCTGCTAACAGCTTAATACCTTAGTGTGAACAAACTTAATTCTGTTCATGAGAAAGAGAAAGGAGAAGGGGCACAAATAGGGTGGGAAAGACTTCTCTCTTTAACTGAAGGTTCATCTTTTCTATTTCACAGCATGGCCTGGGAGCCAGGTGCTTTCTGGATTCTTAGCTCACAGGCATGAACAGAAGCTATTCCCTAATTTATTTTAATTACTTATCTTCAAAAGTTACCTGAACTGCAGACTCAATGGCTGCTAACTTCCAATTTAGGACTCATTGATTCGGGAAATGAAAAGTACAACTATTAATAAAAAGCCAATCAAAATGCCAGTAATTTCTATGAAAAGATATTTTTAATGATAATCATACAGGAAGCTCTTTATTAGTCTTCATCCTATTTTGTCTTTCAACTTCCTTTAAATCTAGAATGACTTGTTCTGTCTTAGTTACCTGTATATTTTCATAAATCATTTCCCCCCTTATTATGACTTATTTTTAGGGACCTATATTTCCATTTCTTTATTCCTAAGAAAGTACATACTCCATTTGAGCATCTGTGCTGAGATATTATTGGATGTTAAATTGTAGTCTTTGTTAATAGGGGAAAATGGAACGATAGTGTCAGGCAATGCATGTTAATTCACCTTACTTTTAGTTTCTGCAGATGGAATTATAAACATTCTTAATGGGTTGCGGGGGACGGATAATCTAGCCACTGAATATTAGTGTCTTTTCATAGGAAGTGTTGATGTATTTCCAAGCTGTCGGTAGCAAGCACCTTCTAAGAGGAGAGCTGCCTTCTCCCTGATGGGATGAATCTGATGAAATCCCAGCCTTGAAGGGATGGGTCCCTGAACTGAGAGGAATCTGCTGAGATTGGGCCATGCAATTAGGCTGTGATTGGGTTCAATTTATAGTTTGAGTGAAGTGCCTGAGTTTAGTCAGGGGAAGTAATTTACATTAGAAATAGGACAGTGGTCAAGAATAAAATTAAGAAAAGTGCAGGGGGCCAGGCATGGTGGCGCATGCCTATAACCTCAGCCACTTGGGAAGCTGAGGTAGGTGGATCACAAGTTCAAAGCTAGCCTCAGCAAAAGTGAGATGCTAAGCAACCCAGTGAGAGCCTGTCTCTAAATAAAATACAAAATAGGGCTGGGGATGTGGCTCAGTGGTTGAGTGCCTCTGAGTTCAATTCTCGGCACACCCTGTCCCCCATAAAAAAGAAAGGTACAGAGAACTTGGAGGCAGAATTACTTTGGATGCAGGATATGAATAAAGGAGAGAGTGATGATCAAGTACAAGCTAGGGTGGCCTGCTAGTGATAACAACTGATGGGAGAACAAACAGTTGTGAGTGTTAAATTGTGTTACTAAGTCAACTGTGCAATATGGTTTCATGTCACCATGTTCAAACAGATGTTATTTGCTGATGACTAACATTATCAACAATATTGACTGGAATGCTTGTAATTTTAAATTTTTTCAATACAACATAATTTTGGAAAAATGCCTTTTAGTAAGGAGTATGTGACAAGCCAAGGATATGTGACATATCAGGAAAAACATACCTACTAAATTATTTAACTGGTTTCTCTAGGATTTTTAAGAAAAATCTGTTCCCTACCAATGATAACCTATATCTACTTATTGGTTAATCATTTGTATATATAGCTCCATATCCTATTTTAGGAAAGGCATTTCCTCTCAGCCTCATCTGCAGGAAACCCTGATTTGCTTTCTCAGCCTCTTTCCATCATGGCTACATCTTCAGAGGGCCCCTGATTCCTTGTCTTGAACACTGGTGACACAGTGAATGTTCAGGAAATGCTAATGCAAAAAGGACTGAATGAACAAAAGACCTTTATTGAATGTCTACTTGTGGCAGACACCGTTAAGTGGTGAGAATACACCAATAAGACGTTCCTTGTTGTCAAGGAGCTCAACCGCAAAAGGGAGATAAATGGCCACACAGATGAGAAGAAGATGTGGAGAGGTAAAAACCAAAAAGTGAAGAAAACAACCAATGAAAACACAGAACAAACCAACCAACCAACAAATCCCCAAACCATCATGGGGACCAAGAGTGTGGAACAACTCTTCCAATGAGTGCTGGGAAACGGAGGTGGAGGGAGGGTCGAAAGATCCAGATCCTGGGTCAGGCAGATCTGAGCTTGAATTCTACTTTTGACACTTACTGACCCACTGTGGTTGTGTTTCCTCTTCTGTAAAACTGAGATAATAATATTTCCTTATATTTACTGTGCAAGGCATTGTGAGGCTTAAGACATATGTAATTGTGTTGTCAATTGGGGTGGTACAGACCCTTAAGATCTGGCTAAGATCCATTTTCTTTGCCAGTATGAAGTTCAAAGTCCTTCCTGAAATATCTACAGATCTGTGGGGGTTTGATGTCCCATGGTCATTTCCAACACTTACTTCTTCCTTCACTGAATTCTTGCTCTCTCCTTGTTCTCTGCTTTGTTCTAATTTTAAGATTGACATTTTCTCCAGCTTCCACCAATATGTGCAATTCATACCATTCCATCTAAAAAGCACTCTCCCAGGTCTTTCAGTAGACAGAAGATTTTTTATCAGACTTTGAAGGAGAGAAGATGCTGCAGCAACTCAAATCAATTAAGATGGCTTATTAGATAACCTTAATCTAAAATCTACAGTGTATTCTGTGATATCGGATCTGTTTCCTCTTTTTTCTTTTCTTCTGCTATTTAGGAACAAAGCACATATAATCAATATCAAGCAGCATCAACAATGTGAACCTTTTACCCTTTCCCCTTTTTGGTGACTAATAACCAATATAATGTAGAGAAAGTGATGCTGAATGATGGCAAAGTAGACCAGAAATGTTGATGGGGATTGGAAGATGCTTCTTCAAATATGCCTCTTTGGCATATGGACTATTTTGAGCTGAAAGTAAGTGAGAAAAGGATGATACAGAAAAAGCTCTCTGCCCTCCTCTTACCTTCCTAAAAACAGGACATAAATTTCCTTTGTGAAAGTGCCCTCCCTTCTTTGGTACCGGAAAGAGGAGAACAACCCTTATCAAATGAGAGAGAGAGAGAGCACTGAGATGAGTCTACACCACAAGCCTTACTAAATAATTCTTATTTACAATTAGTTTCTTCCATATATATATATATATATATTTTTTTTTTTCCTACAATTTACTGCTCTTAAAAAGCCTCAACCACTTTTCCTTTGTCTAGTCACTTCTCCACAATTTTTTTTTTGCTCTTTGTTAAAATGGGATATAAGCTCTGGACTCTAGCCATTTTTTTTCCCTCTCACTTCTTCTCTATTAAGCCCCCAAGTACATAAAAATATTAGCATCAAATAAAATTTGTACAGTTTTCTTCTGTTAATTTGTTTTTTGTCAGTTTTGTTCACAGGCCCTGCCACACAACATAACAGGGTAGAGGAAAAATTTTTCTGCTTTACCTACTGAGGGATTCATTTTTGGAGTCTTGAGCCACAATGTAAAAAAAATCTTAATACCCCAGGACCCTCATGTTGAAAGGAGCCCAGGACACGTGGAGAGGCTACATGAGAGTTCTCAACTGAGAAGTCCCAGAGGTCTCAATCAACACCTGCTTCTACTACATGTGAATAATGAGGTTTCCAGTAGATTCCAACAGTCAGTCATAGGTTCATCCCTGCTTTTGAGTCTTTGTGTCTGAGATGCCAGAGAGCATGGACAAGCAATTCCTGCTGTGCCCTATGCAAGTCCCCGACCAACAGAATCTGTGATTGTTTTAGGCTTCTGAGTTTCAGGGTGGTTACAGAGCCATAGTCACTAGAATGCTGGTTATGTAACATTTGAGCTAGACCAGAAAAGAAGGATGGAGATTTTTCCAGGCAAAACTGTTAGCAAAAGGTTTGACTTTTCATGAAAAATGTGAGATCCTCAGTGTGATAAATAAATGAAGTAACAGAGAATCAGGAGATAAGATGGAAAATAAGGAGGTGGGAAAGTGTGCTGGATGGTTTAGTGAAATCATGATATACTTATTCATTAGCACAGGTAATTTTTTTTTTTTTACAATCTACTGGAATTAGTAGTTTGGAAGAATAGTTTAAAAAATACATGTCTTTTAAATTGAGAATATTCATGCCATTGAATTCTGGGTGGCTTTTCTAAAATTTTGATTGAGCATAACACATGACTTCAGGATGTTTGAAAGTTCTTGCAATTCTTCATTAGTTAATCATCACTCTCCACATGCAGCTAACATTGAACTTAAGTTACAAATGATGGTTTAATTGATGAGTAATTTTAATTGGATTGTTAGTTGAAAAAAACACTAGAATTCTTCCTGAATACCCATATTCAGTTTTAGCATGATTTTGGTGTGTTGTGTGTGGGGGGTGATGACAGAGTTGAGAGTGAGAGGCATTCTTATCAGAATATCCCAGATACTAATACATTTTGTATGTAATTTCCTACAGAGGTATTGATTTTAATCAACTTTCAAGATGTAGTACCACATTTGTCAAGGCAGAAGGGTCAAATGTGCAATTTTTTTCTTGGTGAAAAACTGGCTATAATGGATGTGCTAAAATATATTAGTTATCTATTAACCTCAACAGGCAAGAAGGCACTAGATCATTAGCTTGCTTCCTGAAAAAGCAGTGGCTACAGCCTGACCAACTCCTATAGGGGAAAGTGGAATCTGCAGAACATGTGGCCCGTGAAAACTCTAGTTAGCAAGAAATGCCCAGCTGACCATGAGGCAGGGGTATTATTAAATGAATGCATATAATGCATAGCATAATTATGCCATTTATGGCAGTAAAACATCCCCATTCCATCCAGTGGTGTGCTATGTACATCAAAATGCACAGTATCATCCACCTCTGGGATATTGTAGAGCTTTGCCATTCTAGAAAGTTTTCAAGTTTTGATTAATTTTTTTATGGTTTTATTTGGTTATTGAAGTGTAGCTTGGTTGTGTGTGTTTTTCCTCCTTTTCTTTTAAGCATTGACAATCTTGATTAAATTTCCCCTTGAGGAGTAGAAAGAAAACAGCAAAGTAACTGTCACAACTTCTTTGAGATGAATGGCTTTAACTACTTTGAACATATCATCCCAAAGTAACCTCTCTGGAAGATTAGTGGAAGGCAACACTGTGAAGATTGTGGTACATGGTAACTGTTGAATTTTTTTCCCTTTGTATTCTTTGTTAACAGTTTTATTATAAAGTGCACATGCAAAATTTATTTCTATTTCTTTCACAGGGCTTTTTATCGCATAATCAAGCAGCTGCCATACTATTGACATAGTTGCTTTTCAGTATTTAAATTGCATGAGTCAGGGACTCAGTTTTGTGATTCTGCCCTAGATTTTTACTGTTAAAAATGCAAACTGAGGGGGCTGGGATTATGGCGCAGTGGTAGCGTGCTCGCCTGGCGCGCATAAGGCACTGGGTTCGATTCTTAGCACCACATAAAAATAAAATAAAGATATTCTGTCACCTATAACTAAAAAATAAATATTAAAAAAAATGCAAACTGAGGTCTAGAGTAGATAAGACTTTGTGCTAAGCAAGCATGAAAAAGAGCTCATGTGGCTATACTCATGTGTGGACTATGATTAATAAAATTTCACTTGCAGTTGTCAGAGAAGTCTACATGGTCTTTGAATGTGCTCTTCACCTACAAATCTTTTGCAAATTACCTACAATACTATGTATTCGCAGGTGTGCTCTTCTCAGCTATGTAGTACAGTCTGATTTTAGACCTTGGGGGAATCTTTTCATGGACAAGCACTTAATTTATTTTAGGGTTTTCTGGATTTATTTAATAAGTACTTGTTGAACACGAATTATATCCCGAGGCACATGGCACAGTGGAGACTCATGAAAGCATAAGGCTGGATTTCAGTGAATTTATAATCTAATGCTATTGAAATATATTAAAAGAGGGGACCCAGAGTAGGGAGAGGAACCAACAATGGTAGGTCTCAGGAACGACAGATTGTATGTAAGAATGATGTCTGAGAGTATGTTTAGATGTCTTTATGGGTAAAATTCTTAATGGAAAAAAATATTTTCAGGATTGAAACATATTTTTATTTTAGTAAATTGTCTCTCTCTTTTCTTTGAGCTTATGAATGTGATTCACTGTGGGATGTAGTGGAATAAGAAGAACAATACCATAGAGAGTTGGTTTTATCTTGTCAAAGATGACCAACTGACACATAGGAAACAAGGTGAAATTTAATTTTTAGACTCTATTAAAAAATTAAACAAAGTAAGTTGTCACACAGAAACAAGAGCAAGAAGGATCTTTTTCAGGGGAATATTTATTATCTTTAGGCCAGAGAACAAGTATGTGAAACAATAAAGTTAAACTACATTAGCTGTACTGCTGTATACTAGTCTGACAGATGCACAAGCACTGAATAACACAAGTACACACAGAGTTTCCAAAGGCTGTAGTAAAAAGTTATGGTAAATTTAGTGGCTTACAGAAACAGTAATTGATTCCCTCACATGACAGAGGATTTGGAAGACCATGGTCTGAGAGTATGCTTAGTGGTCTAGGAAACATGGAGTCTGAATTTAAGGAGTTGGCAGTGCTGTATGCCCTCTGAAGTCTCTAGGGGACAATACTTCCCTTTGTTTTTAAGTTCCTTGTGGCTCCAGAATGTTCTTGGCTCATGGATGAATCACTCCAACCACTGCCTCTGTCTTCCCATTGCCTCTTTGTGGATCTGTGCATAATGAAGCTTCCTCTGCTTTTCTCTTATAAGGATATTTGGAGGTAGTGCCAGCCTTGATAATCCAGGATATTTTTCTCTCAGGATCCTTAATTTAATCACATTATAAAGAGTTTTTTCCCAAATAGGATCACAGTAACATGTTCTGGGTAGGCATATCATTTGGGGAAGGGGCCACACACAATTCATCTCACTATATATAAAATCCTGTGCATATATTTATGTTGTATTTATTGATCTATATAATTGATCATTGTAAAATCATTAATAACACTGATTCACGCACACCTCCTTTGACCTTCCTTTACCTAATCGCACCTCTTTCCTTATCAACTGACTTCTCCCTGTCTATTCCTTAAGTTGTTAAAAAAATTGACCTTTCTATAGAAAAATTCATCTAGTAAAAGTCTATATAATTTACTAGAAAATATATACCAAATGGTTAACAAAAAATAAAAACTAGGTTCAGAAACAAAAATACTGAACCTTGATTATAGTAATGGTTTCACAGGTGTTTGCATATATGAATTCATCAAATTACATACATTAAAATGTGCATTTTTGTATTATAGTTATGCCTTCATACAGCTGTTAAATAAATATTGAAAGTTATAAATAAAAATCATGAAATACCAATATGTGTGCCTTTGAAAATGGTAGTGATTTGAAAAACCAGTTGTTGAGGATGCACTGAGACAGGCATTTTTAAACACCAGGGACGAGACTGCCATCTGAGCAGCCTTCCTAGAAAGCAGGTGGTAGAATGCAGCAGAAATTAATATCTATTAGTATGTTGTTAACATATTGCTTAATAAAGATTAATAAACTAAATAGAAATGTAAAATTAATATATATTTATGTACTAATTATATCACTAATTATAATAGTGAAACAGGACACACTAGACAACCAAATATTATACAATCCCTAAAATCATGTTTGGGAAGAACATGAAAAATGTTCATCATATACTTTCTTTGTGGAAACAGCTTTATTCTTTATTCTATACATCTAACTTTAATTTTAAATTAAAAAATTAACAAGCTTTTAGTTAAACTAAAAATACGAAATTGAATGAGCAGAATGATTCCAATTTTGTAAAATATATTTATCTTTCTCTATCTGTACATATACATACCAAGATGAGAAATAAGTCATAAAAGTGTTACCAGCAATAACCTCAAAGTGATGAAATCACTCAGAATGATTTCAATTTTCTTTATCATTTACTGAACTTTCTAAATTATTTTTATAGTTCAAAAGAAGCTGTTCTTAAAGTAAATATTTGTTCCCTCATGTGGTAGAGATTGCAAACAACCTAAAGCTATTTCTTATTCTGGTGCTAATTTACCTCTCTTAAGAATATTTTACCTTTGCTATGATTATGAATGAGGTCTGCCTTAAAGTCCGAAGAAATAGAATCACTTGAGTTTGCAACTGGATGAGAGCGCTAGAAGTTCCCAGTCTAGCATTTTCATTAATAGAATAAGAAAACCATTCACAAGGGAGTGCTTTTGTTTACATAGTTCATCAGAGGCACCTCTATTTGGGTTCACGGAAAGCTACCTATGAAGCACACCCCGACAAAGCAGGTTACTGTCCTGGAGGTGTGAGACGCCTGGAAAAATACAAAGTCTAAAATAATCAGTAAGAAATAAGACAAAGCCAAAAGTTAGATTTAAAAAGCGGAGCAGCTGATGGGTCTTCCAGTTCTGATTGAAACTGGATAACTGAAAAATGCCCCAATTCTTTATTTAAGGGGGAGTACATCAAAGGCAGGGATAAGGTTTCAGTGGGAGAAGTTTTGTTTTCGTGCTTGCTTCTCGGTGTGGCAGAGGTCTTGCAGTAAACAGGTTGAGTGGTGTGTGGCAAACTACACCCATTGTGGGTAGGCTGTTTGGCTTTAGTGAGTTACTCCTCTCTGGAACTGAGCTTGAACTTGAGTGGTGAGCTAGGACAGGGCGCAATGTGAATTGGGCATTCTTGAACCAGTGGATTCTGCCTGGGAGTTCCCAAGACCAGGCTTCCCTGCCTAATGGATGTAATGTCGCACATGCTGGCCCCCCAGCAGGTGACTGTATTGTTCTGTCACTACTTACCACAACTTATTGCTTAGAATAATACATGTTTGTTATCGCCTGATTTCATGGTTAGGAATCTGGGCATGGCTTACTTGAGTTCTCTGTCACAGTCTTTCACAAGGCTTCATTGAAGGTGTTAACCAAGATTGGAGTCTCAGCTGAAGTTTTGGTTTGGGAAAGATCTGCTTCCTACTGGTTGCTGATAAGATTCAGCAGCTCCTGAGCTATTCCATGTGGAAGCCTCACTTCCTAGCTGACTGTGGACTGGAGTCTGGTCTCAGTTCCTTGCCTGGTAGGCCTCTCCACCATAGTATCTTTCTTCATCAATACCAGCCATAGAGGAAGTCTACTGGCAAATTGGAAACCACAGTATTATGTGATCTAGTCACTGAAGTAACATCCCACCACCTTTGATGCATTATATTAGACAGCAAAGACTTATGCCAGTCTATACTCAAGGGGAGGAGATTCCCCAAGGGCACAGATGTCAGGTGATGATGGGGATTACTGAAGGGCATCCTAGAATCAGTCTATCACACTGAATTTCCAACAGACTTAGAAAGTTATGACCAGATATCATATCTGTGAGTAACACATCTAGTCATGTAATGGAAGAGTGGTTCAAGAATTTTGTACTTTATATCTGTGTATTGTCAGTACTTATTCCATAGTAAATGCTTAACACATGCTGATTTGCTCAATTTTTCATTCATTTCTTCATTTTAAAAATATATATTTTGTGCTAACTAGGTGTCAGGTACCTTTCTAGGCATGCAGATATGAATAATTAACAAAGTTCTTGCCTTCATGGAACTAGTTAATGTGCTATATTAACCATTAAGTATATATTATTTCTGACATGGAAAAAAAGCAGAGGTGAAAAAGAAATGGTAGTAGGGAAGTGAACGTGAGGGGTTGCTATTTATATGGGATGGTTAGGGCAAACCACACTGGGCAGAACCTAGAGGATGTATAGGAACCTATTGTGAGACTATCTAGAGAAAGAGAGTTTGTGATGGCCTAGGAAAGTGCTTCTTAGATCTACGATGGCCTGATTGAAACTGATAATTATTGGGAACTCACCAGCACCCAGTTGTTGCTCTGAAACCCATGACTTCTCTGCCAGTGATGGATCATGGCAGGAAACAAAGGCAGCCATTGCTGGGCAACCTGGACTGGAGGATTACATTACTGGCCTTGTCAAAGTTTCCCAGAATTGCACTACATTTTAAGACTCTTCCTGTTCAATCTTCCTTTCTTCTTAAGCCTCTTCCGGCCCCTCCCCATTTTCTCTCACGGGCATTTCTGTAAATGTATCTTTTATATGTCAAGTACCATTTGGTACCATTTTGGTATCTGATGCTCTGAGGACTTTGATGTACATACACAATGTTCCAAGTAGAATTTATCTGAGTATAAAGGCCCTAAAGAGGGGCTGGGGTGTAGCATAGTGGCAGAATGCTTGCCTAGTCCTGGGTTTGATCCTCAGCATGGAAAAAAAGAAAAAGAAAAAGAAAGAAAGGGAGATTGGTAGGTGTGTGTGGCTTAATGAAGTGAGCAGGAGAGAGGGTAGATGGGAGATGAGGTTCTTGCAAAAGAAGAATAGTTCACTTGGTTATTTTATAAAGCTCCTTTTTTTTTGGTCCTGAGGAAGGGATCAAAAATGTTAAACACAACATGTGTATCAATTACAGAATTTAAAGGAAAGACATTATAAAGCCAGAACCTGACAACCCTCTCATTAGCAGCACTCAACATCTGTCTAAGCAGTAAATGTAAGTGGACCAGTTCTGGGCCATTAAAATTTTGATGTAACCCATTAAGGCAACTTACGAGCCTTAGTTCAAAGGGTTGTAGCCATTGTATCTGAGAGAGTGGCGCTCAGAGTGTATTTTATGCAAATCTAATAGATTTGTAATGAATGATCCTGCTTAATAAGCTGGTTAGAACATTTGAACATTTACTTGAGAGTGACCATAAATGTCTTTTCCAAAACTATTTTATGGTGCTAATCATTTAACTGGAATTTCACTGAGCATAATGCCAAACGCACAGTGAGCACTAAGTATATTTTGTTACTGAAGATGGGGATGAAGATGACAGTTCTTACAAGGTGTCACTCAGTCACTCAAAGGAACCACCAGATGCTACTTAATGATCCAGGTGAAAGAGATGAGCAGCTTTATTTTTGGAGGTTTATGGCTTAGATCCTTGTTTTAACACAAACCATAACCCTGAGGTAGTCTAGACTCCATAGCACTTTTCACAGGGCACTTAAAAAACTTTTACCACACCTCTGTCGCTTCCATACATTATGACAGGTCCTCTGCTTAGCATCTGATAAGCAAAATATTGGAAAACCTTTTCAAACTTTAGAATCAGAGCAATGTTCAGTCAAGCGATAAAAGCTTCAGAAATTAGTCTTGAATATTATCACTGTGTATCAATTGAAGTTAGATGAAGAGCTCTACATTTGTCCAAAGTTCTTTTTCATATTAATTAGATGCTCTTCAAAGGTGTAATTACCATTTAAAAATTACTTTGGAGTGCAGGATAGACAATAGATTTTTAATGTCCTTTAATTTCTTTCTTTTTCTCATATTTCATTGGCATTTTCTTATTTTACAAATGAATCATAGGACTTTCAAGGACTTTTTCTTCCTCACAAGTTAAAATTCTAAACAGAAACTCAACTCACATGAAAAGCTTGATTCAATTACCAGAGAAAGACCATAATAATTAAAATTTTGATTGCATGGATTATCAATTCATTCGAAACTCCTGCTGCCACCTTGAGCAGAGAATAGTTTCCAGCCCCAGAGGTAAGCTGCCTTGTTGCACACGGGCATGGGAGGCGGTGTAAGAAGTTTGGTAATGTGCTTAATTTTCCAATTTGTGGCAGAGGTGAGATTCAGATTTCATGTGTCTGTGAAGCACAGCCTCTTCACTCTACTCTGCATGGTGTTTTGTGGCATCTTGAACCGTTTCAGGGGGATAAGAATGACATAGAGAAGATTCCAAGTGGGTGGACATGGAATGTGGATATTTTATTGAAGGACCCAAACTTTGTGGCAAATGTAAGAAAGCCCTTCTGCTCTTCCCCAGGAAGAGCAGCATAGAAGGAGGCATGCTTCTTTTCAGGGAGGGTGATTGGCTTAGGTATAATGAAAGAAGAACAGACCATGACATACAGATCTTGAATGTCATGCCATTTCTCTTTGGATAAAGTAACTATTTAAAATGGGGCCACTAGCCCTCACATAAACTCCTCCTATTTACTGTAGTGTCATCTTTTTGGATTTTCCCTCTGTCCCTGGTATTCTTTTCCTTTTCCCCAAATATAAGGACTTTGCACATTCTTGACTTGCTGCCTAAAGCACTGTTTCTTCTTCTCTTATCACATTGACACCAAGTCATTTGGACATCTTATCTCAAGCACTGCTTCTGTTATGGTTTGGATCTGGAATTCCCACAAAAGCTGGTGTGTTTTTGAAGGGTTGGTCTTCAATGCAGGAATGTTCAGAGGTGGGGCTTTTGGGAAGTGATTAGACCATGAATGTCCTGACTTCATGGGTGGATTAATTTATTAGGAGATTCACAGTTGGATGGATTATTGGGAGGCAGTAGAAACTATAGGAGTCGGGATCATTGGGAGCATGTTCTAAAAGGATATATCTTGTCCCCAGTCCCTTGCTTTCTCGCTGTTGCAAGGTAAGTAGCTCTTTTCTGCCATGACCTTCCATCAAGATGTAAGCTCTCACCATAGGTCCAGAAACAATGGAGCCAGCAGACCACGGACTGAAACCTTTGAAACTGGAAGCCAGAATAAAATTTTCCTCCTGTAAGTGGATTTTCCCAAGTATATTGTCCCAGCTATAAAAAACTGACTAACAGCTTCCCAGGAAAGCTCTCTGTGATCTCTACCTGGCCCAATTCCCCTGAAATGGGCACTTGTAGCAGCAAGGGCTTGTCTTTCAGTGCATTCATTCCTTATAACATCTCTACTTGTTTTTGTAACTATTTAGTTTAGATCTGCTGCCTGTCCTGCCCTCCACTGTAGCATGTACTTCCCAGGGTAGGTGCTGAGGCTGGTTTAGATCTCCAGGGTAGGGCCACTGTTATCCCTAGGGATGGGAATGATGATCACAGCATCTCTTCTTTCTCTGAGGTGGCTGTCTTCCTACCTTTGCCACAATGGCCAAAGTATTTACTAATTGTAATAATTTGAATAGTCAACTTCTTTGGATTAAGAGATGCTGATGATTAAGAGGTTTCTGGATGTGTCAATGAGGGTGTGTCTAGGAATGATTGGCATGTGGAATAGCCAACTGAAGTGGAGAAACCCTCTAAGCATTGGCAGCACTGTCCAATAGCATGATGGCTTGGATGGAATAAAAGTTGGAACAAGGAGGAAGTAGCAACAGATATAAGCTCGATTCTTCTTGAATGGGTTCTTGATTGCTGCTGCAATTGTCTGAGGATATCGGACTCTCTCACTTCTTCCCTCTACTTCCCTCTACTGAAGCGGACTCTGCCAGTGATTCTCCAGGGAGTTTCCAGAAGCTTTCAGTCTTGGACTAGGGTAGAACTGTTGACCCCTCTTGTTCTGGGGTTTCAACCTCTTGGACTGTGCAGCTACTTGTTCTTCCAGCTCTCTAGCCTGCAGACAGCCATTGTGGACTATTCAGCTTCTGGTCACGCAAGCCAACCCAATAAATCCCCCTTTTGTAATTATACTTCCTGTTGATTCTGCTCCTCTAGAGAACCCTGACTAATACACTAATCTTTAGGAAACTTGGGAGAGCTGGAAGTAGATAAAGGGAAAAGTGGTTTTATGTTTTCAACATCCATGGTAGATTGCAAATATGACCCTAGTTCTTTACTCTTTCCTGTATATACAACCTATGTATGTCATTTTATAAAGCACTCCAAATTTGAGCTTAACCCTGTGAATTGGTCAAGTTTCTCTAGAAAAACATTAACAATATTATAGTATATTATATTATAAACATATAGTAAGGAATTGGATTATGTGATTATGGAGTATGAGAAGATCTGTCGTCAACAAGCCAGAGAATCAGGAGAACTGATATAGTTCCAGCTCAAATGCTGACAGTCTTCCTAGGAAAAGCTGGTTTTTTGGTTTAAATCTGGAGGCAAAAGAAAAGGGAAAACTGATGTCCCAGTTCATATGCAATCAGGCAAGAGTTTCCTCTTATTTGAGGGAAGGTCTTTCTTTTTGTTATTTTCAGGCTTTCAACTAACTGACTGGATGAGGTTTAGTCACATAAAGGAGGACAATTTTTCTATTCAATCTGCCAATTTCCATGTAGATTTCATCCACATTTCTTAGACATACCCAGAATAATGCTTGACCAAATATCTGGGCAGCCTGCAGCCCAGTCAAATTTATGGTTAATTCTGAAATTAACCATAATACCATATGATTTGTTTTGACCAATGGGATGTTAGCAAATGTGATGCAGGCAGAGCTTTTGGTTCATTGGATTGTTAGCCTCTTGAGCCTCTGCTGAATATAAGAATTCCCCAGAATAGCTGCTAGCTAGTGAGATGGAAGAGAACTAAGCCATTCCAGCTGCCCTAGCAGAGGCTATTCTAGGTTAGCTGGCATGCAGCCAACCTATAGGCTAGCCAAGATAGGTTGAACATCTTGGTCAATCACCGAGATATACCCAACAATGAAAGTTAATTGTCACATGCCATTGAGATTTTATAATAATCCCAGAATAATTTTGACAATCAAAAATGGATACATTGAAAAATTCTATGTTTACATGCATGCATGGTCTTTGTGAAACTACTTAACTGGCTGCTACTCAAGCACCTTCTGTCACTGGAGGTGAGGACAGCCTGCAGTGTCCCCATAGCAGCAGGAGGCAGAAGGAGGGTTGTACTCTGTAGAGGGAGAACCACAAAGCTTGTGACACCTATGATGTTAAATGCAAGGCTGTTGGGCATGGAAGTACATGTCTACAATCCTGGCAGCTTGAGAGGCTGAGACAGGAGGATTGCATGTTCAAATCCAGCCTCAGTGACTTAGTGAGGCCCTAAACAACCTTGTCTCAAAATAAAAATAAGAAAGAAATTTTTAAAAAGGGCTGGGCTGTGATTCAGTGGCCAAATGTCCCTGGGTTCAATCTTTGGTACCAAAACATACATACATACATAAATTAAATAAAATGCATGGCCGTGTAAACAAACTTCTTTAGTAAACAGAAGCTCCTGCCACTTTGACTGGGGCCAGGATTTTTCTCTTGTTGGTTGGGTGTGGCAGATAATTTTACGGTTGGTAGTGGCAATGTTTGAGATGCTGTCATAGACATCAAATGGTGGCTTACCGCTGTCATAGTGCAATGAGTGCAAAGTTGATGTCAGTATGAAAGTGAAGCTTATGCAGCCAGAATAACAACTACCGTGTTTCTTTCATGTAGATGCAAGTTGAGGAGAATAAGGGCTGTTAGCCAAGGATTGAACTGTCTGGCTCTCCAAAGGAGCCATGTTTGTATAACTGTGTGAGGCATGTTTCTCATTCTCCTTTATTATTTCCTGAAAGCAGGAGGAAGCCAGACATCTTCTGCATGATAACAGGACTCACTGACTCCATGGGAGCAAGTGCTGTGCAAAGTAGGAGATGGGGAAAAGATTCTCTTCCTCATTAAGGATTTATTTCATGTAGTTCTTTAAAATAGTGCTATTTTGGACTGGGGGTGCGGGTGGAGATATGCACAGGCACTTGTCCTAGAAAGTGTGGCAGGTACATAACTAGGTGGGCACACAGTTGGTTCAGACTGACTGCAGCCCTATCTTGCAGTTTTATTGTCTTCCCTGGGTCATCTGGCAAAACTAGGAGCACCAATGGCTTTTCCCCTGAACAGTTCTTTAGGGCTTGATATCATTGCCGACATCACTTATCCTCTGAGACTCCTCTGTCAATGTATCCCTCAATCCTGAATTTATCCAACTTGGAGGAATGTACACCAGCAGAGGAGCATAAAACTTGAAGTGAGATAAACTGCTTTGAGTAAGGAGTGCATTTTTAAGACGAGTAAATGAATATTTGAATACATATTTCTGAAATAGTTTATTTGAAACCCAGGGGAGCAAGGTTAGAAACTTCATTGTTATACTCAGGGACTCTGGACTAGTTCTAGCTGCTAGAGTGAGTCAGATAGCCTCACTCAATGCTGTCAATCTCTCTAATTGCATCAACTTATGTATACCCACCTTGTGTTCCAACCAGTAGCTACCATAAAGGGGAAGAGCTGATGCAGACGGGGCTATTTTTTGGGGGGAATTTCAGCCATGTTTCATAGCAAAGTGAGACATGGCCCATGGAAGGGCAGGGAGTATGGAATAGGGAGGAGAGGCCAAAGTCTTACTTTCAAAGCACTTGAACTTTCAAAACCTGGCCAAAGTCATTCGAGCCAGGATAGTTGGGTTTTGCTGTGGAGTAAACCACCCCAATAACTTGGTGCCTTAACCCCAAGCTACATACCCAACATTGGTCAGCAGAGCCCCTGTTCTGTGTTGTCAATCAGGGATGCAGGTTTATGGAGGCACCATGCCCTGACCACTGTGGTAGGGGAAGAATGTGTGGTGATTCATGCTGTGATCCTTTGCCAGGAGGTGAATATGTGTCACTTCCACTCATGATTCAGGCTTCACTTGTTACATGAACAGCCAGTCTTCACAAGGGGGGATGTTCTGACCACTTCTGTGGAGTTTTGTAATTGAGGATTTGGCGTTCATTAATCACAGGGCCAATCTAACAGCCAAAGTTGTTCATGCCATTCTCAGTCTGGCTTTTGAGTTAGAACAAAAGTCATATTACCAATTTCCTAAGTACTTTCCCCAACATTTGTGTATTTTGTTTTCTACCCAATAAAGATGTCCCCACCTAGTAATTCCCTGCCTCTGTAGCAATAAAGGCTCTTAGCTGTGCTTTCCCCC
This sequence comes from Xerus rutilus, assembly GCA_028644305.1. Classification (NCBI taxonomy): domain Eukaryota; kingdom Metazoa; phylum Chordata; class Mammalia; order Rodentia; family Sciuridae; genus Xerus; species Xerus rutilus. Next base: position 116,728,621 of record CM053403.1, read on the forward strand.
CACACCTTCTTTCCCCGACCAACCCTGGTTCTTCTTTATGTAGCTCTGTGTGGCATGCCATGCTCCTTTTCTTGTGAACAGTGAGCCGTAAACTCTGGTTTCTAACAAAGTTGTTAGAAAGTTGTTTTCCATTTCTGCCACTTTCCAATACACAATTAAAACAAATCCCAGGTATAAATCTTAAAACACAGGGAATGCAATCTCAGTATATGACTGAAAGAAGAAATGGAAGGGTTGAGGAGCGTCTTCATGGCTAACACTTGGTTACTGCTGCATTCCAGGTGAACTACTGATCTTGCTGCACCTTCGCCTTAACATATGGTCTTTGCTTGCCATACCTGGAATGGCGGAAGTTCATTATTTTGTTAGGAGCAGGGGCTTCTTTAACTACTTTGTCTTTTTCTTAAAAGTGGAGATACTATGATATGTAGTAACTTCCAAGAAAAGAAAAGATGGTATAATATTATGTCTTACCCTTTGAAAAGACAAGAACTGAAACACAGAGACCTTGCTCCATTATTCCACGGCTGTCCACTGATAGGCCAATCTGAAGGCCCCGGTCTTATACTGGCATCTTCATAAAACCAGGAAGTTGACATTCCATTTGGAACAGAATAGAAGTGTTCAGACTCCTAGTAGCTAATGGCCTGAATGCCAAAGTTTATTCTAAATTGATTGAGATAGCTTAGGAAAAAACCATACACACACACACACACACACACACACACACACACGTTTACATTAATGGTGCAAAAATATTACATTTCCCTAAGTTTTGAGTCAAACTGAGAAATCTACATAAATGATTTTGAGTCTGGGGGAAATTAGAAAAAAAAATATTTCACAGGCTGTTCCAGGACCCACAACTTTGTAGAGTTCAGAAGCCTTCAGGACACCACATTCTACTGAAGGCACATTGCCAATAGCAGAAAAGGCTGAACAATGAGCAAACTAGCTGTCTATCCACAGGAAGAGATGTTTTCAAATGTCTGGCAATGCTCCCTGTCTGCACAGCCCCCTCTTTCAGCATGGACGATTTTCCACGTTCTCAATGTACAGCCTTCTTGACATTAGAGACATCGTTAGGTGTGGGTTGGACTGTGCGAAGCTTTCTCTTCCCAACTCCTGCAGCTTGGCTTAGACTGCTCAAGAGTCCCCCACAGTCTTGGCATCTGGTTTCCTTCTGGGAGGCATCTGCCCTGCTGAAAAAACAGGAGGCTGGGGAGAGAATAGATAGAATAGGATCCACAGGGCTCTAATTCTTAGGGGAAAAGCAACATGACCTTGGCCTAGTGGATCTGTTCACAGGAGGCTTAAATAGAGACCCTGTTGCTTTTTACAAGAAGTTTGGACAAACTGTGATGATGTAGTTGGAAGAAAATCTTCTGAGCACAGTGCAAATCCATGGCATAAACCAAAGAAGCCTTTTGTTTGCTTTGTATGCCCCCCACAAAGTGTGCTCAATAAATAACTACATGCTGTTCTGCTCTCTGAAAAATGAAACGACTGGAATTTTTAATACCATTTCTGAGATTTCCTGTGAGACCTGATGTATACTTTCTAGTAAGTTCAGAGCACCATTTTCCTCTAATTGTTTTCAATATTTCTTCATATTGTTAGCATCTTTCAGAAAAGCATTGGCAGATTGCTTTCCCTAGAGGGAATAGAAGAGAATAAAATTCCGTGATTTAATTTTTAAAAAGATGAGGAAAAAAACTTAAAAACATCCAAATTCAGTGCTAGCTTTTTCTAGTTCATACATGTTAATATCTACATAATTTCCAAAAGTATGCTATCTTTCATTTATAAAACTAGATCATAAATCAAAAAAAATATTATTTTTTTCCTTTTTGTTATTAATGTTCTCAAAAACATTGGAGATAAGATTTCTGGTCTTCTCTACAGCAGAGTTTCTAAATTATCAGAGAAGCCAAAAATAGGGCTACCAACTTCTGGTAAAGTCAAAATATTCAGTGGAGACACAGAGCATGACTGATGGGTAGTACACAAGGATTTTGTGTGTCAGGAGCATTTAACATTTATTGAATGCTTTAGATTGGATCCTGACCTGGAGACAATCTCCACTGGCTCATTACAGGGCTTCTGCAAATGAAGGGTGTCACTAGTCTTGTCCTTGCAGAAATGATGGAGTGGGATCTGAAAACCTGCGACAGCTCCCTTGAAGTTCCAAACATCCCCCAAACAGTCATTTACTCCCTAGGCCCTCGTTGGATCTTCTAATATAGATTTTACAAATGGTTCTTTAAAATCACTCTTGATTTCAAGACTTTAAAAGGTGATACAAAGAAATAAGGAAAAAGGAAAACTTCTTTGAAATAGACACTTATCTCTGCTGATGGCACAAAAATTTCAAGAGAAAAGAAAATTCAAGAGCACTGAGTCAATTCTCTCTGGATCTGCCTTGTTACACGTACTCTCAGGTTAGAAAGTAACTTGGGATCTAGAAAGGCCCAATTTGACTCTAACAATAGGACATCTGAGGTTTACCTGGCATCGGAAAAGTCTAAAGAGAAGCCCTATGTATTGTTGTCAGATCAAAAATAGCTTAGAGTTGGGCAGTCAGTATTCAGTTACTCTTGTTAGCCACACTTTCCTCTGAGTTTGTATGGAACTATGCACCTTCGCCAGCCATATTAGGTTTCTTGGGTTCAGTTCAACCATACAGACACTGGCAAATCTTGTGTTTTGTTTCTGTCACTGAGTGGCCAGGTTCCTCCCTCTTTTTTGTCTTCACTACGGAGTTCTTCTGCATATTTCTCTCCTGCTTACCTCCAGGGTGGCTTCTCTTCAGTTAGTTCTTAAGAGGAAGCTGCTCCAAAATCTTTCTTATTTCATCAGGGGATGGAGGCAGTTGTTCTGTAGTAAGACCTCAGTCCTGGTTTCTGCAAAACTCAACACCTAACTCAACACAAGACAGTCTTGTTTCCTTACTCTTTAAATCATGCTCTGTTTTTCCAGGTTATTTATTTATTTATTTGATTTCAAGCCAGGCAGTATGTGGTGGTGGAATGTTCAAGCTGTGGGATGCAGAACAACTGTCTCAGCTTGGAAGACACCTGGCTGAATGGCTTTGGGGAAATGATTTAACCTGTTTGGATCAGGGGCTGTTTCTGTGGATTGTGATGAAGAGCTTTGAGATCAGCCAATGAAAGCTATTGGTTGGAGCATGATTGCTGAGTGGGAGCTGGAGTCACAGGGCTTCCCAGCTTATGTCCACAAGGGAAGCTTTGACGCCTCTTAGGAAGTACCGTAGGGTGAAGTGTGTTCTCTGGTCTGGCTGCTGGTGGCAGCAGTAGAGGTGGCAGCTTGGCTGCCAAATGAGTTCCTCTATGGAATCCAGATATCTGCCGGGATTTCCCTGTTCCTGTGACCTGGATAAGAGAGGACTAAAAGCATGCTTCTTCCTGTCAATCGTTTGTTTATAGTTTGTGTTATTTTCTTAAGTGTACTAATTCTGTTCCAAATGGCACTTACCCAGATATAAAATTTCACTTCCTTCTTGATTTTTGTATAAAACTTTACTCACCCAAGGCCAAGATGCATGGGACTAGGGACACAGGAAGTGACTACATTGCAGAAATGCAAAAAACTTCTAGCCATGACAGTTGAATTTGTCACAATTCCCTAAACTCTACTACGATTTGCTTTGAGCTTGATGCCTCCTGTTGAAGTACACTTGGCATTGTGATAAATATTTCCTTTTGTTGTTTCACTGGAATAATTTTATAGGAAGACTTGTACACAGGCATAAAGAAGGCCCTGTTTTCAGTGAATGTAGAATGTGAGGAATACTCTCCCCCAAGACTCGTCCATTTTAAGATCAACTAGAAGGGGGAAATTTGTCTTCCAATCCATTTTCAGGGTAAATCTGAAATTGGGGAGTGGAGACAAAGGGACAAGTGTGAGAGGTTGTGGCACTACTACATTATCTATACCACCACTGTCTTTGGAGTCAAATTTCTGTTCTCTGCTTACAGAATCATCTTGTGTAGTTTTTCCACCATTCACTGATCTTATAGGTCCATGAAGAAACTGAATCCTTTCTCATTTCCAGGCTGTTCCCTCATGCTATTTCCTCAGCTTCAAATTGTCCCTTCTTTGGAATTTCAATAATGTGCTCTTTATTCTTCAGACCTGAGCTTCTGAGGGACCTTTTCTGCTCTCTCCTACCATTCTCCATTAGTCCCCACTTTGTTTTTACAGAGAACATTCATCATTTTTAATTTATTTTTGCTCTATTTAATCTTTTGTAAACATTTTATTGAAAGACCCATGTCTTAGATTAAATGAGTTTTGAGGCATTCTAGTAGGTCGAGTGACATGGGAATGGGAAAGACTGGCCATGGAGATGCAGCCAAACGTTCCCTTTGTGTCTGCCCTGATCTTTTTTTTTTTTTTTTTTTTTTTGGTACTGGGGATTCAACTCAGGGGTACTCAACCACTGAGCCACATCCCCAGCCCTATTTTGTGTTTTATGTAGAGACAGGGTCTCACTGAGTTGCTTAGCACCTCGCTGTTGCTGAGGCTGGCTTTGAACTCGCGATTCTCCTGTCTCAGCCTCCCTAAGTGCTGGGATCACAGGCTTGAGCCACCGCGCCCGGCTTGCCCTGATCTTATACCTTTGTGCCCTCAGATGAAAACAGGTGAGGAAATAAATCCCAGTGATGTTGAAGCCAGAATTAGACAGGCAGTCAGTGTAGATAGGTAAATTGAGTCAGGTCGGATCAGGGAGGCCAATTTAGGTCTGGGAAGTAGGAGAAGTATCGAAATGCTAATGCCTCCAGAACCCTTCCTCCACCCTTATCATTGCCCCTGCTCCAACTGGTTGCTAAGGTAACCTGTCTCAAGGAGTTAATTACACCTGGGCCCTTCCCCTGGTTATGTGTGCTTTTTGGCCATCCCACCAAACATCCTGGGCCTAGTTACATAGGCAGGAAGGAGAGAGATAAGGGGAAGAGCAGAACAAAGGAAGCCTAGGATATATAAAAAGGCAAAACATGTGTACTTTTTGGGGATACCAGATACCAGCTGTGGCCCCCTTCTCCCTCCTGGGAGAAGTCTATCTTACACCTTTTAAATAAACCCTGCTTAAATGCTTGCCTTGGTGTGCATCTCTAATGTCCAAACTTCAACATGTGAAGGAGCAGAACTTGTCACCAGTAACTGGCACTATCAATGTTCTCAGTCACAGCAGCTCAGGAACTTGTCATTTTGTTTCCAACCTGCCTGGTCATATTCCAGTTTCTGCCTGGTGCTCAGTCTTGGATTCACCTGCCATCGATAGCAACAACATTGTTGTATTTGCACTGGGTACTGGTCTATGATTTATTTCTTTGGCTGTGACTCAGTCTTACCTAATCTGACGTAACATGGATTCAGGGACTCTGGTTTTGTCTACTCCAGACCACCATGAATAGAGCTCTTTACTCTTGTTTGGTTCCTGGCTGGATCTACTCAGTATATGCCATGATTCTGTCCAGCTAAGTCATGTTTCAGCCTAAACCCTGTTTTGAGCACATGCCAGGCAGGGCATGTGCATCTCTCAAATACCTCTTGCAGAGGATGCTAAATGTAAGGCTGAGTGAAACTCTCATGGGAATATATGTGGTTTTAGGGCAAGCTGTTCTTTTCGGGATCTTGTTTATAAGATGGAGAAGGGAAGTGTCTATATTGTAGCAGGCACTTTGTTAAATGTTCTGTACAGATTGGCTCAGTTGCTCTCACTCTTCTAAGATTATTAGTTGTTTTTCTTACTCACAAAGCCATTTCACAGTGTGACGCTAAGCACCCAGATAGACAATTCTTAGAGTCAGTGAAAAGAGTTTTTGCAAATGTCTTAGGAGATGAATTAGCTACAGTGTGAGAGATCAATTTGCATTGTACATTGCTTTTCCATTGTAGGCTTTTACTAACTTGATCCCATTACAGTGTTGAATTAGGAAATAAGCCTGAGGCACAAATAGCTGTGAAAAAGTTTTGTTTTGTTGAGTGTCTTGAAATTTGGATGCTTAACAAGAGTTTGCAAAATCATGTGAAATTTCATCTCCTCCTCCACTTTTTTTTTTTTTTTTTTTTTTGCATTTCAGAGACCTTGCCTTGACTGGAATTTCCAGATATCAATGACTCCAGTGTTTCTGTCCTGCTCTGCATAGGGGCTCTGTCCTAGAGATCCCACCAGTCACTAGGAAAGTCCCTCCTCCTCCAACCAGCCCTGGAGCATGTTAAGAATAAAGCCAACCACCAGGAAAGCAGAGAAACAGCAGGCCTGGACCCACCAAAACTGGAACACATCTGAGGGAAGTGGGTGGCATTGGGAGGTGAAGGAAACAGAGGAACCTGAATCTCCTGGGGTTCTAGAAAACTCCAAGGGTAAACTGAACCCTGCATATTTGAGCTAGTTGTATAAACAGAAATGTTTTGCTGGAGGAAAACACTGATAACTAGTTTTTGGTTTTCTGCTTCTCAGGTAGACTTGGACCATTTCTTTCCTTTCAAACAGTTTTTTTTTCTTCAAGTGCTGATATTCATTTAGAGTTTTTATTTTTACATGTATGTATTTATAAGAGGATAAATAAGCTAAGATGCTAAAACATTATTTGCAATTAATTTAAATCTTTATTAGAATAATCCAAAACTCTGAAAGTGATCACAGTGTTTACTTCTGTTATGGTTTTAACTCTTCCTGTGTGAATTGATCCTAAATTGATCTTCAGTCACAGTCACTTCCTGAACTTTGGTTAGCTCTTTTGTTCTATACAGAGAGCACTGGTTTCTTTGGCTTAAGTTCAAATTAATTTGTTCAAAACTGAATTCTTTTCCTCCCCATCAAATAGGCCACACCCAGCTACCTTATTTCTTATTTTTTATTTTTTGGTATCGGGGATTGAATTCAGAGGTACCAGACCACTAAGCCACAACCCCAGCCCTATTTTGTGTTTTATATAGAGACAGGGTCTCACTGAGTTGCTTAGCACCTCACTGTTGCTGAGGCTGGCTTTGAACTCATGATTCTCCTGTCTCAGCCTCCCAAAGTGCTGGGATTACAGGCATGCACCATTGCGTCCAGCTGCTACCTTATTTCTTTCAGTGACACCATCCTTCTCCCAATTATCTTGATTACAAAATTGGAGATATTTTGATTCCTTTCTATTCTAAAATCTACCATGCATTTGTGTTTCCAAATCTTGTTACTTTATGTGTTGTGTGTTTTGCCTATTGCTTTCCTCCTCATAACACCACCTTATTTTTGACTGACTGCTGCCCTACCATAATTGGACATGTTTGGGTGTATGATTATATACTCTTCTCATATTTATTTGAAAAAGTGACCCACACGGATTTTTTTATGCATCAAGCATTCATTATTTTCCTCAGTTTATAGACAACTCAGTTGAAACACAAGGGCTTGCTGGACTTGTCCAAATTCACACATGTAGTTAAGTATTGGAACCAAACTAGGTACCCAGCTCTTTCAAAAGTAACCTGTTGCAAGTAGTTCTTACTCTACCATGGACAATGAGTAACCTCCCTGTACTTTATTCTTCATTTCCAGAAGCTATGGATAAAAGTGTTTTCTAACCTAAGAGGAGAGTCAGAGCTCTTTGGTTGACACTAAATATCCTCCCAAGTCTATGAAATTTATGTATCTGGTCATCTCTCACTCTTTTCAGTTACTGGAAAACCACTTCAGCCAGATTTTTCCTTAAGCACCCTCTGGATGTATCTTGAAACCTCTGATCATGTGGTTCCGTGTGCCTGAAATGCCTTTTTTCCTCCTGCTCAAGTCCCATATTTCTCATGTAGCCTTCTGTGTTAGTCAGTTTTTCATTGTTGTGACCAAAATACCTGACAAGAACAACTTAGAGAAGAAAAGTTTATTTTAGGCTCACAGTTTTAGAAGTCTGGTTGAACAATGCTATTGCTCTGGGCCTCAGGTGAGGCAAACATCATGGCAGAAGGAAATGGCAGAGGAAAGCTGCTCAGCTCCTAAAAGCCAGAAGACAGAAGAGAGAGATGAACTAGGGACCAGATAGATTCCCCAAGGTTATCCTCCCACATGACCTAGTTCCTCCAGTCATACCCCAACTACCTACAGGTACCACACAGGAGTTCATTCAAATTGTTAATCCATAAAATGGATTAATCCATGGCTCTCACAGTCTAATTATATCACCTTTGAACATTGCTGCATTGCCTAATGCATAAGTTTTTTGGTGCACATGCCAGATCCAAACCTTAAAACTTTTCACATCTGCTCATATAGATTATATGCTGCTTTGGGCCTAGTGTGACTCCTCATTCTATATATTTTTGGAAACATGCAAACTCCACATTTCTCATACTCCCTTGGTGTTATACTGGGGTTTGTGACTGTATTCTGGCCAGTGGTATGTGGGTGGAACTGAGGTGTTGACCATGATAATATTATCTCTTTTCTGTTGGTAGGGACCTAGAAACTTCTAGATAGTGTAGTCATACTAGGGAAACAGTTGAGATCTCTGGTTACCATGCAAAGGAGACCTACCAAGGAACGTCACAGAAAAGACAATGGCATTGCATAAACAAGACATGAGCTTTTGTTGTGTTACATTACTGAGATTTTGGGGTTGCTTGTTATAGCAACTGGTAAGTACTGCCCTAATTCAGCATGATTCAGTGTGATTTTATGACATGGATGTATTTGGATATCCCCATCTAGACTTTGGAGTTGAGAATTAGCATGTTGCCTAGTTTTTGCCTTTTTTCTCTTCCCCATTTCTTCCTTTCTTTTCTTTCCCTCCCTGTTTTCTTCATTCCCCTTTTCATTTTTTTTCTTAATTTCTTTTTTGAAATTTATTGAGGTTTCCATTTAATCTCAATTGGCAAACCACTGGAGGATGCATTATGGTGACTGCAGAGAGTTAATAAACCTTGATCTAGGCTCTCAAGAAAGTAACTGTTTGATAAGAATCTTACAGTCTAGAAGTTTCTAGTAATTTAAGTTTTATGTTCCTGAATAAAACAACTCAATTTTCTTGGAAAAACAGATGTTTAGTGACTAGTTACTGACTACACATCAGGACATCCCAGGTTCTCAAAACTTCACTGTTCTTGAGTAATGTGGGAATGGTGAGTTGAGGCCAAAATTTGTTTTGTACTCACATAGCCCAGATAGTCTTGGTCAGATAATATAATTAAGCTTCCATATCCCTACAGGCTGCAGCACAGGAGAATTGCAGATAATTTTGATTTAGCGAATGACTTTAGATGAGTATTGTTTATTATTTGCATAGAGAAAGGCCATTTTGGGGCTTCTGACTTTGTGCTCTGTGAACTCCCAATTCTCTGGTTATCAGATGTTATGAATTACTTTTTTTTTTTTTTTAACCAATTGCCAATTGTGTTCTTCCAAAGCACTATGAGATTACCTGTCAGATCATTATTTTAGTTTGCATACTTTTGCCCTGGACTGATGTTTTATCATTATGATGTCAACCTCCATTTTTATGCTGATGATACAGTTATATCTGTCTTTGATTTTTGACATCCTTTCTCTTTCTTTGTCTGGCAGGCATTAAATCATTAATGTTTCAAAATCACATACAGCTGAAACTTTGTAAAACAGAATTTCTAGTGATGAGCTCCTTAAAATTGCAGAGATAATCCAGTTCTCTCTCTCTGTGTTTCTCTTTTTCCATCTAGGCTGACCTCCAATTTCACTTCAAACAGGTATCAAGGGGGTTATCTGATTGATAATTGTTTTTTCTGATCTTGTATGTATGAAAACTTGCCTTTTATCATGAAAACCTTACTATAATGTAGGTATTTCTATTAGTGATGCAGGGAGCTTTTCAGTCATGATTTATATCTTTCAGATTAAATTACTAGGAAATATAGCCCTTCCTGAAGGCTGGCTATCTCCACAGCAAAAATTATACTGACTTTGCTGCTTCGCTTTTGACACTCACGATACATCATTTGCACTGCTTGCTAATTAGCAGCTTCTCTGGCCTGTTTTTCCACTATGGGGACTTTTGTACAACTTTCTTTCAAATCAAGCTTCCATCTTACCTTACCAAGCATCCTAACTATTGAAGATTATCTTTCCCCGGAGAGACAATGCTGGAGATTCCACAAAAGTAACAGAGTGACTCTTACTGGATGATCTGGGAGGGAGTACATCCAAAAGTAGAAGGAAGGAAATAAGAAGCAAACTATTATGAGACTCATACATACTGGGTGACAGGCACAATGCTGCCCTTTGATTATCTCATTTAATTCTTATTACAACTGTGCAGGCTAAAATCAGTTGAGAAAACCGATTAAGAATTAAGAGATTGAACAACTTGCTCAAGGCTACATAGCTAAAAAGCAGCAGAGCTAGATTCAAACATAGATATGTCAGCCTTCAAAACACAGGCTTTGATTACTATAAAAGGGAGGAATACTCTCATGCAAATGCTAATGCTTGCACAAATATTCATAAAAATGATCGAAGGAGCATTAGAAATAACTAATAACAAGGTAAAATGCTAAAGTAATACAATGTGATATTACAGACTGGGAAGCTCTTCCTGCTAATATTCTCTTTACCTTGAGTATAAAGTCGATCAATCTGAGAGGCTATGCCATACCTTAGTGGGAGGAGTTAGGAATCTGAACACTGTTCAGAAGTGTGTGGGGAGAAGAAGGAGAAAAGTAGCCACTTGTTTTGCAAATGTACAGGGTATAGTCCTAGTGCTCCCGCCCTGGTGGTACCCTTTAGGGGTGGGCAGAATTGGGAAGTGGACATGTTTTCAAGAGACCACCATGTAGAGAATGAAAAAGAAAAGGCGTTTATAGCCTCATGAGGGAAATAGCACTTCACTGTGGGAGTGGCTTTTCTTTTATGGATCTTTTGATATTTTGCATTTTTTCCAATTTTAGTAATAAATATATTTCAGTAATGTTTTTTCCTTAATATTACCTTTTGTTATTCATCTTTTAATAATGGTGACCAAAATACCCAGCAAGAACAGTTTAGAGGAGGAGAAGTTTATTCTGGCTCCCACTTTCAGAGATTCAGTCCATAGTGGGCTGACTCCATTGCTCTGGGCCCAAGATAAGGCAGAACATCATGGTGGAAGGGTGTGGTGGAGGAGTGCTGCTTGGTTCATGGTGGCCAAGAAGCAGAGAGAGAGGGAGAGAGACAGAGGAGAAGAAAAGTCCACAGGGAAGATGTACCCCTCCAGGGTATGCCCCCAGTGACCCACCTCCTCTAGCCACACTCCACCTGCCTACCATTATAACACAGTTAATCTATTCAAACTAGGATGGATTGATGAGGTTAAAACTATCATAATCTAATGAACATTCCTTCATTAACACAGGAATGTTTGGGGGACATCTCATATCAAAACCGTAACACCTGCTATTCTTAGTCTCTGTGTCAAATGATCTGTCACTTCCTTTCCCTGTCTCCATTCTCCCACCCCCGCCCCCAACTACCATCTGGGAGACCTTGGTTAAGTCTTTAAGAGTCTTCATGGTTAATGCCTTTCTCCTACTTTATAGGGACAGAACATAAGGTATGATATATAATATATAAGCACATAAAATATACATATGAGTACATATATGTACTTAATTATACTCACACATACATATAGTATTAAATATAGAAAGCATTTTGTCTCCTATGCTTTATTAGATCACAAATGTTTTAGAGTTCAGTGTGCCTATTAAGAACATGCATGGGGTGATCTACTTTTCTGATTGCATTTTAACACTGAGGATCAATACTCATTTTTTTGACTACTGTTGATTGACATTTTACAAACTATTATTACAAATTATCTGTCTTAGTAAACAGAGGTTAATCCAAACTTTCTGAATGTTTTGGGTTCACCATTACCATTTATCCTTCTGTACTTTAGATGTAGATTTTGGGCTGAGTCTGCCATAATGTGTTCCCTTAAATAACTTCCAGATTAGTTTCTTTTCATTTGCCTCTTTCTTATAAGAGTAGAATTCAAAATGAGCAGCTGCATGGCTTCCTGGGCATTTGAATGAGATATTTTAGTTACCAAAATAACTATGGACTCAAAGGTAGAATAGTCATTCTTCTGAAATGTCTCCCTGCACTCACTTCTATGATGTTTTGTCTGTCTTGGATTAGCACTATGTCTTTACTAGTACCCATTATGTTTGGGAAGCTTACACAAGCTCTTCTTTTTTTTTTTTTTAAATACTTATTTTTTAATTGTAGGTGGACAGAATATCTTTATTTTATTTTTATGTGGTGCTGAGGATCGAACCCAGTGCCCTACGCGTTCTAGGCGAGCACGCTACCACTGCGCCATAACCCCAGCCCCCACAAGCTCTTCTTATTTCAGAATTATTATTGAAGTTCTGTGTTACTTGCCTTTATTTCCCTCTATCATTTCTCCTTAGCTGATTTTTCTCCTCTCCATATCATTTAAGTACATTTTTGTTCTATTTATTTTATCCTATTTTGTTTCTTTCTCTGTGTTTCTATTCATCCACTTATTTGATAGAGAATTATCCTTCGTATTGGTCCTTAGGACTTCTTTCTTGAGCCCATATATTCTCTTTTACTTTTATTATGTACATTTTTGGTAAAGAATTGTCCCCAGAGTTCTAATCAATAGCATTGTCTTTTGTAGTATAGTCACTTTTTTTGTTTATGAGTGAAATGCAGACCTACTGCGGTTTCTTTCAGACAGCAATTCACGCATAGCATCTGGTGTTTGGAAGCTGGTCTACTAGAGCATGGGAGTCAATGGTCTTCTGTGTCTTCTACTGATCTCATTTCTCATTATCTTTACCCAATAGAAAGGAATTTTTCTTGGTCTCTAAGTCTGAAAAGAGAACTCTAGTTCTCTTCCCAGACTTATAGACTACTTATAGATTACTTCTAATCCCTTTACTCGTTATCTAGTTTAAGTTGGGCTAGAAACCCCCTTCCCAATTAATATACACTGACATAAGCTGTGTTCATGGTCATCTGAATGTAGCCTTAGGCAATTCTGTTATGGGAGTTTGAGGAAGTAGCCATTTCTTTAGGCAAAGACAGTTTTATATTATAAATGTAGAACACTTGCTAGGAGGAAGACTTTTGCAGTTTGGTTCTTGGAGTGCTGTGCTCTGTTGGAGGGTCATTAACCATTGGTGGAGACAGAGCCCTTTGACACTACAGCTTATGTATTACATGTTTTTGAATCAGGACTCGACTCCAAAGCTTTCAACAACTGTATTGTCATGTCACTTGTTCTGATACACGGAAACGTTTTTGAGGTTGTGTTATTTTTTGTGCCTTATAATCCACTCATATCCCCCTGTGATTTACCCTAAGAAAAGCTTTCTGGAACTTTGTTCCTGGAGATGCTGAGCCACAATATGTACCTTTTCCGTAGAGTAATTTACCACAACAGTCATTACTGGCTCTTCTGGGATCCTGGAGAGAATTCTGTCTCTTTTCCTCATTTTTTTATACTGTTATTTTGATAAAAAGAAAAAAGAAAAAAAAAGATGGTTTTCCATCTTGTTTTTGAATTGATTGAAAAAGAAGAGCCAAATCATAGAATAGACTGTCAAACCCTGGTATGTTTCTTTTCATTGTTGTTCTTTACTAAGGATTTCTATGCACGAAGAAAAGGCTCTGAGACAGATTAATGTAGCAAGAAGCTATCCATGCTCACTGGGGTTCTGATTGTTTCCTGGTGTTGGCTGTGGGAAGCATCTTCTCCGAGACTCACCTGTGATGACAGAGTCTCAAGTTTGATAGGTTGCAGTACCTTTTCTGTCTCCAATAACTTCCTGTCTCTGGACTAACACATATTAGTGTTGAGATGACATATTTCGAAACTTCCTCTTCAATTTCTGCCTTATTTGTATTGCCAAACCATTGAAGTATGTCTGTGTGTGTGTGCGTGCATGCATGCATACACATGCATGTATGTGCATGTACGCCGTGCATCCATGTGTGTATGGCCAGGGTGGGGAGATGTGGGGGTGACCTGGGGAGGAGAAGGAAGCCAAGGCACCAAAGACATACACCTGACTTTGAATTTAGGACAAAAATAGTATTTTGGGGTAAAAAGTTCTTTCTTTACCAGAGCAAACATTTGATTGTTTCTAGTTCTTTTGAAATACCCTGTTTTCTTCTGGTTTAAGCACCTAGGAATATTTTGGCAGCCCTGTTCAGCTAAATAAATAAATAAATAAATACAATCAGCATGTCTCATAGCTATATAATGTATGAAAGAAGTTAACTGGAGTGAGCTTTTAATTCATCTGTAAGACTTAAGTAACAGGGAGGCTGAGACAGGAGAATCACGAGTTCAAGGCCAGCCTCAGCAATGGTGAGGGCTAAGCAACTCAGTGAGACTCTGTCTCTAAGTAAAACACAAAATAAGGCTGAGGATTGGCTCAATGGATGAGTACCCCAAGTTCAATCCTTGGTACCAAAAAAAAAAAAAAAGGCTTAAGTAACTAAATTATCTGAATAATCAATTAACTGTTTTGAAGATATTTTAACATGTTGCAAGGGTGACGGCGGCCAAAGGGATGGGTAATAGTTGCATGTACCAACCAGCTCTTCTCTTCTTGTTTAGCCAGAGAATTGATTTGAATTAGTTTTATAGCTTTATGGAACTAAAACATTTTCTGAGGTGTGAAACACAATATGGAGAATATTCTGATTCAAGACTGGACCAAATCTTTTGGTCTGTTCAATGGACCACTTTTAGAGTGATAATATTTTCAAAACTTTAAGTTTATAGGATTGATTAGTGAGGCCGATTATTTCCTTTAAGCCATTTTGTCTTTACTTTGGGTAAATTGTCTGGAGGTGAGCATAGATGAGTACTTTGGTTGTCATTTGTTTTATATTCTGAGGACTTCCATAGTTTTCAGCTCTAAGTTTTAATCTCTTTACCAATAGAACCATAAATATTCTTCTCAGTTTTTAAATTGAAATGAAATATATAATTCATTATTAAATTATCTAACCATGATAGACTTAATCAATCTTTGAAATCCCTCAAGTCTGAAAATTTTAGAACAAGTGAACTTATAGATCTTGCCTAAAGCTTCTTATTTTAAGGGTGAAAATGATATAATTAATAGTTATACAACTCTAAGTAGCCTGCCGTCAGTGTTGTATTAATTCATTTATTTCTTACAACTTGATGAGGTAGTTATGATTATTATTCTTATTTTACAGATAAGAAATTTAAGCCTAGAGAAGGTCCCCCCGCCTTTTTTTTCTTTGAGCAGAGATAAAAGGTGGCAGACCCAGAATGTAAACTTAGACACTTGACCTCCGGAGGTAATGCAGTCTATAGCCTTGGAGGAAACCGAAGTGCAGAGAACAGAGGTGGCATGGTAAGGTCACATAGCTAGTTGGTGGCAGCAGCCTCATATATTTAAAAATGTGCAAATAGCAAAACAAATAAATATAAAGGTCCATTACTGGTTCTTTTCCTTTTAGATAAATTCTTAACATATTTTATTGTATTCAGAAATTCCATTGAAATATTTCCTAACAACCAAATCAGATTCTTTTAACCTACATTAAAATTCTTTCATATGTCTTCTCTTTCAGGAAAAACACTCCCTGGGTAGCTCTGCCAGTCTCTCTGTGTTTTGCTAGCAGCTCTCTTTCTTTTTTTTTTTTGCCAGGGGCAGAATAGAAAAATATGAATAGGCCAAATTTCTGTGGTCTCTTTCAATGTCCTTGGTTCCAATCAGAAGGGGCTTCTTTTCACCAGATTTCCTAAATCAGAGTAAAATATCCTGTTCCTAGCAGGAGCTGCCCTTTGGAATGCTTATAAAAGATTTGCATGTAATAGTCTCTTTAGTTAGTAATCAACTATTTTGCAACTTCTGCTGCAGGCCTTCCCCTCCCCCCCTCAGAAATCCATTATTTCTTTAGAACTGTGATTTTAAAGACTTTCACCTTTATTTTGATTATTAAATTAATACATGTTCAATTATAAAGAAGTTGGAAAACATAAAACACAGTAGAAAACAATCTGTTACTATCCTTAACATTATATTTTATTTCCTCTAGAATGTCTTATTTTGCATACTTGAAAACAAATGGAATAATAATATAGATGCCAACTTGTGTCTTTTCTATCTTAACATATCATGAAAAATGTCCATGCTATTAAATGTTTGTCAAAACCAGTACTTTAAATTGCTACATAGTTTATATTTTATCATTGATGGATCTATACTTGATATTACCATTCTCTTATTTTTCAATATTTAGTATTTTTTTTCTAATTTTGCTGTGGGGAAAATGTTGAAAAATCCTTTATATTTGTATTGGCCTGAGTTTGTTTAGACTAGATTTCTAAAAGGAAGAGTGATAAGTTCAAAGTTACACACATTTTCAGAGTCTTGAAATTTATTACTGTTAGGGTAGCGGCCAGCCAGACACGGACACCTCTGTACAGCCAGGAAAATCCTTTATTCAGGGGAGTGGGCGCCCGGGCGAAGAGGAAAAAAGAGAG
>CM053403.1:116745243-116936915 GCA_028644305.1 Xerus rutilus
TGCTAACCTGAACGGTTAGGCCTTGTTTTTCCAGGTGGAAGATTCCGGAGCGGAACCCCCTGGGGCAGGGACTGGGGTGTGAAAACTATTTGTTTCCCAGGTGGAAGATTGGGAGAGGAACCCCCTGGGGTAGGAACTGCCTTGTGCTTCTAGAGAGGGGATGTGAAAATTAATTACAAAAGGGCTGTTTTCTACCTTACAATTACCATGGTTTTTCATAAAATTATTTTACCAAAGTTCACTGTTACTAGCAGTGTGTGAGTAAACATTTCACTATATCATGATCAATTCTGATTAGTATAAAGAACAACAGACTGTAATCCCAGCACTTAGGGAGGCTGAGACAGGAGAATCGGGAGTTCAAAGCCAGCCTCAGCAACGGCGAGGTGCTAAGCAACTCAATGAGACCCTGTCTCTACGTAAAACACAAAATAAGGCGGGGGATGTGGCTCAGTGGTTGAGTGCCTGTGAGTTCAATCCCCAGTACCAAAAAAAAAAAAAAAGAACAACAGAACACTCAATAATTTGATAGACATTTAAAAATGTGCCCTAATCTAAGTTTACCTGATGGGTTATGAGACTAATTTTTGTTTATTTTTCTGAGTTTTTAGTTCAATACTTTTGTCTATTTTCTTTTGAGTGTTTTTTTATTTTTAGATAATTTTAATCTATTAAAATATTAATTTTGTGACAGCTACATTCTACTTTAATTTTCACTCTGTTAAAGTGTCCTCCTGTTTGCCCATCCCTTGACTAGGATAGAGAGGTCGCTTGCACACTACACCAGCTTCTGTACTCTCTTTCCTGAGCTCTTGCTCCTTGGAAGGATGGGAAACATCTCAGAATCATCTGACAGACTCATGGGGATCCTGGATCATTGGAATGACAGAGCAAGTGAGTGGAAGATAGGAAATCATGTATACGCTGACATAGCCACCACTAGTCCCAGTTTGGTTCCCTGGTCTCTCCTTTTGTTTGTTACAGTATTAATTTTCTTTAAAATCTTATAGGTGGCACATAAAAAAGTATTAAGATATAAATTTCGTGGTCTCCTAAGGAGCAAAGATTACCTGTTATATGTAAAATAGACTATTATATATGTGTGTATATGTATAGATATTTGTGCATATAAATGTTTATAATTATATGTAAAATATATGTAAAATATAAATATATGGCACATATATATTTAGCAATCAATCAATATATTAATCTAAAATTATTATATGATATAGAATATTGTATGATATCTAATATTATAAATTATAATCAAATGTTGAATATTATATTAGTTATACATAATTATTTAGTAAATTATATAGATTATAAAGTAAATGTAATAATTTGTTGATATATGAAATTTTGTACATAAAACATGGTATATATAATATAAACATATAGCATAGGCAATATTTAATGATGTACCTATGCCTATACATACTGATATGTATACATACACACGTACACACACACACACACACACACTGATGGGTCATAATATATGCTAAATTCCAGCAGATTGGTGCAGACAAGATACATAGACAGTACCTTGAGGACTGAAGCTAAACATAGACTTTACCAAGTATATGAGATTTCCACTCAGCACTGAGGAACCAACTTCTCTACAGGTGCAAAGTCGGGAAGTCATCTTAAGCTTAACCAACTTGTTTCTGAGCATTTGCTTCCCCCAGCAAAAATTTCTTTCCAAAGGATCACGTGAGGGTAATGAACACAGTACTTTCTGGAGAGAATAAGCTAGTTTGGGAGAGGGCCTTCATTTAGGTGAACAGTAGCAACATTTCAGCAACAGTGAGCTGTGTTTTGAAGTGTCTGTGTTTTGAACAACTGTTAACTCTGTTTTGACCTTTGGTGTTAAGAAGTCATGGCAAGTTTTTTTTTTTTTTTTTTTTTTTTTAAGCAGACTAACGTATGCAAATTATTTTTGTGAAAAGGATTACATTAGAAGCAATAGTGGTTAGGGAGACTGAGTGAGGCAACAAGTTGAGATAGGGAAGGCAAATTAGAGATGGTAGCACTGGCCTGGTGAATTGTGGTGAGGTGTAAGGGGGTTGGGTGAGTCGTTCCTGGAAAAGGGCTGGGTAGCTGATTTGGGGAGAGAAGAGGCAGATATCACAATGCTTTGAATAATCATATTATTGTCAAAAATAGGATAATCAAAAAGAAAAGTTGGTTTGGGGGAAAATAAAGGATCTGTTTTGTGTGGGCTAAGAAAAAAAATCAAGTGAAAAGCATATTGCCTTACTTTAACTTGCTAATAATGCTTATAAAATCTGTTGGAGAAAGGGACATAGATAATGGTGGCACATCATTATTACTGGGTTTTAGATATCCATGTTTTCTCTTACCCTATTAATTCTGAAATATGGAGAGACCATGTTCAGAATTTCAGAGAAGCATGAATTTTCTTGGGCCATTATTTAGAACCTACAGCAGTATTTTTCCACTTGGAACAAACTATTTCCTTCTTGTTCTTTCTATCCCTCCTTCCCTCCCTTTTCTCCTTTCTCTCTGTCTCTCTCATGCATAATGCATTCTACTCTGGTTTTTCAACTTAATAGGAGGTCCTTAGGGTTAATAGTCTCTAAAAGTTGATGCTTAGTCACTCAAAAATAATATGACCATTTTAGTTTCCAGCATGGTTCCCCTCTTCTATGTGTTGGCAATATTGGTTGGGAAATTCTGGTAGTTTCTAAATTAATGAAATAGCTATTTGAAATTTTGGTAGGGGTACCCTGTCTCCTACAAAACTAACTGAATGTTACTTCTAATGGCTGATTATGCTTTCTGAAAGTTCTATGTGTATTTACTGTGGGTTGGAGTGTTCCTTCCATTACTTCTACTTGTTAATGGATGAAACTGATTTGAATAATGATACTCATGAACCAAAGCTTATGGTTGATTATGGTGTTATATGTAAAGCTAGAATATTCTGGCTTAATTTACTAGAATTAAAGTATTATTATGGGAGACCTAGGCCAGATGCCTGGATTTGGGGATCCCAACATACTAAAGTCTGCCACCTGCCACCTCAAGCATCCCTGGACATGAATGAGTGGTAATAACGCAAGAAAGGAATTTGTGTACTCACATGGCCACACTGAGAAGCAGCAAGGGGACCAGTGTTTCAAGCCCTGCCTTCAGGAGTACTGACAAAAGCTCTATGATTACATAGGGGAGGACAAAAGCGGGTTGTGTGTGGGGGTGGAGGGGCCAGAGCATGCATAGTCAACTAGCCTTGGTAAAATTGTGGTCTGGTTGATTATTGTCTCAGTCCTGGTTCTGTGAGGTCCTGCTTGTTCCAGGGAAATGGTTGCTCCTGCTTTAAGGGGCAGCCTCAGTTCCTGTCCTGGGACAAATGCTCCCATTTAGGAAGTCAGTACTATTATGGGAAAATTGCCTGAAAGGCTCATCATTCCTGGAATATTGAAAATATCTTAGTTACTCTTATCTAAGTATCTTCAGAGCTGGAAAGGTCAAGTGAATTTAGAGCTAACCCATCTTGTATTCTCAGTTTTTAGGCACACACCCCTTAAGTGATTACCATGTCTATGTGCAGAGTTGAGCAGGAATATGACCTAAAGTTTAAGGGAGCAAAGGACAGATACAAACTGAAGGCTAATATGCCAAACTTTCATCCTGCTTTTATTTCCTATTGGACATCTCTAGGCCCAAGGGAAGAGCCAATAGGGAGAGGAGTGCAAAGTGGATTCACTTTGATTGTTTCTTCCCTCTACAGTGGACTTGCATTGGGCAAGGAAACGATAAATACAACGACAACAACAAAGAATTTAACTTCAAATTTGGGTAACACAAAAAAGAGTTGGAAATTCCTACCATTAGAAATTTCTACCTCTATGCTTTTGCATATCTTGGAAACATTGAGCAAAAGAAAAAAAAATAGAGGGCAATGTTTAGGTTTTAAATTTTTTCAACTTAATAGCGGGATTAAATAATGTATTATAACATTTCATGTTCCATCTTATTTATTTTTTTGTGTGTATTGCAAATTCTTTTTTTTGTTCTTTGGTACTGGGGATTGAACTCAGGGACACTCAACCACTGAGCCACATCCCCAGCCTTATTTTGTATTTTATTTAGAGACAGGGTCTCACTGAATTGCTTCGTGCCTTGCTGTTGCTGAGGCTGGCTTTGAACTCACAATCCTCCTGCCTCAGCCTCCTGAGCTGCTGAGATTATAGGTGTGTGCCACTGCAGCCAGCCTGTATTTTACTTTTTTAAAGTCAGGGTTTATTAAAGGATAATTTGCGTATGATGGTGGGTTTCTGGACATGCTACCCCAAAATAGGGCACTTAAGAATTTGAAGAAACAGCAGAAAAGGAGGCTACTGTCCCCTTCTCCTTGCCTTCTACCTTAGAGCAGGACATGAAATAATTCTCTGACCTTTCTTCAAAGTAGTCATAACACCTTTATTCCAGAGCTACCCTTCTATATTCAAATAAAAAAAAAAAACATCTTTTTTCCTTGAATACATAGAGATCCAAGAATAGTCTGAACAAACAGGACTTGATAAATTCTCCCTTGTCACCTCTGTTGGCCTCTAATCATGTTTCTTCACAATTACTCACTCTCTCATCAGACAATATAAAATATGATAGTTTCCACATTTCAGTGAGTCTTTAATTCTGCAGACTTCCTGTCATGTAAAACTTATATTACACATCTACGCATGTTTATATTAAACATATAGGTATGCTTTTGTCTTGTTAATCTGTCCTTTGTGTTATATCTCAGCCATGAACTCAACAATGGGTGAGAAAAAGATCTTTTCTTCCCTGCAATGTTAAAAGTCACCCTTCTCAAATGAGTATGTTGATGAGTTTGGATAAAGGTACAGAGTATTTAACCACCACCATAATCAAGATATGGAACATTTTTATTAGCTCCCCTAATTTCCCATGCCTCTCAGCAGTTCCTAGTGCCTAGGTGCTAAGCCTTTTTCAAATATTATGAATAGCCCCATTGGTCTTATCCAAGTGCAGAGAGTTACTGTAGCCAGAACAAATTTTCTCTAGTTCAATTTTCATTACAGTTTGAAGGACAGATGAGTGTCATGCAAGTTATTATTTACTTCTGCCTAGAGCTAAAACATTATCCTTCTGATTAGAATTTTCTTCCTTGCTTTCATTAAACCAATATTTATTGATTGCCTGTAATATGACAAATACAGTAACACTCGATTCCTGCTGTTAGTCAGCTTTTTGTTGCTTTGACTAAAATACCTGATATGACAACTTAAAGAGGAAAGATGTATCTTATCTCATGGTTTCAGAGGTTTTAGTCCTTGGTCAGCTGGATGCATTGCTTTGAAAGAGGGTGGGGGACAGGAAAGGGCCAGGGACAAGATGTAGTACCCCAGGGGATACCCCCAGTGGACTGTTTCCTCCAACCATGCCTCACCTGCCTTCCAGTTTCTACCACCTCTTGGTGGTCCATTCAGTTATTAATAGATTAATCTAATGATGAGGTCAGGTCCCTCATGATCCAATCACTTTCCCAAAGCCCCACTTTTGAAAATTGCTGCACTGGGGATTGAGTCTTCAACACCTGAATCTTTAGGGGACACTTCATTTCCAAACCATGACATCTACTTTCTAGGAATTCTTGTTCCTGTGGAAGAGATGTACCAATAAATGAAAAAATTAGAAGATAGTATGATAGATACTAAATCTCAGAGGAGGAATGGTTAATAAGTTTAGTGTGATAATCTGTAGCTATTGATAGTATTATTCTTAACTAGATGCCGAACAGATTCTGGAGTGGCAAGGGTTGAAATTCATGTGTGTGTCTGAGAGGTTTTTCCCCTGACACTAAATATGTGGTATCTTTTCCATGTTGAATTCTCGAATTCTGATGCCAACTCAGTGCCCAGCAATTCATTTCTGACATTAACTCCTGGGGTTAATACAGCCCCCATAGGGTTGGCTCAATCCTACAAGACTGCCTCCACTTCAGATGCCAGCCACACAGGATGCATGGGCTACCCGTGATTCTGTCTGGCTGAGTACACATGTGAGGGTTTCCTATGATTTCCCTGTCCGCTTCAGGTTCAAAAATTCAGCAAAATGACTCCCAGTAGTCAGAAAAACACTTTACTTACTACAGTTCTTTATTACAAAAGATACAATTCAGGGACAGCCAAAAGGAAGAGAGGCATGGAGAAAGGTGTTGGAGCAGGGATTTATACGAAGGGAACTTCTATACCTTCTGTAGGTTTTACATCTTTCCCCCACCCCAATGTGCTCACCAATCTGGAAACTCTCCAAACCTTATTTTAAAAGAGTTTTAATGGAGGTTTCATTATGAAGGTTGATTGATCAAATATTTGGCCATTGGTGATTGAATTAAATCTCTAGCCTTTCTCTCTTCCCAGAGGTAGGGGAAGTGGGACCAAATATTCTGACACTATAATCACGTAGTTGTTTCTTCTGGCAACCAGTCTCCATCTTTCAGCTATCTAGAGACCCATCAATACTCATCTCATTAAACTCATTAAATTCAGGTATGATTGAAAAGGGCTCAATATAAATAACAAAAGACACTCCTGTCATCTTCATTCAAGAAATTCCAATGGTTTTAGAAAGAAACCAGAGTCAAGGATATATATAGATATATACAGCCATGGTTGTACAGCTTATTGTAAAAAAACAATTATTCATGATAAAAGAGTAATTCAGACTTTATTCAGGAGAACTATCTTGATAGGTTTAGGGAGTTTCACAATGACATTTTGCAACATCCTTGGACCAAGAAGGTGAGATTGGGCTCAGCTCCAAATACATAGGTGGAAATATTTTTTAAAAAATATTTATTTTTTAGTTGTAGGCAGACAGAATATCTTTATTTTATTTTTATGTGGTGCTGAGGATCGAACCCAGTGCCTCATGCGTGCTAGGCGAGCACGCTACCACTGCGCCATAACCCCAGCCCCCATAGGTGGGAATTTATGACTAAGAGTGGAAGTGGGTGGATAGAAAAATTACCAAAACAAAAACAAAAACAAAGAAACAAACAAAAACCCCAGAGTGGTAAAGGGAATTCTTGCTAAACCTACTCAATAGGATTGTTGCTGAAGGCAGTCAAGGGTGACTGGTATCACCTGGGTATGTCTGGGCAGGAGGAAATTGATCAGATCAGGTATCCAGGGTGGGAGATTCTGTGTAAACTGACTTAGTAGGATTCTGATTTTTGACAATGTCTAAGGATGGGGCTAAAGTAGCACAGAGAAGTCTGACTACAGAATGGTCAATAACAGAATCTTTGTCACTCACTATTCAGCCTCAGGGTTGTAGGTATTTGGCCAGAGCCCATTTCACCATGGGATGGTATGTGTATACTGGAATGAGTGGATTTCTACTTTGACCATGAATTCTCTGAACTCAAGCATGACATTAGTAACTTTTATGAAGAATTTGCACATACATTCTCTTTTCGGTGACGCTGATCAGCCCCCTTTTCCCAGGCTTCTGGGCTCATAGACCCCTGTTGTCCTTTTTTTTTTTTTAATATTTTTTATTTGTTGATGAATCTTTATTTTATTCATTTGTTATTTATATGTGGTGCCGAGGATCGAACCCAGTGCCTCACGCATGCTAGGCAAGCGCTCTACCACTGAACTACAGCCTCAACCCCCCCCCCCTCGTTGTACTTTTATTGCAGAAAGTCACTATTAATGTGTTTTTATACCAAAATCTATATGTTAAACTATGTGCATTCCTTTAGGGCAGGGACTGAATCACATCATTTTTCCCTTACATTTAGTAAATTATCCATCATAAAAAATATATGTTAAATTAAAGAATACATGCATCAATTTCTTTCTCTATAAAGTAGAACTGGTGATTTATATTACTAGGCATTAAAATAATTTAAATGATTGAAGAGACTTTAGTGCACAGAAGTTAAGTCTGGATAACTACAGGAAAGCAAAAGTCTCAGATTCTTGTTTAGATAATTTAGGCAAAAATACCTCTTTCCATCTAAAACACCTTAGTTTTCTACTTTGCTTGGATAAGAAAACCCATTGAAAAATGAAACAATGCTCAGAGGAGCAATACTGGAAGAAGAAACAGGGAGGGTCATTGGGACATTTTTGTTTTACTTTACAGAACAGTGTATAATTTGAGGACAAATCTCTTAGAAATGTGGATATAAACTTTGTCTTTAATATTACTATTTAATATTTATGCTTGTGTGTTACAGCCAGAAAACAATATTTGTCAGAGTTAATGGCTGATGGGTTCTACTCTATGATTATGGTTCCATTTTATTCACTTTGGCATCATTTATAGAGTTCCTTTAATGTACCAGGTGTGTTTATCACAGGACCAAGTGGCTTCTCTATGTCCAAAGAGTTATTTTGAGTAAAAAGCAGTAGGGACATTTACTGTGGCATTTTACCTACATTTTTTTTTCTCTATGCACTATATTCTTTCAGCTTTTGAAGTTTGTTGACAATCATTTCTAATTTTTTTTTAAATTGAAAAGCCTGCTTTTAAATGACTTATTTCCTTACCTGTGCTTACTTCTTTAATTGTAGTTCCACATGTCAAAGACTTGAAATGATTATCAGGGATTTATTTTAAGATTTTTTTCTCAAGTCCACTGACAATGAGTTGCTCTTGGTATTCTACCTTCACTCCCTTAAATTTAGATGAAATTTCCTTTAGTGTTGGTTTATTTGTGTTCAATCACTCCCAAAGAAGAGAGTCATTGTTTTCCAAGTTAAATGTCCACCTTCCCTCCTTCTTTTGTTATTTCCTTTATTTTCTTCTTTCCTTTTTTTTCTTTTCTTTTCTGAATCATGTATACTCTGTTTTGTTCATCACTGCTTAAATTGAGGGTTGGAATTCAGGAAAGAAACTGTAAATTATCCCAGCTCAACAGGAAGGAGGATGGTTTTGCAGCTACATAGATGAGGTCACAGTTGAAAGACCATGGGAAACATTTGAAGCATTAAGAATTAGACAACTGTAACATTTTATCATGTATGATATTTCATTTGGTATTTACAAGATATACCCAAAGGGATCCTCATCTGCTTTGCCATATGGAAAGTTTGCAAATGTTAGAGTGGAGAGTCAGAGCAAAATGTGAAAAGGAAGGAATTTTAAGGCAGGTTAGGTACTCAAAAGCAGCAACATTTTTTGTTGTTGTCGTTGGAAGAAACAGCTATTGCTTTAGGGAAAGGTAAGCACAGATTATTTCCCTCCATGCTCCTTTGGGGTTTAGTAAAACTATCAAAGAATATCAGAGAATAAACAGTCTTCCACTTATTTTTTATGTCATGTTCTAAAGGTGACTTTATTCCATGATAGAGTTAACTTACAGAATCAATCATGTCAAAGTGTTGAAGTGAAGAGCTTTTGTTTATTTCTAAGTTAAGATAAAGGAAGAAGTAACTCAGGTATTCAAAAACAATTTCAGTATTCAAATTTACATTTCCTTTCTGTACCATGAAATTGGCATCATCTCAAAACATATTTTATATTGAAGATGGGACTAAGTTTCTGGGAGGGGGACAAGGAATTTATATAAAAACTAAGAAAGCTGAGTATCCAGGATAAATTCATCCAAAAAAAGACTAAATATCAGGTTAAGTGTAGGAAAGTTTTTCATTTACAATTTAGAAGAGATCAAGATAATAAACAGGAACATTCATACATCTTTCATAAAAGGACAAACATACTTCCATGATGTAATGGGTTTCACAAGAATATAGTTGCCTTTTTTTAGAGAGGACTCTTCAAGGTTTCTGGGGACATCCTTCATGTGATTCATGTAACATCCTGATGATTGCTGAAATGAAGTGAAAAATTCTATCTTGCATTGAGAAGGACTGATTTCATTTTTTCTACTAGAAGTGATTCTAGTTTTTTTTTTTTAAATTTGCTTTTATCTAATTTTTATGGTTTTCATAATTTTACTCAGAGTCTGACCTTGAGGAATTTTCCATGTTTGGTCCCCAGTGTACAACACTTATTACCAACCACTGTGCCTGGAGGTGGGATTCATAGGGGAGACGAGTGGAGACATGGAGTCTGATAGGAGGGAGAGAAGTGAAATCAGGTAGAGTTGATGAGGTTCAGGACATGCCATCCCCAAACATGGTACCTTGGCATGTGAGAGAACAGCAGAAGCAGGAAGGTTACTCTGACCTTCATTTGGCCTTCTCCCCTGAACTCTGCAATAAAACCTAGGCAAGAATTTTCTAAACTTCCCCTGCAAAAGTAAGACCTCACGTGATAGGTTCTGCTCTGTAGTTAAAGGTGCTACCTGATTTCTGAAGACACAGGGACACATCTGAACAAGCAGGTCTAGTTAGCAAACCACTCCCTCCAGTTTGTTCCCATTAAATCATACCCTTTTGTTCAAACGTATCCACAGCCATCCATTTCTTCACCAAAAAGCATAAAATGCACAGATTTTCCTGTTTCTTTGGGTCATTTCCCAAAGCTCCTGTGTCACATAAAACTCACACTCAAATAGATTTGTATGTTTTTCTCTTGTTAATATGTCTTTTGGTATAGAGGCTTCAACCATGAACTCAGTAATGGGTGAGAGAAGAAATCTATTTTATTTTTTTCCTGATACAATCCCTTGGGATATGTGCTATGAGAGATCTAAATGATGTCCGACTTGATTCCATCTCTTTTTGCAGATAAAAAATCTTTACATAGAGAAAAAACTCATCACATTTCCATCCTAACCTGGAAAGACAACAATGACTTATGATGTGAAGAAAGAAAATGCTATTGATAACTCTTCTCTTTCTTTTTCTTTCCTCCATGAAAAATGCAATACAGTTAAATTATTTTTCTTATGTATTTTTTTCTCATCTAATGTTTTGTGTTTATATGTCTGAGACTTTAAGAGCTGAATATGTAGTTCAAAAATCTTAGGATAGAAACTTCTATTCCCATAGGGTCAATGGAAACTCTTTCTATGGTACTTTTTGAAGGCAAATATCTATACCCTGTGGGTTTGGAGGACCTCAAGTAAATCCTGAGGTCTTTTCTGTTCTCATAAAGGTTTGCAAAAAGTTCAGATTCTTCCATATATGGGCTAACTTAAAACCACAAATGCAGATTAACATGTTAGTATTGTTTCTTCAGTAAATGGAAAATACTAATAATGTGAATTGCATTTTCTTTTAGACTATGGAAGTAAGTGTTTTTCTGATACATTCTTCCTGTAATTTTTATGTGAAAACACTTACACACATGCACGCACACACACACACACACACACACACACACACACACATACACGTAGTAGTTGACTGGGATTCAGAAGACCAAATTCTCATTGTTATTCTCTTATTGCTATCTCTACTTTTAATGTTTGCGTTAAAATCAGGTCGTGTATGAGAATTTAATTTCAAATTTGAAATTCTTCTTGACTTTACACTAATTTCTAGCTAACAGGAAACAGCGAAAAAGAAAAAAGCAAACCAAAAAAGTGCTTAGAGTTTCAATCCTACATTGGTTTCATGGGACTATTTATTTTAAAACTATCCCTTAAAACACAGCTCCATTTCTTAGTATGTTGTGTTATCATATCTGTATCTGTATTAATAGATAATGCACATGGTTACTTGGTACTTTACACAGTTTCACACAATGTTATTTTTCTCCACACAAGCTGGTAGAATGTTCACGAGGCTAATTGGAGGGTAAGGAGGCAGTCCTTAGGAGCCTAAGTACCAAGTAAGCTCTGTTGGCATTTTTCTTTACTAATGTTGAGAGGAAACTCCTTAGAAGGGGCACAGTGAACATACGAAAGTTTTATTACAAAGCTGCCAGCATTTGACCTTAGCGTAGGTCCAATTGACAAAGAAGCTGCAGGATATGAAACATTCTTATTATAATGTCGTAGCAACATTACTGAAATTATTAACTAACCAAGTGGGATGATGGATGTTACAGAGTGGTGATGTCCTTGGCAGAGCATATTGCTTAATTATCTGTTAGTAGCAGTGTACAGTCACGTTCCTATGATCAAGTACTATTTCAAATGAATATGAATTGAAATCATAAGGAGAGAATATTTAAGGATCTTATCCAATAAAAGAGCAGATTAAATGTCAAATCTTCATTAGGGGTTCTTTAATCAAAGTTCTTTTTGTAGTTTTATGACAAATCCTTCTTTTTTGGCACTTGAACCAAAGACCTCTAGGTCTAAAAAGAACTGTTCTTTCACTTGAGCTAAAGGGGAATTTAATGATTTTTTAAAAGTAGAATTTATGGTCTAGTGGGTAGGAGTCATGAGTAGAATCTGGAAAACCTTCAGCTTCAGGGCTACAGATAATGTCATCTCTGATCTACAGGGTTATTAAGCCTTGTGACTTAGTTTCCACCACATGTTACAGAATACATAATACAGTAAAATATATGAATACTCATAAAGTTATAGACGGGTAACCTTTACTAGGTGTCATCAAGGTTCTTAATAGTCTGTAGTGGGTTCACAGAATTCTGAAAAAAAATATAGTCACTATCTCCAAGCAAGTTACTTAATGCAATTGTATGCTTTAATTAGTTTACGTTTGAGAGATACTTTAGAGATGGAATGGATAATAGGATATAATTTAACCCAGGCCCCACAGCAAAACAAGCTTTAATAGTCTTCTGTTTTTCCCATTGAGAAATATATTACAGAGTATGAAAATTCCTAACAGCAGAGAACTTCATGAATGTTCATCCAAGCAGCTTCCGTGGAATTCTAAAGTACCAGATCCCCAAATTGCACAGCTGTACCATAGAATGAGCTGATTCAGCAGAGGAAGGATGCTATATCGCTTTTGGTGGTATTAAACTTGAATATAACATTGTTCATTTGCTTTTATAATACTGGTCGTATTATACAGTATGCAGAACTAAATGGAAAAACCAAATAATAGTTTACAAGTACAGAAATAAATAGAAAATAAAGTTTGCTACCAGAAACCAAATATGTGTGTCTGTATCTTGGGAAATTATATTCTTTCAAAGTTGAAGTTAAGTATTTGTCTCATCTGAAAATTTTTCATGTAAGAGATTATAGCCTTAAACCCTTATGTTGGGTTCAAATATGGGAGAAATTGTCTTATAGAAAACCTCCTTTTTGTTTATTGATTTGTATCAATTAGAAGTCTTTGAAAATTTTTGAAAACATTACAAAATGAAAAAATGTTATAAAACAAATATCATGTAAGGCCCTAAAATAGAAACAAGTGATCAATTAGAATCAATTTGTATTTACATTAAATTTGTATCTATATAGTATATAATTTTATGCAGGCCCCACAGCAAAACAGACTTTAATATTCTTCTGTTTTTCCCATTGAGAAGTATATTACAGAGTATGAAAATCCCCAACAGCAGAGAACTTCATGAATGTTCATCCAGGCAGCTTCCGTGGAATTCTAAAGTACCATATTTATTTCTGTATTTGGTAGCATACTGCTTTCATAGATTAGATATGGCAAATACAGCAACTAGGAAAGACTTCCATGCTTTTCTTGTGAAATAGTTCCAGAAATATGAACTAGAGGTAACAGATTTATAGAGGTTTGGGCTAATTTGAACAGCTGTTTTGGGGATGTATTGATGAATCAACATTAGCCTTAAGGAGGTGTCTAGTAGTGTGATAAAGAGGTATATATTCCACTCAGTGTATTTGTTTTTATTGATGCTTTGACTATTGAAAATGCTCAATCAATGTGCTGAATAAACAAATGATATATAAAATATAGGAGGTGTGCTTGTAAGCTGATGAAAATCAAAAAGGTAGATATTCAGGATGATATTTTTAGGTTACAAACGAAGGTGAGACCAACCAGGTGAAGCTTTATAGGAATAAAAACAAAGTTGTGATATAGTTAAAAAATATTAATGTAAATATCAGAGAGTAGCTTGACAGAAATTCTTGTGAATAAGATCTAGAGAATAGAACAGGATGTGACTCAGTTTCTAAAAGTATCAACTGGCAGATATCTTGACTTACTTGTATTGTAATCACTATAAATAAACTAGCCTGGTATCTGGGACATGAAGGACACTCACTGTAGCTTTGATGAATGTATGCATGTATGTTGACTGCTTTGACCCATAAGCTAAGGCACAGATGACATTCTAAGTTCTGAGTGTAGTCCTTAAATGCTAATCCATGGTTCTACTTCCTGCTTTTTAGAAGTCATCTGTCACAGAAGTGCAACTCCTTTGGAGTCATTAGACTATGATACTCCCAAGCCAAGTGGCAATTCCCTTAGTGGTTGAAAAGATAAGTGAAGAGAGAGAGGAATAATGAAGCCACCTTATATGTGCATCGCACAGGAGCCTTCAGATGACTCTAGTCCTACTGCTATCTGATTTGTAATCACCTGAGAGACCTGTATCAAGAAGTAAAACTGGTCAAACCACCAAACTATGAAATAAACTAATAAACTGTTGCTTGAAGTCACTAACTTTGGGGATCATTGTTAATGTAGAAGTAGATAACACTGTAGTAGGAACTACTACACTAGTAGTATGAATACTAGTAACAGGAACACTGAATGATAGACATAGTTGTAATTAGAATCTAGATGGGCAATGATTCAGATAACATCCATTTGTAATCTCTTTTTCTAGGAAAGCAAAAAAAAAAAAAAAAAAAAAAAAGGAGGGGAAGGGATATGCTAATTATCCTAAACTGTAAAGGGCTCTTGAGTGGGAGACTGAAGAAACTTAGTGCTCTATTTTGTTCCCCCCTAGCAAACACTGAAAAGTTCACCTGCCTAGCATGCAGCAGAAGTGAGTAATGTTTAGGAGTAGGTCACTGGCTGGGAAGAGGCGGGAAAGTTGGGCTAAAGCCTAAAGGTGATGTTGGTTCCCACCTGAGTTTCAAAGTGCACTGATAACCTCATCTTGCAAAATTGGATTTTTGTTATTATTTAATACATATATGGTTCAACTACAAAGAAATGATATAGGTATTTTATGGAAACTATATTGCCTTCCCATTAATTCAGCTATATAAGGCTCTAAGATTATATTACTTTGTGAAGAATTAGGCCAATTATTGGAACAATTTAGACTTATGTGTACTTTTATTTTTCTACAGAGTATGTAGCATAGAGAAGTTGTTTTCAAACTTTGTGCACATAGAATCACCCAGGGAGCTTTTAAAAAACTCCCAATGCCCAGGCTGTTCCCCATAATAATCAAATCAGGAACTCTTAAAATATATAGTAAGAAATAAATATCAAAAAAGAGTCTTGTTGAAAATAATCCACAAAGCTTGTAAGGAAGGCCTTGTAGAGGACAATTATAACCTCATCAGAGAAACATGGTCATGAAAGCAAAGACCCACAGCCACTTTAATTTTCTGGCAGTTTCTCTGTTCTAAGAGATTATGTGATTTAAAGAGTCTAGATTTCTTTTTAATAAGAAACAAGAGGGGGCCACTGTTGCAATGAAAAGTGCAGGACTAAATGCCTGGATTTTATTAATTTCACCCCCGTGCCCTATTTTCTATATCTGCAAATGGAAATTATTGGTGTCACCATCTGGTATGCTGTGAGGGTCAATATTTTAGTGCTTTTGAGATTCTTTGAACTATTTAATGAAGGTATTTATACCTTCATGGAACAAATAGAACATGCTCCTTTATGTAAGGGGAGAGTCAGCTTATTGATAATTCTTCAAAGAGTTGCTATTCACGATATTTTAGAATACAATCGCTTTTAAAAATTTTAGTACTAGCTTTATTACCAGAGTTCTAGGCCAGACACTTGACTCTGGGAGTCCAAACAAACCATATTTGGCCACTGATCCCAAAACAAAGCAGAAAAGGTGAAGAGCAGGAAAGGAAATTTTAAGTCAACATTGGGAAGGCAAAGTGAGATCCAGCATCTCAGTCCTGTCATCAGGCTGCCAACATGAGCTTTGGATTTAAATAGAACAATAATTGAGGCAGGGGGCAAGAAGTGTGCATAATTCAGCAGTCTTGGTCCAAATGTGGTCTGGCTGATCATTCTCAGTTCTGTTTCTGCAAGGTAGCTCTGGCGAAGTCTTTATCACCTGAGGGGAGCAATTTCTACGCGTTATTCAGGGCTTTGTTTTATTTTTATTTTTTAATCGGACATGTGATCCCGGAAGTGGGTGAGGATTACTCCAGGGATCTGATGGTGTAAAAACTGGCATTAGAATGTCCCTGCAAATCTTACCTCAGTGTTGAAGGGGGATGAGATTTAGGTAAATTTAGGCCTAATAAACCCTTATAGTACTACTTTATAGATGAATACTCCTTAAATGATTAACATGCTGAGCAGGGACCTGACACAAAGTTAAAGGTAACAAAGGCAATGGATACAAAATGAAGGCACGGATGCCAAGCTTTATCTGATTTTCACTTACTTATGGGGTATTTGCAGGCCTAAAGTCATGGCTTTTAGCAAAGACAGCTTCTCTAAGTCTCTGTTATGGCTCTGCTATTTGATGCTTTGTTTTCCCTCAACACTAAATGACTTTCAAAGATTGCTTCGTTTTGCATGTAAATCTTGACTACCTAAGCTGTTAACCAAATATTTCTATCAGTGAATATTGCTTTCCTGTGGAGATAATTATTCCCACACATGCATCAACTCTGGTTTCTTGAGTCAGTAGCAATTCCTGTAGTTTTTATATTTCTTTAAGGACTACACGTATTTTCTTAGTTATATATTAGCATGCTAGAAGAGGTATTTATTTAAGGCATGTCTAATTGCTGAAGATAAAAATGTGGCAGTTTTAAGTGTAATTTTGTTTTGGCA
This sequence comes from Xerus rutilus, assembly GCA_028644305.1. Lineage (NCBI taxonomy): Eukaryota > Metazoa > Chordata > Mammalia > Rodentia > Sciuridae > Xerus > Xerus rutilus. The sequence continues at coordinate 116,762,058 of CM053403.1, forward strand.
TTGATTCTCTGTTCAGTATTTTGAAGATTAAAATATGATAATTCATGTTGCAAATGAAAAGAAACAAAACCCGATTTAAATGGCAAGGTAATTTTAAAATGACTTATTTCAGTGATAAAACAAGTTTAATCTACACAGTTTCTTCTATAATATAGTCTCATTGGAGAATTCATCTTTTCTGCTCTACTGTCATGACTAGATGAGCCATTCATGAAAGAATTAGGAAATGGGTTTTGAAATCCTCCAATGTTCATGAGGTTATGTAGAGTCAGCTTCCGTTCTCTCCCCCAAATTATAGTAAATTTCAAAGTTCAGTAGTAGATGGATTCACCTGTGAAATGGGAAACAGCCCAAGATTCACTTTGACTTCCATGTTTAAGTGTTTCTTGATTCCATTGAATGCCGCCATTAGCTTAAATGGTGTTTACTGGCAACATTCATAGACTTACACAACTCTAATATCTGTAAAATATAGAAAATAATAAGAGACATTAGCCCAAAGAGCTTCAGAAGAATTAATCATTTGACCAAACTAAAAGATAAGAAGTCTGCAGTACTTCTTGATGGGTTGGGTATACTATCTGGGCTTTTCCAAAGTCACTATGTTAATACACAAAGAATTCTTATTAGTGTATTGGCATCTGCAATAATAAAATAACATGATTTTTCCTGTTTTTTAAATAGACTTAGAACATAAATCCTAAGATGATTATTAATATCAAAATGGATAACATTTAGAAAGTTTTAAAAATTTTAGAATGGTTTAGAATTCAGCTAAAATAGACATGCCACTATCCACTTAGTGCCATGTACTTAATACACATTTCTATTATTCGATTTTTAAAAAACAATTTGTTGCTCTTAACATTTTATGTCTCCAGTGACTAGAGAAGTGTCCCTACCATGGAGACAGATAACGTTTGTTTGTGGAATGAATGAGAAAAAAGATTCCCTGCTTATGCCATCCCATTAAAATATCAATGCTATATTTGAAGCAAGGGACTGAGAAGAGGCATTGGGGCCAAAACTTGGTATGACAAATAGAAAGCTAGTGAATTTTTGTTTTAAATAATCCCTAGACATCAGCAGCACTATGCATCATAAAGGTGAAAATAAACAGTAATAAAAAAAATGGCAAACCAAGTTCTGGGAGCTCTGAAAGCCTCTTGCTGGAATCCTGTGATAGCGTTCAAATACCATATTTTGTTGACAACTTCCTGAATGATATTGGAAGATACAGAGCATTTCTAGCCAAACAACCATGACATACACTGTAGATTTGGAATGAATGCTATTACGATAACATATCTCTCTCTCAAGGGGCAGCTGACCATGTGTGTCACCTCTTCTGCTTTATCATCCAGACTGACTGGGTATGATGGGGCCAGCAATGTTGATGGGCATTGATCTGTTTCGGAAAGGAATTAACTCAGAGTCTCAAGAACAGGGAAATGGCTTCAGGCTTTCCCTTTGATAAAGATGATATCTCATTTCTGAGTTCAGAGATGAGAACAAATAGAAATTGAGAAAAGCAAGGTAAAAACTCAAAAAAAATTGTGTTAAGTCGGAAGGAGTTTTTTTTCTTCCTATATTACATTTACTAGCTGATAACTCTATAGGGGAAGTTCATGTTTTCCAACTGGTGAGAGTTAATACAAGAATATTGATTATTAATTTGGAAAATGACTAGAAAATTACCCCTATCATCATCTTTTCTTATTTTATACCTCCCTAAGGAAACTAAGAAAAAGATTGTTTTTATAAAGTACTATAGTGAACACAGCCTTGAAATTCTAGTCATATAACTACTTTCAGATGGAGGAATAAAAATGATATTTCAAAATTTAGAAATAATTAGCCTGGGTAAAAACTGAACTTTGAATATTTGAGTGCGGTTATTGCTTCCTCTTAGTGTGTGTTTCCAATTTTAGGGACTGTGGGAGAAAGACAAACTGCACATACGTACACACACACACACACACCCCAATATTGACTCCATTTGTTTAGAAAATCTAATGATTTTATTTTTAGCCTTAATGCCCTTGAAACTCCTTAAGAATTTCAAATTCCTCTCAAAAGGCTATACCTTCAAAAAACCGTGTCTAATAGAGTCATTTCTTCTGATTTGTAAAGTGATAGAGTAAATAAAATTAGCATTTATCACAGATATCACAAAACACTACCATTAAGCCAATTACTAAGAATGGTTATAATGGGCAAAACTCAGACACTCAGGGTCTCAGGATATTTATTCCACTTGCCTTGTTGGAAGTAGAGTGTGGGTGATTGAAAAAAAGGATTAGTATGTCCAAACATTTTAGCAGACTCTTTCAGGCACAGTGGATTGTGAGAGGAGACAAGATCTTGAATGATCAAAGTAGACTATGAAGTAGATATTTAATCTTAAAATATGGAGCAATTCATTTAAATGCCAAAAGCTACCAAGAGCAATAAGTAGTAAAAAGATGTTGTGAAACATAGAAAACACATTCAAAGGTACATGAAGAAAACCAAAATGAGAAAGTAATGAACAAAAATAGCAAGTCAAAACTTGGGTGTATTTGTTTGGCAATAAATTTCTTCTCCATTTTGAACAACAACTAAATGTCTATATGTATTACTTTATATTAGATTTAAAAATTCTTAGGGACAAGGTTTTTGTTCAAGTCCTATATAATTTCTGGTATACATATATTATGTATATAATATATATGATATATATGTATATATGTACACATATATTTGTATTTCATGTATCTGGCATATATATGTGTATATATCTGGCATAATATTTTATCATCCATATATGTTATGGACACATTATATTCAATGTACTGTATTACATTCAGTATATATGTAAATGTCTCATGATTGTTATCATAATTGATTAAATTCTCCAATAGAACATTATCTAAATACAAATTCTGCTTTTACTCCTTTCAAACTCTGTTCAGAAGAAAAGTTTCAACAGGCCTGCTCAATAAACCAGCTTCTCAGAAGATGAAGACTTTCCTTCAAATAAAAAGTTACAAAGTTTTCCTTTTAAAAGTTCCTTCTGTGCATACATCACTGAGTTTTTCTCTTCCTTCATTATCAGAGACAGTGCCTCAAGTCTAATGTCAGAGGCATCTGTTTGAACCAGAAATGCTTTATCCAAGTCAGGAAGGTGTAACAAAGCTGGATTTTCACTGAGTGCATTTGAGAGGGTTTTGAATGTTAAATTACAAGGGAATCATTGTCCAGCTTATTGTTCTGCTCTCCTCTTTTCTCTCTCTCTTTCTTGTCAGAAACAACTCTGCAGAGATGAACTCCAAGTTATCTATTAATGGGCTAACGGTTCTCAATTTGTGCTGAAACTCATCTCTTTTCACCTTTCACAATGAAACCTATTTTCATTAATGTGCTTTTCTCATGCGGAACATGAAATCATCAAATGTTACCAAAAGGATTCATGTCTTGGGTGACCCATTAAGCATCATCAACATGAAACAGCTTTACCACAAAGTATGAATGTAGCAACTATGTCACATCACAAGGGAGATACAGCATCTAATTGTGGCCTCCTGGGCAGTTAGATTTGTTGCTCCATATGCCAATTTGTTAAATAGACAGTAAACACACATTTATGGTTTACTGCTTTCCATAGATCCTTTAGCATCTCTTTCCCCAGGAATAGTTGAAAAGCTTCAGTGCTTTCACTGTGCTACAAACCTTATAATATTTTAGTAGTGTGGCTGACTACCTATTTGGCAGACTGATTTCTCAATGAAGCTAATGTTAAAATTGGGATTTGCCTAACTGAATGTACTCTGTGATTTGCTGTGTTGCCTGCAGGAATCTGTGGGTGATGCTTAGGAGTGTCATGTGATCAAGGAAAGGTATTTATGGTGCTTACTTCCCAGAGAAATATCTTGTAAAAGAAATTTTTAGTGTTTTTGAAATTTTATTTGCATCTTAGTACATGCCTTTTTTTTCCCCACAGTATCTTTATTTATTTATTTTTATGTGGTGCTGAGGATCGAACCTAGTGCCTCACACATGCCAGGCAAGTGCTCTACCACTGAGCTACAGCCTCAGCCCTTAGTGCATGCCTTTTAACATATTCTTTCTATAGAAAGTAACATGAAAAATAAAATATATATACAAAGAGATTCGTAGTCTTCATAATGAACATATAATTTATAATTAACAAGTTGTTACTTTAAGTTAAAAACAGTTGAGTACCATGCCTGTAATCCTAGTGGTTTGGAAGGCTGAGGCAGGATAATTGCAGGTTTGAAGCCAGCCTCAGCAACTTAGTGAGGTCCTAAGCAACTTAATGAGACTCTGAATCTAAATAAAAATAAAAACTAAAAAGGGCTGGGAATATTGCTCAGTGGTTAAGCATCCCTGGGTTAAATCCCTGGTACCAAACAACAATAACAAAAAACTATTGAGTAATTGCAGTGATCACAGTTCACAGGTTGTAATGATCCAGGGACAAAAGATGAAGGTCCTTTAAGGAAGAAAGTGCTCTTCTTGAGTGAACCTCCCCTGGTACTTAGAGCAACCTAGTTTTCTTGATTTCAATTTATTCTAAGTGATTGTGGGAGAAATAGGGCCACATACAGATCATTGTTCATTCTAGCATCTGGAAAGGGACAGATTCTCATTCTTCATAAATCTCTATTCGATGCTGGGTATTTGTTCCTTTGCTCCTTATTTCTGTTCCCCTTTGAGCCATTTTTTTTTTCCTGTCCTGGTAACTTAACTTTCCCCAAAGTTTTGGCTCCAAGAACAATCAGAGTTGTTTCTTAGACATTCCCAGAAATGGTCTTTGAATCCTGAAATACATGGAGGTAATGCTGAGAGGTAAGTACCCTGAAGGCAAGTCTGGTAGTTTATTAACTGCTCAATTGCAGTCACCATTCATGAGATCGCCATACTTTTCCTTGGCATATGTGGAACGGCCTTTGACATTTGACTTTCTTTCAAACTTAAAGCTTAGAGGAGTCTGGTTACTCGTAAACAAGGAACAAACAGCAAAAATTGATGTGTGAGCTAGTCATTAAATGTTATTTCAGAAGTAGGGAACTTCTGGAGTGAAGGAGGAGGATGACTGAACAGACTCATGCATGGGGTTAGTTCAGATCACTGAAGAGAGGCTTTCCATGATATGAGAATGACACCTGTCAAGAAAAATAAAAATTAATGTCTTTCAGAGAGGGAGTAGGTAAAAGGTCCTTATCTAGCAAACACTACTTCTTGTGTCTTAGATTTTTTTCAGTTCTGAGGGCCTTAATTTTGCTCTGTTCTTATATAGCCTAAGTAAGCACCAGCGGCTGTTTCTACGGGTTGAGTAACAAAGCAGTGACCTCTAAAGTGGTTACTTCTTTGTAACCATCATCAATTTATTCTTTTTAAAATTTGTTTTAATTAATCATACATGACAGCAGAATGCATTTCAACTTGTACACAAAGGGAGCACAACTTCTCATTTCTTAGCCTATAAGTTAATCTCAGATTCCAGGTAAGGGAAATTTACCTGGTGCCCATGTACCACTGATGGGCCCATTGGTAGAACTGTGCCTTCAGTAATTGGTATTCATCTTAATCCTATGTATTTATAAACATTGTTCTGAGGAAGCTTCTTCTAACTTCATGAGACCACCAAAATTGTTCTAAAAGAGATTGTCTCTCCTTCCCTACAATGAGCCTGCTGCCTAATGTTTTAGTAACTATGATGTCCTTATATTCCTTGACCAGGTTTCCTTCTTTAGTTTTTTTTTTTACTATAGGTTCTTAGCTCAGCAGACAAGTTTCCATCCTCCAAGGCAGATTCTCAAATGCCAAAACACTCCTCTATTTTATCCTTATGTCATTCTTACCATTTGTTTTTATGTTCGTCTTTTCAGTAACAGCATGAAGTCTTTGTGTTCAGGGTCATATCTTAACTCATCTTTGCATTCCACTCATTATTGGGCAGTAACTAAATGCTGAATCAAAATTTAATGAGTATTTGAATGATGGACCATTTTATCGTAAACGCAGAAATCTGATTTCCTTTTCTCCCTATTACAGGATCAGCAACCCTGTAGTTTCTAGCTCCATCTGGACCCACGCTGTGCTTCTGGGAGCCCAGAGGGTTCCTGGTGGGTCAAAGTTGGATAAATGGGATACAGAAGACAAAATGGAATGGGAGAGAAAGAAGAAAAAAGGAAAAGATAGAAAAGAGAGAAGATAGAAAAAAAGGAAAAGATAGAAAGAGAGAAGAAAAAGAGAGGAAGAAATTGTGGAGAGGTGCCTTGCTCCCTGCCTTAAGAACATGAGTAAGTTGCTTCTAGCAGCTCACCCACAGGGGTTTGTGATCTCAGAGACTTTTCCCCCTTATGTATATTTCTGTTCCCCTGTTGCACATTAAGAAACCCCTTTAAGAAAAAAACAAAACAACTGTGGGCCTACAAGGATCTTTGAAGAATGCTAGATAAAATGAATTTGGTCTTATGTATATAAAATACCTCCAATCTAGATGTTGTGACAGTGTGGTGTAATCCACACCATCCTCTTTCTCTCTGAGGTGCTTCTACATTCCAATGGAAAGGGAATATAAAACATGTTTTCGACTGGGTCTGGGACTTGTTTCCTTTAGCAGCAGAACTGCAATTTTGGTATAATCTGGACATTGACAAAAAGCTCATCTTGTCCTCTAAATATCAAATAGTTTTCTCTCTAGTTTGATGTCATGCCAATCATGGTATGTATGATTGACAAGTTCCTCAAGTCTCTCAATACGTAGATACACTTGCAACAAGAAATGTACTAAGCCCCTATCAGCCCCTCTTATCACACCTTCTGAAGCCAGCCTTACTCAGGCATGTCTGATAGAATAGTCAGCTTTTGTTAGAAGCTCTAGGGAGGAGGGCCAGAGCTTGGGAGGGATGCTGGCAAGCACAACTCAATGCCTTTTATGAGAAACCCTGTAAGAAAAATGCGTGATATTGTGATGTTGGGAAAACACTGATGAAGATGTTATCTTCAATTTTCCTTTAACTTTCCACACCAAGTATGGATAGTTCTAACACTCATGACTTTGACAAGCAAAGGTGTCTTTATGTTAACAAAGAGAAGTTTATCACTGAATGAGAAGGGAAAAATTAGACATTTATTTCTTTATTGCCCCCCTTTTTTTCTGTGATAGGTAGAGGTGGTAAAGAATTACTTGTGTAATTCAAAAGGTCTTCATGTTTTTATTTATTATTTTAATTTATTTTTAATTGACATAATATCATATACATTTACAGGTATAACCATGTTGTTATCCTTTAATACATGTATATATTCGTAATGTTCAAATCTGGATACACATACCTATCTCTTCAAATGTTTATCATTTCTTTGTGGTAATAACATTCAAAACCTTTCCTCTAACTTTTATTTTCTTTTTAAAGGCATAGCACATTGTCATTTTGTACAGTCTCACCCTACTGTGCAATAGAATTTAAATTTTTCTTCACTGTAACTTGGTTAATCTCATAGAAATTAAAACTAGGATTGTGGTTACCAGAGGCTAGGGATAGCAGAGGGAAAAGAGGGATAGGGAGAGGTTGATCATCCTGTTTTTAAAAGGAAATGGTTGCCCTGTTAATCTGAGCAAGGTCTTTCTGTAAGCTCTGGATGTGTGGAACAGCTGGGGTTTGAATTGCATCTCTAGCTAGGTGTTTCCATGTTATAGTTGCAAGCAGCAGGCTTGTGAGTGTAGGTATCAAAGAAAGAAGTGGATCTTTATATTTCCACTCTCTCAACTCTTCAATTTGTAAGCATCCCATTATAACCACAAGTTGTTTTCCATGGGTTCAGGTCTTCCTTTTCCACAAAGTTCAACTAAGGATGATGATTTCCCTAACAACTGTTCTAGTTACAATGTATTAGTGTTCCTCAATCCTGGGTTAGTGTCTTCCTTCTGTCTCTCTGTGTCAACCGTGGCACTGCTAACATTTTTGGGATGGATGACTCTTGGTCCTGAGGGCTTTCTGGGTATTATAGGAAGTTTTATCAGTGTTTCTGACATCTACCCACTAGATGCCGGTAGCATCTTCCCCAGCTGTGACAGTAACCCAAACTGTCTCTAGATGGTGACAGATAACTAACTTCTGCATGGAAGGAGGGCAGAATTGTAATTAGGTGAGAGTGACTGCTCTATCCCTATCATAACAAAATGATTTAGGAAAGTCCTCTTCTAATATGTTTGCTGATTAGGTATTTATTCATTGTCCACTTATTCGTTTAACATATCTTAATTGAATAGCTAATGTATGCATAAGCAAATGCCAGTCTGGTTCTGTGCTAGACACTATAAAATATTACAAGATCTTTTTACATTTTTATTTTTCAAATTTCAGGAATTTGATTCACTAGAATAGCTATTCAAACAAATGCACTTATTGGTTAGGGCTGGGATTTATCTCAAAGGACTCAAAATACAATGTCTAGTCAATAAGGTTCAAACCCTCCAGTTTAAGATGTAAAGACACTGGAATGAAGACTTTAGAACTATGGAATATCTGTACTGACATTTGCTTTTGAGTGGCTTAGAGATGAGCAAAATGATATTGCTTTCTGCTGGCAGTTTTAATGCTGGAAGGCTGTAAGTCCGTACGCAGAATGATTATGAATTTTTGTAATGAGTTAAACCAGCTGAGACTTCGTGGGTAGACTCTTCTAAAGTGTGGTTAGATCCATTACCAGGGTGTTTGAATAGATGAAGCCCTGGGATATGACACTAAAAATCAGCAGGCCCAGGAAGAACACCACACCTCTTTAAACTGCAGCCTGCGGTGGAAAAATAAAAATGAGAATGAATTAGTCTTTGGGGTACTAATCTCCAGGTTGAAATGCAATAGAAATTTTAGCATTTGGCAACTTTCTGAATTATTTTCTTATGCTTCATGCTGTTCTTTCATCTATATTTTTAGTGTTTCCACCTACTAACTTTATTCTCTCTCCTGCTGTTTCTAATATACATCTCCAATGATGTATTTTCAGTGAGAATTCAATTACCTGGACAGGCAGATGTGCTAAATGGCAATTTTTGAGGATTATTTTTTTCTCAAGTTGACTGCAAAGCTGACTCATGATTCCAGTGCTGGTTTTGTCAGCAGAGACTCACTGTCAACAAGCTGTTAAAAATGAAACCTAATATTGAGGAAGAATAGATGAAACATCCAGTAAACCTCTTTGTTCTTAGCGATTGCCTCATTTAATTGGCACTGTTTTATTGAATTTTTAATAGAATGAAATGAGATTTTAATGGAATCTCATTGAGTTTAGAGCTAATTCAATATATTAATTTATTATGAATCTTTCCTCATTAATTTGTTGTGTATGAAGTTATGCAATGAAAAGTTTCCCCAACTGCCAGTTATTTGTAAACTTTTAAAATTTTCTCATGAGGAGTTTTGGTACTTGTAATAATATAAAATATTTTTTTATAATATAAAAAAATCCTTCAATAATATTTTGTTTACTGCTGCCTTAATTAAAGATACTATGAGTTTTTAAGATGATGTATGTTTGTATTTGCCAAATTTTTAAGAACTTGGAGATTGAGTATAAATTATCTTAATCCTTGAGATTGATTCAACAATGGCAATAAACTATATAATTCTGTGATGTACCTGGGGATTGAAAACAGTGAGTGACTAGTTTCATTTAATGGTGTGATCTGAAGTGGGCCTCACTACAAATCACATGCTTAATTTGAGTTGTATAATATAATTTTTAAAAGGGAAAACCATTCAGATTTCTCTGAAAAATGCTGAGGGAGCTTTTTGTCTATTATTATTATTGTTGTTGTTGTTGTTTTCTGAAGGTATTCATCAAATTAGCATCAGACTTCTCAGAGAAGGCACTTAATGAACAGCAAATGCATGAAGCTGCTATTTTGATAAGGGGATGGTAAAATTGGGAAGACATTTCTAGTTGCCCAGAGGAAAAGTACCAAAAAATCATCTAATCACACTAAATGTGTTACATTTAGTGTCATTAGATGAATAGAAGAAATTTTGGTAAAATGCATAATAGTTCATGTGTCTACAGTTTCTTCACTGAATAACTGTTTTCTGAATAACTCCTCATTTACATTAGCAACATACATTGGTTTTTGAAATATTAGAAGAAAAGTATAGAGAAATCACAAAAATCACTTATAATTTTATACCTAGAGAAAATTACTGTTGATAATTTGTTATAGAGGGTTTGTTCTGTATACCCATGTACATCCTGGAGTCAATCAACTGTGAATCAAAAATATTTTTTAAAAAATTGCTGTTGTGCTGAATATGTACAGATTTTTTTTCTAGTAATTTCCCCCTAAAAAGTATAGTATAACAATTAACGTTGGTTTCCAATATACTAGGTATTATAAGTAATATCAAGATAATTTAAAGTATATATGGAGGACACATGTAGGTGATATATAAACTATTTTACATAAGTGACTTGACCATCCAGAGATTTTGGTATCTGTGAGCATCCTGGAACCAATTTCCCATGGATATTGAGAGACTTTAATCAGATAAACATTTTTGCTCTTTGCATATTTCATACAACATGGGGAAAAGCTGTAAAATTTTAATATTTTTGCTAAACAATATATCATTTGTCAACAAATACATCACTAACATCACTAACAGCATCCTTTCTTAAATGACAGCATAGTATCTTTTAGTATGGTTCTACTAAAATGTATTTAACCTATTTTCCATAGGTTATGTATTGGTTATTTAGTTTATATTGAATATTTTTGCTACTATATATAATGCTGCATGGATACTTTACATATCTACTTTGAATACTTTTGCACTCTGATTTTATGTAAAATTTCCAGAGTGGGAAGGAATTTATATTGCTGAAAAATGACTTCTAGAGAACTTCCAAATCTCACAAACAACCTGTTCCGATTCTTCTTTCCATGTTTCAACAAAGGAAGTAATATTTCAGTAGGCAGTATATAAGGAAGTACTTCAATGGAGAGATGCTTATTTATTGGGTGCATGGATGAGAAGGAAAGTAGAAGAAAGAGAATGAATTATTCTCTTACTCCTGAGTTCAGAGCAGAAGACTCTAATAAGTCTAGACATTTCCCCTAGGGTGGATATTACTTATGGAGGATCTGGGATCAATTGCTATACTGAACCCTAGCTGAACTAACTTGTCTTCATGACCTGTTCTGGGGAGAAAGAACACTGTTGGATCTTAGCACATCACCCTGGCAATGTGGCCTCCACAACTAGGTTATTTATAGAGTTTCCCTTGTAGTTTCCAACAGTAATAAAATAAATTAACAAAAACTTATAGTTTATAAAGAAAGCCAACATTGTATTCTCTTATAGTTCTGGATGCCTGAAGTCTGAAATCAAAGTGTAGCCAGTTTTCTCTTGAAGCTGGAGCTTTGTGCACTGTTGCCACAGATTCAGCTCCATGACTGGTGCTCACCTTCAAGAAAAACTACAAGAGGTTGTGGGTGGAGGAAGACATGCAAACATCCAGGATTCCTCTCCTAGGGGGAGAATCAGGCCTGTTTGAGAACCACTGGCTTACAAGGAGAAAGAATTGGCTCAGAATGAAAGTTTTGCAGTTGTTTTGAAGGTCTTGCTAGCTAGCATTTGAGGCCAAAGAAAAGGCCTGATGTTTATTGTGGGCTTGATAAATATCCATCAAAGAATGGTCTACAAAAGCCAATGTTCACATATTTCCAAATATGAATTTATGTCCCTTTTGTGGTTGATAGGAGGCAGGTGCAGAATCTCTGCATTCTGTTTTCCTGTGCAAGGCAGTATTTTAAATGTTAGTTGAAACACTTTAAACTATTGACTTTCCATAACTGGTTTTGCTCCAGTAGAAAGCATGAACTGATCAATTCTTCCATCTCCAGATGTATAAAGCAATATTATTGAACCTACAAATACAGCAGAATTTTTATGTTATTTTCTGGATAAGAAAAAAGTGTAAAAATTTGAGAAATGTTAAAAGAAAAATGTATTATGGATCTTGGCTAGGGGTTCAAATGTCAATCAAGATATAGATAAGGGAAATATATTGAATTCATTATTTTTGTAACTTTAAGGAACAGTGTGAAAATGTTATGATTAGAAAAAACAAAGCAACTGTCACAATACATAGATGAGGAATAAATATGATAGGAACTTTGCTAAGCCAAATACTCAATGTAAAATATGTAGCCCTTGTCTAACAAGTTAAGATTTTCTTTAAAAATTACAATGAGTGTTAGGCTGATTAATGGACAGTTTCCACTTTTAACTTTCTCTTACATCTTTTAAGAAATTTTGAATATATATTAGAGAATGTATACATATCAGAGAATATGAATATACATATTAATATATATCAGAGGAAATGGATAGTTCTTATCTATAATATATAACGGTCTAATTTGAATCTTTTAGGATCTACTTGTGGAAAGGAGGAAAAGTATTAACAACATATTATGAAGTTTGTGTTCCTTGAGTGATAATATTTTTAGGTATTCATTTAAAATATGAAATGCATTTGAGAAATCTTATTTTAACTATAAGGCAATGGATTCATAGAATTTTTTTAGTCAGATTTCTTATATTTTTCAGATTTCAAAATTACCCTAAAGAACATCTTCACTTAATTATCACCAAAACCAGAACATTTTCCCCCTATTATCCCTTTTTCCAACATTTTCATGATTACTGATAGTACCATAAAATGCAAACTTTGACCATTTTTATCTTGTTTCTCTACTTTTCCACTCATGCATATCTTGTCATTAAATTCTGTTGCTGCTTTTCTATTTTCAAATGTATTTCCATTTACTGGTTCTCTCATATAAGTGCTGAAAATGGGGACAATAAATAGCTTTCTTTCTGTGTTTCTTTCCTCCAATCTATCCTGTGTGTAACAGTGAGATTCATCTTCCTAAGTTTTTCTCCCATACTATTTTCTATCACAGCACATTAGTTCCCATTTGGGTTAAATTAAGTTACACCCTCTTTTTCAACAAACATCATCCAAACCAAGAACTTCTGAAGGAATAAACAATGACAAAAAAAAAATCCAGACTTGAAACACACTTTTTACTATAATCACTATTTTGATTTAAGTTACTTATGTTCATGGGAATATGGTTGGTTTTGTAGGAGAATAGTCATATCTTTCTCACTTATGGAATTGTGCTCTGTTCTTTTGTGGTATTGTTCTATGCCCTTGTGCAGTGGTCTTGAGAGATCCTGATAACTTGATCTCACAGAAGAATGAGATCTGAGGATCTATCCTTGGCAAGTGTCTGATGCTGAGCTCTGAGTCAGGTGTGGAAACTGAGGTCAAGTGCAGGAATAGAGTGGGATGGCCCACGTCTAGAGGGAAAGAATGAGGACTAGACAATAAGATGTGGGTAAAGGAAAACAGGAAGTCTGTAATCAAAGAAAAAGATAAAGCCAAGCATCATCTCTCAGGGGCTCGGTGCTAGAGAGGAAACCAGTTTGAAGCAATAAGACAATAACTATAGACAGCTGAGAGGAGAGAGGAAGGTTGAAAGGGAAGCAGAGATGAAAACTGGAGATTTCCTGATACAATGGAATAGGTACCAATGATATATTTTTTAATATCTTTGTTTTGTGTATTTATTGTTTTTTTATGTGGTGCTGAGGATCGAACTCAGTGCCTCACATGTGCGAGGCAAGCACTCTGCCACTGAGCCACAACTCCAGCCCCACCAATGATATTTTAATAAAGTAACTGGTACCTTGATAATGGGCACGGAGAGAAAGGGCATCAAAGTAGTTCTGATAACTGAATCTTGGGAATTTTAGTTTGGATTTTGCTGTAATATTAGTAGCTGAAGATGAATGTGAATGTGTTAGACACCGGGCAGATGTTAGCTTGAAGGCCTTACTGAAGTTGGAAAATATAATTTGGAGGTTTCTGTGATGCAAATTGACTGGTTTTAGTACTACTTAGAATGCTAACAAAAATATTAATGTTTGGGTAGGTCATATTATGTGCTAGGATATTTAGACCCTTATCTATTCTGGTGGACTGAAAATCATGATATTCTATAGCTTTCCCATTTCTCTACTTATTGACTCTGGTCTGAATTGGTGACTTGCTTTGGCTAGGAAAACAGAGTGGAAAAATCTAGGCCTAAGAAGCCTTGCAGTTTTTGCCTGCTCTTTCTTTAAACAGTGTTTCCTCCACATGAGGAAGTCAATTTGTCTTCCTAGAGAATGAACAACCACATGGAGAGAAAGGCTGAGCTGTCCTAGCTCAAGAGCAGTGCAGTCCAAGCCCGTATGAGACTGAGAAAAGTATCTGTTGCATCCAGGGAATTGTGAAAAATTTGGGTCAGTAAGATTTGCTGTGCTTTGTTAGGCAATATTAGGTAGCTGATTAACCTATAATTTTGATAAGCTTTTGTTGTATGTGATCACCCAATACATTAATACAGATGACAAACATAGTGAGGTCTTGGACAGAATCGGGTGGCATATCAGTAAACACTTCTCTCTAGGCTATGTAAGAATTTTTCTATAATTAATAGAACTGGATGAAAATTGTGCTGTGGCAATATAAAGATGGACTAACGATGTTTTTGGTTCTAAGAGAATTTAACACACTGAATATAGATTGTTTTTATCCAGAAACTAAATCTCACATTCAAGAACTGATTACTTTAAAAAGAATTAGATTGAAGATTTTGATTGATTTTTAATCATTAGAAACCCAGATAAAGATATGCTAGGTTTGAATCAATAGTCCTACCAATAACTAGATTTATGACCTGAATGAAGTGCCTAACTTTTGAATCTTCACTTCTCCATAAATGGAGACTAGTAATATTAACCAATGTAGGTTATTTTGAAGTATGCAGTCAAATTACCCAATCTAGTACTTACCACATAGTAATTTTCAAAAACTCAAGTTCTCTTATCCTGGTGCAGTGTTTTACAATTGTTATACCCTGACTGTGCATGAAAATTGTTATACCCTACACTGTGCATGAAAAAGCAACTGGAATTTATATTTAAATTCAACTAGAAACTGTTTAATGCTTATCAACAGTAGAATGTACTTATAATATTGGAGTGATATCGAGAAATGAGAATGAACAAACTACAACTTCATGTTCTAGCATGGATGAATGTCATGAATGCCATATTGAATAAAGGAAGCATATATAATAGTAAATACTGTGATCACATTTCCTTAAATTTAGAAACATACAAAATTAATCTAAAATGTTGAGAGTGTTATTAGTCAATTTTCCATCACTATAATGAAATACTTGAGGTAATAAAGTTATAAAGAAAAAAGGCTTATTTTGGCTCACAGTTTTGGAAGTTCCAGTCCACAGTTGGTTGACTTTGTTGCTTCAGGCCTGTGGAGAGGAAAGCAAATCATGGTGGGAATGTATGGCAGAGTAAAACCACTCACCTCATCACCAGGAAGCAAATGAAGAGAGGAAGAGTCTCAGGTCCCACAATCCCCTTCAAAAGCCCTTCCCAAGTGACCTAAAGATCTCCCAGTAGGCCTTACCTTTTAAAGGTTCCACCACCTCCCAATAGGACCACCTTACAGACCAAGCCTTTGACAAAAGGGCTTTGGGGAATGTTTAACATCCAAACCACATCAGAGTCAGGATAATTGTTAACCCTGGTTGGAGTTATAATTGGAGTTGGCCTCAGGGAGACTCCTGGAATTATGGTAGTCCAGGTGCTGATTAGATGGTTATGTTCACTTTGTGCAAACTCATTCATTTATGCCACTTATAATTTGTGCACTTCTGTTATACTCATTGAAAATATTATGTTTAAAAAAGAAACAATAAAACATAAGGGGTAAGTTCTGTAAACTTCCTTGATGTCTCTCTATAATCTCTCCCTTTATTTCTTCAGTGTGAATATTTAGAAAACTTAGAGAAATTCATACTGAATTAAAAATAATGCACACAAATGAGTTTATGTATTTCTCTTATCTCTTCCTCTATCCACAAAGCAACCCAGAAGTGGCTTTGTAAACAAGGGGAAAATAATATGAAACCTAAATTTTGCAGGACCTACTATCTGTGAGAGTTGCAACGATGAATGGATTGGTTTTGTATAGAGTACTTCTCTCTGGTGCTAGCAGACCTTATTAGCTTCTCCATCCTCACGTCCTGGATAAATAGCACTGCCAACTGGCCAGCCCTGTCTCCATCAATTCTATTCAAAGACTATTTTTTTATTTTGTCTAGGGATTCCTTCTGTGGTATTTAAAAAACTTGTCGACTCGATACGACTGCCCTGACTTCATTCTGTATCTGTGCAGAACACCACTCAGGCATGCTTCTTTCCTCATTAAAAGCACTCACTTATGGTTCAAATTGATGGAAATAATTAAAGTCATTTATATACTGAATTTGGTGTCTATTCCAAACTCCAGTCTATGAATTTCCCATCTGCCCATTCACAGTAATTTGAAAATGAGTTTAAACCATAGAATCATTAATTTGGTGTTCTTCTAGACAGACTAAAACTTACTAGCCACTTTTAATCATCCCTTCAGTTTACAATGTGTATTTTATTTTTCTGGCAAATAAAAACAGGGAAATTTGCATGGCCTAGGGTGAGAGTAGTGGTGAAAGGAATCAATGTTTGTTGATGTCTTCATACATGTTTTATAGGCTTTGTGTGAATTATTATATGTAATCCTCATGGTACCCTGCAAAGAAGATAGAAGTACTCTCATTTTACATATGAAAAAAAAAAGTGACTGTGAAACAGATTCATTGTGCTCTGGCTACTAACTTGTCTGTTTAGTGAGACAGAATTCCTCACACTCAACTAATTACATGAAGGAGTGATTACAGATAGGCAACAAGGAACAACAGAGTCCTAGCTCAGGGCAGTCTCAAGTCACTCAGTTGTCATTCTCCTGACCAGTTGGCTAAACTTTTGGCAATAGCCCAGGAATCTGTGAGAGTATAGTAAGATATGACCATAGGAAAGTCCTACCATCACCACTACAGGTTGTTTGACCCATTGAGTGAAAAATTCACATTGGATCTCTGTCAAAGGATAGCTATCACAGGGTAGATGGTGGCTACAACCCTATGCCTACTGTCTGCTTGCTTGGTAGAGCCTTCTACAACTGCATCATGCCACCAGTAGACACATCTCTGAGTCTTGGGCTTCTGGAGCCACAGGAAAATCCAAAGCATTTCCTGTGTTACTTGTTACTTCTGATTGGCCAGTTATTTGTTCGTGGAGCCTCAGGTCCTGGCTAGGTTTGATCTTGAATGTACCATTTCCATTTGACATATGTTAATTAAGTCTAGTTTTTTTTGGGTGGGGTTTAGGTGTATTAAGCCAGTCCAGGTTTATTGGTGGGGTTTATGAATACTCAAGTAAGAATGGCCATTTGTGTCATAGATTCACATGTAGCTCCTGGACCTTAAGATGCTTGGTCTCCACCACTGTGCAATGGCAGGCAAGAAGTTGTCATATGAAAGGGGAATGTATCTGTCTGCTGTCTCAGACAATTTATGTATCCAAACTGGAGAGGCTGAGTGCCCCAGTGACAATTTTCTGTTGGTATAGACCCCACTCAGCATGCATGGAGATTGTGGATGCCTATAATTCCAGTGGTTGTGCAGGCTGTAAAGGTTTTAAAGGTAGCACCAGCACTGTGGCTTGTTGAATGGTTTCTAGGGCCTGCTGCAGCCAAGGGCCTGGTTCAACACTGGCAGAGAAGGAGGTAAAGATGAAAAACCATAGACGTCCTCCATCTGGAGAGCTATTCAGTGATATGATGCAGTAGCAACTTGGACTGATTAACACATTTATTTAACACGTACTTAAAATGTCCGTACTTGAGGAAAAGGTATATGAAAAGAGATCTGTTTCTCTTCAAATTTTGCATAAAGACAACTGTGATAAGAAGGGATTACTGTATTTTGGTGTGCTTTTATAAAATTAAATTTTATAAATATTTTTTAAAATATGGACATTAGATGGCTGATTTCTCAATGCTCTGCCTATGTAGAGGCATTGTTGCCAAAATAAATTAAACATTTAGAGAAATACAAATTCTTGACTAAGTATGGAGTGTGGATATTGAAAGATGTGTTTTGAGTCTAATAAATTTGCATTTGAAACTAATGCTGAACTCTTTGCCATTAGGATGCCAGGGGATCCAAATCTGGGTCACAGATGACTTCTGGGGTCTCAGAATCTTCAGAAAATTCTGTGTTGGGGTGTGTGTGTGTATGTATACACATTTGTACATTTTTTCTTGAGAAAAAGTCCATCAAATGGACAAAAAGCCTATGTTCCAATATAGGTTTAGAATGACTGAGGCAGAAGTTAGGATCATTTGAGATTATTTTTTCAAAAGAGATAATTTAGCATTTTAAGAAGAGATCATCTAAAAATTGCCCAATTTGTATGGAAAAGGGAAAGAATTCAGATAATCAAATTGATTATCCCTTACAGTTTCTCTTTTCTTTATTTTCTTCTATAATACTGGTATGGTATTATGTTTATTTTTTTTTGTAATTTTGAAGGCAGCTATGCTTACTATTATACACATAGGTGTTCAGGAGGATGATATAAACTATGAATTTCATTTCAAGGTAGTAAATGGGATATTAAAACAGCTTTTTTTTTCTAAGGAGAAGGCTTTTGTCTAGAAGAATTGAGAACCACACTGCTATGCTATGAACGTTTCTTATTGAATAAAATCTAATACTTACATGCTGGCATCAGAGACTCCACTAATTTGAGGGCAATAAGAAAAAAAGAATCGATGTAGATTCGATCTTTGGGATGAGGAGGAACTGCATGTAAATATAGAGAAAAAACAAAGTTTCATGATCAAGAAAGAAAAAAGTAGAATGTAAATCTCTTCCTTTCTGCTTCTCCTTTATTCCATGTGTGACTATTCTATTCTATCAGAATTTGTTTTTTTTAACAGCTTTACACAGCAATAGTTGCACAAAGCAGGCATATAATATATTTGTTAATTGATTCGTATTCTGCTCAATCACTAATTCTCTCGTTCTTATCCCACCTGCAACAGGGTTCAATAGTACTAACAATGGAAAGGATAATAAGTGAATCTAAATTTAATCCCTTTTTGTTTAAACTAATCTCTCTCTAATTAATGGCTGCTCATACTATTATTACTAATGAATCAGGAGACCATTCTCTACATCTGTGCAAGAAGTGCTCTATTAAGTCATCAATTCAAATTCAAAGGGACTAGGCTAGTCCAGCTCCTCATTGTTCCCTTGGTGACTTTCAGCCTAATAAAAAGGGTGTCTGAAATATGAAAACCAGATGGAGCTCTCTCCCTTTAGTGCATGGATCTTAATTCTGGATTGCATCCTAGCTTTCTCCAGACACTTTCAAATCAAAATGTTGTAAGGATTATATACTTTAGAATAGACAGTGGATTACACTGAGAGATAGCCAGGGATGGAGATAGAGTCAAGAGGGGAGAGGGTCATGTTACAAAGGAAGATTTTAAAAAAGTATCTCCAAGCCTCCATTCTCACTCCAACTGAGGTCTGATGTCATAGGCTGAGGCAATTTCTGAGCAGTATACTTTGAGTAGCCCCCTCTGGGTGATTTATCTGAGACAATTGACCTCCACCCCTAACATGAACACACAGGTGAGAAACTCTGCAAGAGGCACTTACAGCAGTACAAGCAGACTTTCCTGGTAGTATATTGCTTGTAAAAAATAGGGAACTTGCTTTCCGACTCCTGTGGAGCCCAGCCAGGCCCAGGACAGTCTTGTAGATCCCCTGGAGACCAGATAGGCCCAGGACAGCCCCTAAGATCTTCACAGTGACCAGACAGGCCCAGGATAGGTCTGCCCATCTTTGTGGAGCTCAAGCAGGCCCAGAATAGCTGTGCCCAGAGGTGCAGAGCCTAGGCAGGCCCAGGACAGTCTTGACAACTCCTGTAAAGACCAGCTAGGCCAAGAACAGCCTTGTTGATCTCCGCAGAGACCAGCCAGGCCCAGGACAGCCTTGCTGATGTTTGCAGAGACTAGGCAGGCCCAAGACAGCGCCAGCGGTCCCTGAGGAGCTCAGGCCCAGGCTCGGGCACAGGACTGCCCACCATGCTGTGAACCACACCTGCACATCACAGTGCTTCATCTCCAAACAGGTTGCCCAAAGCCATCATTGGGCTTGCCCTTTCAGACTCATCTCTAAAAGTGGTTGCTGCCATCTTGGGACACCTCCAATACCTTCTCAGGTTACCCCTGCTGCTGCTACCACCATCTTTTGTTGTGGCAGCTTCTATCTTGGGACACCACCTTGTGTCTGGAAGCCCAAAACCAGGGTAGTTATGAGTTTGACACTACCCAGTCACCAACTATGGACATGGCCACTTCCATCTAGGGACAACAGCCAGGACACCCCAGAAAGGCCAGACCCATATCACATGGCCTGCCAATGGAGAGGAGCCCCATGCTGCGGTTCCCTATGAACAACATGTGGCTCCACCCAAACCACCTCCATTTTGCGACATTGCAGCCACAGCCATAGCCCTCCCCACTTGGTAATCTCCACTGTGGGACATCAGACAGAGCAAGGAGGCAGCTGTTTGTTGCAACACCACACACCACACATCACACTGTGGTATCACCAAATAGGCCACCCAATGCCATTGTACAGCCTATCTTTCCAGCCTCATCTCTGGAAGTGGTTGCCTCCATCGTAGGACACCGACACTGCCATCTTGGGTTACCTCCCTTGCCGCCTTCACCATCTTTAGCTAGGGTAGCTTCCACCTTGGGACACTGACTGGGGCTTGAAAGCCCAACATCAAGGTACCTCCAGGCTTGATGCTACTGCTACCACCAACTAGGATGTGGCTACTTTCATCTAAAGACAACAACCAGTCCTGGAAAACTGTCACCGAGGTCCCTGTGGGCTGAGTTGCCAAGGTCCCTGTGGGCTGGGTTGCTGTGGGGAGCTAGCTCCATGCTATGCCCTTAAGATGGTGACTAGCCATTGTGAAAAGTGTGTAAACAAGAAGGGCATGGAGGAAGGAGGGACTATGTGATTGGTTTACTGTTGGTTCTGCAAACATGATCAGCTCATGGACAGAATTCAGGGAGCTTGTGTGCTTTGTCACATGGATAGCAGCTGGCTACGTGCATTATCTCTGATTGGCCGAATGGCCCTATAAGTTGAATGCTTGTTCCACAATTAAACAAGTACTTGCTTTGGCTGGTCTCCCTGGTGTGTCTGATTTTCCTGTGGTGGAGGGCTGGGAACAGGCAGCCAGTCTGCTCCAACTCTTCCTGACTTCCACTGCTGGGTGAATGTGGGGGTACCCCTTCGGCCCGCTGGTTCAGGACGGATGGCAACCCCTGCAGGTTGCACCAGAAGTATCTCTCCTTGGTGTACTAACAGACACCATCCGGTTGCAGAGGCAACAGGGAACCTTGCATGGGGTAACTTCTCTCTCTTTTTTATCCTGCTAACAGTTGACTTCTTTTGATTACACTTTCACTAGTCCTAAAATCTAATACCTCTATATTCCCACATCCTATCTCATAAATACCACAGCTACCCCCCCCCCCAATCCAACATTAGAAATGGTAAACCCTTATGCAAACATATTGGCTATATGGTACAAGATAACCACACTCGTCATTTCTTTTTGTGGCAACAAAACTGTAAATGTCAAAATACAAGCTAATTGATTTATGGCTGCATATTGGTTGCATTGAGTGCTGTAAACATTGATATCCCACTTAAAAGTAAGGTATTTATAACCTGTGGAACACTACAAGATTATAGGGTAGAAGCTGCAATACCTCAGATCTGCACTGCAAGAGAGGAAGACACATAGACAACATAAAAAAGCAAGGGAGGAAAGCGCCTCACACAAACCAAGATACTACAACAATAAAATCCATTGACAGTGCAGTAGATGAATTGTCAGAGAAAGAGTTCAGAATGTACATAACTAAAATGATCTGCAAATTAAAGAATGACCTAAGTGAGCAAATATAGGCAAAAATTGATCACTGCAACAAAGAGATAAGAGTGTAAATACAGGTAGCAAAAGACTACTTCAAGAAAGAGATACAGACTCTGAAAAGAAACCAAACAGAAATCCTTGAAATAAAGGAAACAATAAACCAAATAAAAAACTGAGCAGAAAGTATCACCAACAGACTAGATCACTTAGAAGACAGAACCTTAGACAATGAAGACAAAATATACAATCTTGAAAATAAAGTTAACCACACAGTGAAGATGGTAAGACACCATGAACAGAACATCCAAGAATTATGAGATAACCTCAAAAGACCAAACCTAAGATTTATTGGGATAGAGGAAGGTACAGAGATTCAAACCAAAGGAATGCACAAACTTTTCAATGAAATAATATCAGAAAATTTTCCAAACATGAAGAATGAATTGGAAAATCACACACAGGAGGCTTACAGGACACCAAATGTAAAAACAGATCTACACCAAGACACATTATAATGAAAATGCCTAACATACAGAATAAGGATAGAATTTTAAAGCCTGCAAGAGAGAGGAATCAGATTACATATATGGAAGACCAATTCAGATCTCAGCAGATTTTTCAACCATGACCCTCAAAGCCAGGAGATCCTGGAAAAACATATACCAAGCTCTGAAAGAAAATGGATGCCAACCAATAATCTTATATCCAGCAAAATTAAGATTCAGATTTGATGACAAAATAGAACCCTGATATGAAAACCAGACAGAGACACATCAAAGAAAGAAAATTTTAGACCAATATTCTGGATGAACATAGCTGCAAAAATTTTCAATAAATTTTTGGCAAATTGCATGCAAAAACATATTAAAAAATAGTGCACTATGATCAAGTGAGGTTCATTCCAGGGATACAAAGTTGGTTCAACATAGAGAAATCAATCAACATAATCCATCACATCAATAGACTTAAAAATGAGAATCATATGATTTTATCAATTGATGCAGAGAAAGCATTTGAGAAAATACAGCACTCTTTCATGTTCAAAACACTAGAAAAACTAGGAATAGTAGGAATATACCTCAACATTGTAAAAGCTATCTATGCTAAATACAAGGCCAATATCATCCTACATGGAGAAAAATTGGAAGCATTTCCTCTAAAAACAGGAACAAGACAGGGATGCCCTCTTTCACTCACCAGTTCTGCTCAACATAGTCCTTGAAACTCTAGCCAGAGCAATTAGACAGATGAAAGAAATTAAAGGGAAAAGAAGAACTCAAAGTATCATTTGCCAATGACATGATACTATACTTAGAGGATCCATAAATTCCACTAGAAAACTTCTAGTATTAATAAATGAGTTCAGCAAAGTAGCAGGATATAAAATCAATACCCATAAATCAAATGCATTTCTATACATAAGTGATGAATCCTCTGAGAAAGAATTTAGAAAAACTATCCCATTCACAATAGCCTCAAAAAAAAAAAAAAAAAAGAAACCAACTTAGGAATCTATCTAACAATAGAGATGAAAATTTCTACAAGGAAAACTGCAGAACAATGAAGAAAGAATTTGAAGACCTTACAAGATGGAAAGATCTCCCATGTTCTTGGATAGGCAGAATCAATATTGTCAAAACGGTCATACCACCCAAAGTGCTATACAGATTCAATGTGATTCCAATTAAAATCTCAATGTCATTCCTTATAGAAATATAAAAGGCAGTTGTGAAATTCATTTGGAAGAATAAGAGATCCAGAATAGACAAAGCAATCCTTAGCAAGAAGAGTGAAGCAGGAGGCATCACATTACCAGACCTTAAATTATACGACAAAGCTATAGTAACAAAAATGGCATGGTACTGGCACCAAAATAGACATGTAGACCAATGGTATAGAATAGAAGACACAGAGACAAACCCACATAAATACAGTTATCTCATTCTAGACAAAGATGCCAAAAACATACATTGGAGAAAAGATAGCATCTTCAACAAATGGTGCTGTGAAAACTGGAAATCCATATGCAGCAAATATCTCTCACCATGCACAAAATTCAACTCAAAGTGGATCAAGGACCTGGGAATTAGACCAGAGACCCTACACCTAATAGAAGAAAAAGTAGGTCCAAATCTTCATCATGTCGGATTAGGATCTTACTTCCTTAACAAGACTCCTAAAGTGTAAAAAATAAAATCAAGAATCAATAAATGGGATGAATTCAAACTAAAAAACTTCTTCTCAGCAAAAGAAACAATCAATGAAGCGAACAGAGAGCCTACATTTTGGGAGCAAATTCTTGCCACATGCACATCAGAGAGAGCACTAATCTCCGGGATATATAAAGAACTCAAAAAACTTAACACCAAAAAAACAAACAACCCAATCAATAAATGGGCTAAGGAGCTGAACAGACATTTCTCAGAAGAACAAATACAATCAATCAACAAATATATGAAAAAATGTTCAACATCTCTAGCAATCAGAGAAGTGCAAATCAAATATACTCTAAGATTTCATCTCACCCCAGTCAGAATGGCAGTTATTAAGAATACAAGCAACAATAAGTGTTGGTGAGGTTGTGAAGGAAAAGTCACACTCATACATTGCTGATAGAAATGAAAATTGGTGCAACCAATCTGGAAAACGGTAGAGACTCCTTAGAAAACTTGGGATGGAACCACCATTTGACCCAGCTATCCCACTCCTTTGTCTATACCCTAAAGACTTAAAAACAACATATTATAGTAACACAGCCACTTCAATGTTTATAGCAGCACAATTCACAATTGATAAACCATGGAAGCAACATAGATACCTATCAATAGATGAATGGATAAAGAAACTGTGGTATATATACCCACTGGAATATTACTCAGCATTAAAAGAGAATAAAATCATGGCATTTGTAGGTAAATGGATGGAGTTGGAGAATATCATACTAAGAGTGAAGTAAGCCAATCCCCCAAAACCAAAGGCTGAATGTTTTCTCTGATTAGTGGATGCTGATCCATAATGGGGGTGGGGGTGGGAAGCATGGGAGAAATGGAGGAACTTTGGTATGGAAAAAGGGAGGGAGGAGATGGGAGGGAGCATGGGGTAGGAAAGATGGTAAAATGAGATGGACATCATTACTCTGGGTACCTGTATAAAGACACAAATGGTGTAACTCTACTTGTGTACAACCAGAGAAATAAAAAACTTGTGCTGCATATGTGTATTGTGAATTCAAATGCATTCTGCCCTGTTAAAAAAATAAATAAAAAATTAATAAATAAACACATTTAATGTCTTAGGAAACAAAGTAGTAAAGGTTTATAGTCAGAAAGTGTCCTAATCTCAGTTCTACCATTCATTCCTAGGTGATCTGGGAAAGGTACATCGCTGGTCATCAATTTCCTCTCTTATAAAATAGGGATATTAGAAGTTCTTAGGAGATGCAGACATGCTAAATAGCTGAAACAATGTCTGGAATCTCTCAAAAAGAGTCGGTATCATCTTTGATTATGCATCTAGAGTCCATGATGCTCTTTCTGCCATATGTCCATTGCATTTTCTCCTACCTGGCCTGGAACACTCTCTCCACCCGCAGCCTACCCTGCTTTTGTATGCTTAACTCATTCAATTCTCACCTCACACATGATCTAAGACAGATTGCCAGCCACCTTACCTAAATTTGCAGTTGTTACCACATTACCCTTTTTACTTTCTCCATAGTACATTCTATCATCTAATATCACCTTGATTATTATATTTGCTTCCCTGTTTATCTTCATTCTACTCCTAGTAGAATATAAGATGCTTAAAGACAAGTATCTTATCTATCATCCTTTCTACCATATTCCCAAACCCTAGAAATGTACCAGGACATGGGAAGCAATCCATAAATGCCTTTTGAATGAATAAATAAATGAACCCAATTGATGTTTTTCTCACTGACACTTGGAATTTTCTTTTTTGCATTTCTTGTGATTGTATTATGAGTCTCTTCTCCTCGGCTTGCAGGAAACCCTCAGCAGATGATATGCACAATAGAGAATGCTTTAGGCAAGGATAAGAAACCAGCCCCATCTATATCTGTGGGGTTCCTCCAGTGTGGGCAGAACAGATAGGGCCAAGAAGATATGGAGGAAGGAACAAAAGAAAAGTCCATATGCACTTAATATTTATCAGTGTAGTAAATTTCTCCAATAGAAAAAGACTGTGTTGGTTTAATTGGATCCAGTCTCTTTGAGTGCCTTTTGTCTACTTTCCCTGAAGAAAAGTAAGAGGAAGAAAGGGACTTAGCCAAATAATGATTTAAATTTAGTCAAGTGTTTCTGGGAATGCCAAGTCAAGAAGTTGCTAAAGTTTATTTCTCTTTCTTTCACTGAGGTGAATTTCCAGCTCAGACATATGGATTGGAATGGAAGAGCAATGAGTTACACAAAGAAAAAATACTTTGGTGTCTGTCTGTGTTGGAAAAATAATTGAAAGCATGAGTGTTGTGTGGTTTTGTTAAAACTTCAAAAGTGTACATAATCACAGAAGGGGGAATGCCATCTGTTTGTTGTTAGGGTCATGTTTTATTTTCCTGCTTATATTTTCAATATTTTCAATGAACCTCTCTTTTCATAAAGAAAATTAATTGTTATTTATGCTAAGCTTACATTAGTGATAAATTTACTCATTTCCTCCTTTCCATTAGTAGTAGAATGGTGTTAGATAATAGATTAGAACCATTTGGCAATTAATCACAGTCGCCCACTCTTAGACATTGCTCCTTGGCCAAAATAATCAGTAAAATATTACTCAGAAAAGAAAGAATCCATCTTTTGTAAATCTAATAATATGTTGGCAGGTTTGCAAAGTTTGGTAACAATAGCTTTTGTTCTTCAACATAAAGGGCTGCATTAGCAGATAGAATTGGCAGACCATTTGCAACCAGTATCCATCTACCTTAGCATCTTTAGAATCCTGGATATTCAGCAATAAATGTGTACAGTGAATAATACAAAACTTCAGAATCATCCATCCAAAGTAACACTACAGCTTAGTGACAGAATCGAGCCTTACATCCAACTCAATGACTGTTCAACTGCACCATGAGTGTTCTGCACAATCACCATCACCCTTTTCTAGAAGGGATGTCATTAATTCACAAGGGGCTTTACATGCAAATTCCAGGAACATGTTTAGAATAGACTGTTTTAGGCTGTGTCAGGTAAACTGTTTCATGATTTTGTTAAACCAAAACTGTAGAGAACAAGGGATCTCTGGAATAAAAGTGTTTATTGAGCCATTATAGATGTTAGCCAGAAAAAGGAAGGACCACTCCTGGGAGAAGTTCTGGCAGCCACCAATGGAAGGGCTTTGTGGCAATTGGAAAATTCCTGCAGGATCAGAGAGAACTAAGATTGTAAGTGTTGGGGAAGGAAAACATAACCAATATTGGCCATAGATAAGTGAGGCATAACAAGGAGGATGAGGGGGAGCTTTGGGATAGGTCAGTAGTCTATCAGGAAAAGTAATGGTCGCTTCTGCAATGGTTGGCCCTGGTGGTTTGCTCTGATGGACTTGAAGTCCAGGTTTCATCATAAACAATCTTTTTGCTGGTTTTTCCAGCACGTGTTAACTGATTAACTTCTCTTGTCTCTTATCCTCTTTATTCTATATGAATAATGCTTTGTCATTAAACTTAGGACACCTCAGAATTTTGTGACTTTTATCAGTTTACCCATATTCTTTAGGTTGGTGGTTGGTTTTCACTAGTTTGAAGTCCTGTCAGGCTTAGACTACTAATTTCTCATTATAAATTTAATTAGAGGTGCTGTGTATCAATGGAGTGTTTGCCATATATGAATAAATTATTAGACACCAGGGATACAAAAGTATAGGCTCCACACTGAAAGGTCATTACAGAAGGAATGGATCATTCTTTCACTCATGCTGATTGAAAGGTATCTTTCCTCTGGTACACTGTGGTTTTGTTTAGTTTTCCTTTCAACTTAGGCTATTTTTTTCTCAGTCTGCTTTCACCTTGTCTCCTCCCTCTACTGAGTCCTTAAACATTGGGGTTCCTTAGAACCTTGTCCTTAATTCACTGCTCTGATCTCTCCATGATTGTCTCATCAAATTCTGCAACTTCCTGAGCCCCATAGTTGTTTTTATCATCCATATCAGAAATTAACTACAGTCCAAAACAAACTTCAGAGATTCTCCTAAAATTATATGCAAATTTGGGGTATATATCATATTGTTTTTCTGATTTGCAAAGGTGTCTCAGACTTCAAAGCTCCATTGATAACGAATGATTCCCAGGTCTGTGCCTTCCCTATTCACTTGCAGTTAAGTCTGATTGCCTCCAGGATACCAGGAGATCTCACGGATGCCTGAAGCTTAAAAGGTACAATGCCTGCCTTATCATGGTTTCCCAATTCTTCCCAAACACCTTGCTCTTCCTCCATTTGTGTTCTTATCTTAGTAAATAACAATTTCCTCTTCCAAGTTGACCAAGCCAGAATCCAGGAACTTTCCAGAATTTTTCCCATCCCTCACTCTACACATCCAATCTAAGTCCTATGGTTCCACCTCTTAAGCCTCTCTCTAGCCTATTTCCTCCCTCCATTTCCAGTGCCACCACCTCACCTAGCTGCATCATCCTTCCAATTGAAACAGTAGCCTCCCAGCTGGTCTTCCTCCAGTTTTACCATAATCTGTTCTTTATATTGGGACTTGAGTGCATTTTCTTTTTTTAAAATTAAAAAAAATCTATTTGTTCTTTTTAGTTATACATGACAATAGAATGTATTTTGACATATTATACATACATGGAGTAAAACTTCCCATTTTTGTGGTTGTACATGATGTGGAGTTACACTGGTCATGTACTCATATGTGAACATAAGAAAGTTATGTCCGATTCATTCTACCGCCTTTCCTACTTCGAGTGCTTATTCTAAAATAAAATCTAAGTACATCATTGCATGGTGTAGAAGCCCCTAGTGGATCCTCTGAGCTCCAGAATTCCATATCAACAGAATCATAGAGCCTCTTGCAAACTGTTTCATGCTTTGTCCAGTGTCATGACTTGTTATAAATCTCTCACCCTCTTTGGCCAGGCACTTTCTATGCTACTCAAACATGCCATGCCCTCTCCTATGTCTGTCCTTGAAACTGCATCCACCCCTCTGCTGCCACCATCCCTACTTCTCTATCCTCTCCTACATCAACCTCCCCTTCCCCAGTCCTGATTTGCCAAACTGACTGCTGTTCATACTTTAGTTTCTACTTCCTGGTGGAGGGCTTATCTGACTTCCTAGAATAGCTAATATCTCTTGCTATACAGGCTTTCATAACACCTTCTTTTTTTAATGTACAGAATTTATTAAACAGTGGTTATGTCTTTGCTCCTCTTCTTCCAAGGACTGCAAGTCTACTAAGGGCAGGGCTCACATCTCTCATATTCCTAGCATTAAGAACAAGATTCAATTCTTTTTACATACATGGTGATGAGCTTAGAACCAGTTCATTGCTGCCTACCCCTGCTACTAAGAGTTGCCAGAACTTGTTCTAGGACCTGTTCTTTTCCTTATCTGGCAGCATATGTAATGCTTAATAAACCATTTCATTTGAGTGAATGAGTGTGTGTGTGTGTATCTGTGTGTGTGTGTGTGTGTGTGTGAGAGAGAGAGAGAGAGAGAAAGAGAGAGAGAGAGAGAGAAATCAGTTTATATGAAACAATGAAGAACAGTTAGAGATCTGAAAAGAAATTATACAGTTGGTTATAATCATCAACCAGTAAGCAGGGCTACAGTTTGGTCCTGAAAAGATGGGCAAGATGTGGCAAACAAGAAAGTACAAAAACAACAACCATCACAACAAAAGTAACAACAAAAAACTCCAAGGGGTGTGGAAAATAGTATTCAATCTGGGGAAAGTTACCTGTTTAGAGGTGAAAAGACAAAGATATGATCAGTGGGTAGCAGAGACACCAGAGACCTGCGGGCTCTGGGAGGCTAATACCTGGTAGAAGAGGGATTGGCTGAACTGTTGATACCAGGCAAAACTACATATCGAATGGCCTTGGACGTTAGGGTGAAGAAGGCTGCCACTGCAGTTCTTTGAGCAGGATAGTGACACAAGGCTAGTGGTAACAATATTTTAGAAAGATTGATACAGCATTAGTAGCGAATTTTCTAGAACTTTAGCTATTTGTGAACATCTTTGGGATTTTTTTCTTTATCTGAGTACTACTTTTACTACACATTACTTTATGTTTTTCTTTAATGACTATTTAATTTAAATGGTCTTTTTAAAAAGGAAACTGTACCACTACTATACATGAAAAACCAATATCATGTGTCATTAATTGAGACATAAACTTAATGTAATGAAAACTTGTTGAATTCTCCGTTGATATTGTTTTCTGCCTAGGTTTCTAAGTTTAAGGTTTGTTCTTTCTTTGTTATAAAAAGCTAAACAAATTTTTAAAAGGTAATAAAGATCCTTAGCAAAACATATCATCTATAATATGTAACAATAATGATACAAAAAATTAAAAAGAGTGCGTGTCTGACTGTGATTAGATATTATTTGGTACCATATTTGGGGCTACATAAAACCACCTTCACTCCAGCAGTGTTCCTTGGCCTGATTTTGGGAAACAATGAGATACATCAGAAGCCTGAGAACTTTGGTAAATATCTTTGGCTTTGCAGGCCACTATCTCTGTTGCAACTGCTTAACTCTGCTAATTTGTGAAAGCAGCTATAGACATTATTTCTAAAACCTGGCAGGGTATGTGGCCTACAGGATATAGTTTGCTGACACTCACTCTTTATCAGTGTCTTCTAAATTTTTGGTAGGATAAGAATTTACTTGTGTTGTGGATTGAATTGTGTCCCTCCAAAGAGGTATATTGAAGTCCTAACCCCTAGTGCCACAGAATATGACCCTATAAGGTCCTTATAGAGGTAATCAAGTTAAATGAAGTTATTAGGGTGGGCCTAATTCAGTATGACTGGTGTCAAACTGAGGGAAGTTAATATGAAGAGACACAGGGGGAAAACAGCTATCTATAAGCCAATAAAGCCTCAGACTACTATATCCTGGGAAAAAGGCCTGGCATAGATTCTATCCTAGTGATTGAAAGTCCTCCTCATACCTTGATTTCAGACATCTATCCTCCTGAACTGTGAGACAATGCATTGTTCTGAGCTGCGCTGTGTGTGGTACTTTGTCGTGACAGCCCTAGGAAACTAATATGGCCTGCGGGTTTTTAAAAATGAAAATATAAAATTCAGGGCCCCACCTAAGACCAATTACATCAGAATATTTATGTACTGGAATTAGGAGCATGCTTTAAAGTAAAGAAAATTAAATAAAAACACTATGGTTTCACAATTGGTTCTAAGCCCACAGTTGTTTCAGAACCACTGATCTTCATGATAGAATGAAGGAGGCAGAGACTGGGCTCAGACCACTTAAGGCCAAGGAAGTCGAAGAAGCCACACACGAGTTGATGGAGGGCTAGATTAGGATTTGGCAGTGGAAATGGAAAGCAAGATGCTTTGATTGGTCTGATCCTAAGAATCACCTAGTAAATATTTAGGGAATTGGGATTAGAGTGAATAAATACACATATTCATTCCAGTGGAAATTCAAGGCAGGCTATGACACATGGGTGTGAAGGCCGAGTTAGAGACAGATGTTTTGGAATCATTCGCATATTTAACATCAATGAGTACTCAGTGGAAGAGAGGGCTAAAAACTGTGACTCCATGCCACCCATAGAGGGGAGAGGGGAGAGGAAGAGCTAGTGAAGGAAAAAGCAAGGTTGGTCATAGTAGTACCACGAGAAACACTTATCAGGGAAAAGCTTTAATAACAAAGGAACAATTTGAATCAAATCTTATAGAGAAATCAAAGGGAGGGAACTGAAAAGATCAGGGAATTTGGGATTAATGATATCTTGCCTGCTTTGAGAAGTCATTTCAGTAGAGTATGGGGCAAAGTCAGATTCATAAACATTAAAAGTTTTTTTTGTAAAAGGAAAGGAAAAAAATATAAGGAATATCACTAAATACACATTCTTCCCCCATGGGAGACAATGTACATATTTGAAGGCATGGAAAAGAAACTAGGGGAGACATATTGAAGATAATAAGTGCACAGTGGCACTTATAATTAGAAGGGGAAATAATAATTTCCCCTTCCCAGAGAACTTGGAAATGAGAGGGAATCTCTGATTCTTGGTGCTCAAGACTGATTCTTGTTTCAGTTTCTATTTTTTTGTCATAGATTAGCCAGCTTGCCTTCTCTCCTTCTTCCCTGTAAGATCTGTTCATTAAATACTATCCCGACAGTTTGAACACTTGTAAATCTCTCATTTCTTTAGAAATTCATCAGATAGTTGCTTTTATAGTCTAAGTGCCAATATAGGGATTGATGTTTTTCTACAAACTTCTTCCAAAGGCTCTGAAGTATTTATATGTTATAAATTAGTGACAGAGTCCTCTACATTAGTTTATATGTCAGTTTATCTATTTACCTATTTAGTACACATTCTATTTCTAAAATCGATTTGAGGTGCTACTATATATTGATCATAAATTATAGATTAATAGTTACAAACAATTCTGTTTTCTCAAAATAATGTAAAACTACAAACTAGAAAATGACAAATTAATCAGTTTGGTGATGAAAATATAGGAACTGAGACAATAGTATAAGACCCACCACAGACAAGGGATAGAGGATAAGAGCAGGCTTGGTTCCAGGTTGATTGAGTGGGAGCATCTGATTTTGCCCATTGAAGATGGAGCCAGCAGAAGCTGAGGCCAGAAGAGATGAGGTATGTGGTACAAACCCACGGACTTGATTATGATAGCAATGACTGGCTCTGGACTTCAAATCCATGGCTATGGAAGAAAAAGAAGGTTTTTGGCTAATAGTTCAGCCTGTATTCCAGTGTCAACACAAAGCAAAAAAAAAAAAAAAGGTTTAAAAGAGCAATGTAAAATGGATAAGATCAAAGAAAACGGATGGAAAGAATTTGAACACTAAGAATTCACCAGTGGCCTGCCAGGGAGCATGCGGGTTTTAATGCCACTTCAGGGCCATAAAAATGAAATGTCCCACCATCTTAAAGGTTTGGAACTTCTAATAGAATAAGCATTTGATTAATGAAACAACATGTACTATAAAGAAGAAGGGATCATAAAAAGCTGGTTTTTAACAGCCTAAGTACCTTTTGCAGCTTGAAGTCTTTTATCACCTTGTAAATCACCCCTGGAGAGAAATAACCAAAGTGAGAGAAGGCAGACATTCATTACCAGCTTGTCCACCTTGGGACCTTGGCTTGAGTTTCCCAAACATCCCATCTTTGCTAGCATTCTGTGTACTGTGCCTCTGTTACGGAGAAAAGTGTATTGTGGTGGTCTCATTTTAGTAGAGATCTCTGGACAAATACAGCCTCCCCAGAGGTACTTTCCTCTCCCTTAATGCTTCTGTTCTGCAGTCAACATGCTTCTATTAGTAGCAATTAACAGCCAAGCATTTCAATCACCCAGGGCACCGAATCTTGTGGATTACAACAACACACTAGGTTCTCCTAAGGTGATGTGTCATTTGGCTGTGGTAGAGTTCAGAGCTATTGTGCATGATTTTCATTTCCAGATCAAGTGAAAAAGCAGCAGCAGAGGGGTGTGTTCTTCTTATGGTGTGGGCCAGGAGCAAAGGAAGACAAAGGAAATCTTGTGAGCTCATTTGGAGCTTCTAGCTGAACATGATATACTTAAGATATGCTCAAGTGCCAGTAAGCTAAGCTCAAAGTCCATGGGAGAGTGGAAGAGGACATATTTTTACCCAGAGAGAGGCTGAACCAGGATGAGGAAGGAAAGATAAATTGAGTTGAAATTATTCCTTGGATCATATCAGAGTTGTCCAAGTAGATTGATCACATGGGCACCTAATTACATAGCCTGGGTAGCCAGTTGACAATCTCTGATGTCCAAGTGGGTTGTTTCATCCTCAGGAGACATGTGCTCATACTTGGTATATTTTACAAAAATGTCAGAAAAGAGTCTCAGTTTTCAGAATTTTGACTTTCTTATAGTCTTTGCCTCAAGAAAATTCTTGATGAAATAGCTCTTGACTCATAAGCTAAATATGAAAAACTCTGCTAAGAAGGTAACACATGATCTCATTTGGTTCTCAAGTCAGCCACTTAAGGTGGCTATTATTCCCGTTTTTCTTCTGAAGGAACTGAAGTTTAGAGACCACATTGTACAGGTGTCATCAAGCTAGGACGTCCAGAGATGGGATTTTGAACCCATATCTGTCTGACTCCAAATTACTATTTTATGTCAGAAGAATGTTTCAGGGCTTACATGTAGTGAGAAGCTGATAATCAAAACATACTTGCAAAATTCAGTTCCACATTTGTAACTTTTGCACTAGCAATTCCACCTCAGGAGACTTATCTTAGGGAAAATGTCTTTGATATGAAAAAAATGATTTTTTGGGCTGAGGATATATAGCTCAGTTGGTAGAATGCTTGCCTTGTATGCACAAAGGCCTGGGTTTAATCACTAGCACTACAAAAAAACAAAAACAAAAGATGTTGTATAAGGATGCTCATAGCAGTATTATCTGTAATGGAGAAACAATGAAAATAATCTAAAAGATTAAACATAGGGATTTGTTAAGTAATTTGATACATCTGTAGGCAGCCATAAAATTATTACTTAAATAAATATTTAATGAAATTGAAAGTGTGTGCAGCGGAAACAGACCTGAAATCATATACGTACTATAACTTCAAATTTGTAGAAAGAATTCTCAAATATTAACAGAAAATAAAGTATTTCTGGGTAATGTACTTTTTGATGACTCACTCTCAAACATACCAAGTTTGTCAGGTGAATTTATATACATATATGTATGTATTTTATTTTTATATGTACGTTAACATGTATAATAAAAATAATGATGATGATATTTAGTTATTATATATATTAACATATACACAAAACTGAGTAAGCAAACATGCTATGTATGACATTTTGCTCATTCTACGACTAATAAAACTTTTAATTGTTCTCAGGTTTTGATGGAAAGGGTCTTTCAAGGAGAGACATCAATGACTCTAAGAAAAACACTGATTTTGGGATTTGATGGTTATATTAGTTAGCTTTTCATTGCTGTGACCAAAATACTCCATATATATATATAACTTAAAGAGGAAAAGGAGGTAAGGTTTACTTCTTTCTGCTCATGGTTTCAGAGATTTCAGTACACAGTTGGTTGGCTCCATTGCTTTTGGTTTGAAGTAAGGCAGAACATCATGTCAGAATAGCATGACATCCCTCTAAAAATGGGAAAAAGACAGGGATTCCCTCTTCCACCACTTCTATTCAACATAGTCCTTGAAACTCTGGCCAGAGCAATTAGACAGATGAAAGAATTTAAAGGGATACAAATAGAAAAAGAAGAATTTAAACTATCATTATTTGCCAATGACATGATTCTTTACTAGGAGGATCCAAGAAATTCCACCAGAAAACTTCTAGAATTAGTAAATGAATTCAACAAAGCAGCAGGATATAAAATCAACACCCACAAGTCAAATGCATTTCTATACATCAGTGATGAATCTTCTAAAAGAGAAATCAGGAAAACTACCCCATTCACAATAGCCTCAAAAAAATAAAAATAAAAAACTTAGGAATCAATTTAACAAAAGAGGTGAAGGTCTTTTCAATGAAAACCACAGAACACTAAAGAAAGAAATTGAAGAGGACCTTAGATGATGAAAAGATCTCCCATGCTCTTGGATAGGCAGAATCAATATTGTCAAAATGGTCATACTACCCAAAGTGCTATACAGATTCAATGCAATTTCAATTAAAATCTCAATATCATTCCTTATGGAAATAGAAAAGGCAATCATGAAATTCATTTGGAAAAATAAGATACCCAGAATAGATAAGCAATCCTTAGCAAGAAGAGTGTAGCAGGAGGTATCACAATAACAGACATTAAGCTTTATTACATCAAACTATATTTTGACATCAAAATAGACATGTAGACCAATGGCATAGAATAGAAGACACAGAGACAAACCTACATAAATACAGTTATCTCTTACTAGGAAAAAGTGCCAAAAACATACATTGGAAAAAATGATAGCCTCTTCAACAAATGGTGCTGGGAAAACTGGAAATCCACATGCAGTAAATGAAACTAAACTCCTATTTCTTGCCATGCAAAACTTAACTCAAAGTGGATCAAGAACCTAGGAATCAGACCAGAGACACTGCATCTAATTGAGGAAAAAGCAGGCCCAAATCTTCATCATGTTGGATTAGGCCCCTACTTCTTTAACAAGACTTATAAACTGCAAGAAATAAAATCAAGAATCAATAAATGGGATGGATTCAAACTAAAAACTTTCTTCTCAGCAAAAGAAACAATCAATGAGGTGAGCAGAGAACCTACATTTTGGGAGCAAATTTTTGCCATACGCACATCAGATAGAACACTAATCTCTAGGATATATAAAGAACTCAAAAAACTTAGGACCTAAAAAACAAACAACCCAATCAATAAATGGGCTAAGGAGCTGAACAGACACTTCTCAGAAGAAGATATACAATCGATCAACAGACATATGAGAGAATGTTCAACATCTGTAGCAATTAGAGAAATGCAAATCAAAACTACTCTAAGATTTCATCTCATACCAATCAGAATGGCAGTTATCAAGAATACAAACAAGTGTTGGTGAGGATGTGGAGGAAAAAGCACACTCATACATTGCTTCTGGGACTGCAACTTGTGCTACCAATCTGGAAAACAGTATGGAGATTCCTTCGAAAACTTGGAATGGAACCACCATTTGACCCAGCTATCCCACTCCTTGGTCTATACCCAAAGGACTTAAAAACAGCATGCTATAGTCATGCAGCCACTTCAATGTTTATAGCAGCTCAATTCACAATAGCTAAACTGTGGAACCAACCTAGATGCCCTTCACTAGATGAATAGATAAAGAAACCATGGTATATATACACAATGGAATATTACTCAGCAATAAAAGAGAATAAAATTATGACATTTGCAGGTAAATGGATGGAGTTGGAGAATACCATGCCAAATTAAGTAAACCAATCCTAAAAATCCAAAAGCTGAATGTTTTCTCTGATTAGTGGATGCTGATGCCCAGTGGGGGAGGGGACACGGGAAGAATGGAGAAACTTTGGTCAAAGAGGAGGGAATTGAAGGGATGGGACATGGGGGCAGGAAAGATGGTAGAATGAGATGGACATCATTACTCTAGGTACATGTATGACTGCACATATGGTGTAACTCTACATTGTGTATCATCAGAGAAATGAAAATTTGTGCTCCATTTGTGTACAATAAATCAAGATGCATTCTGCTATTATGTAAGAAAAAAAAAAGAAAAAGAAGAATAAAACCAAAGGACTCACCTCCATTTCCAAGTTCACAATTTGGGGATGTGCAGAAATCCCTGAAGAATAGTGTTGGAAACCCTATTTGAGAACTGGCAGAGGTTTTCATTTGGAAACACACTATTTCATAATTCCCAGTGAAAGAAAATGTATATAAAGCAAATTTATGGGAAAAATAATAAAAATTATAAATTATCTATTACTTTATAATTGTGAGGGGAAAAAAAGAATGGCAAGGCAGAGGAAAGCTACTTAGCTTAGGGCAGCCAGGAATGAGAGAGAGTCAAGGAAAAATATAGTCCCCAGTCTAGGTCCCCAGTGATCTACTTCTTCCAACCATGCCCTACTTACCTATAGTTTCCACCTCCTCCCTGTAGTCCATTCAAATTAGTCATCTATTAAGTGGATTAATCTATTAATCTATGTCCATTAATCTATGGACAAGGTTAAAGCCTTCATGATCCAATCATTTCCTGAAAACCTCACCTTTGGATATTGTGGGACTGGGGAACAGACCTTCAACACATGAGCTTTTGGGGGACTTTCCAGATCCAATCCATAATAGTGGCTAGTGTGTTAATAAAAGCAAACCAAAACAATACCCCCTCACCATGAAATTCAATATGGCTCATTTAAAGAGTTTTCGAGGAAGGGGAATATCTTCCTATAAGTAATTTCTTTTTAAAGCAGAACAGAGAAGAAACAAGAACTAAAAGTATTTACAAATGTATATTTATTGTTTATTTGCCAAAGGTAAAAATTTCTCCAGCAGGAAAACAGAGCCTTGGGCTCTGCAGTAATAGCTGTACTTATGAGAACTAACTTTTATGAGAATATACTATGTATATAAATCATTTCCCCATCCAAAACATATTTTGGGGTAATTTTACAATAACTAATTTCTGCATTTAGTTGATCAAATTTGCTCATTAAACTCCCTGAAAACATTGGATTGTTTTAGAACTGGTTTTTCTTCTTCCTTTGAAAGAGTACTTTGAAAACTTTATTTTATTCATTGTTTTTTTTTTCCTTTTCAACTTGTGACCTATTGGATGATCTTAGTCATTCAATCTTTATTATTGTAATTTCTTCTTATGTAAGATGATAATATTGAGTTCATTTTTACCTCAGGACTTCAATTACTTTCAATGAGCAATTTAGGGCATCATTAGAGTGAGATAAGAATTTAACTTAAAGAGTGAGTAGATAATATCTGATCTCTAGGATGCTTATAAACAGCTATTAACTTTTTAATACAATGCTGAAAGCTTTACCAAACTATTAGCAAGTCACTGCACTTACACAAATGTTCAAGGGAGTAACCTATTCACAACTCTTGAGAATATTAAACTACCATCTCATTTAAACTTCTAAAGTTTTGAGAAAATATCTGAGTATTACAGCTGTATACAAAGTAGAGACAGAGGGAGGTCAAGTGAATTTGATAAAAATTTTGGAATGGGCTTCTGATAATCACATTTTATATTAATTGGGAAAAGAGCCATCAAATCCAAACAGATATTGTGATTTTGTTGTTCTTTCCAATAAAATCAAATAAAATTTATTAGTCAAGAAAGCACAAAATTTAAGAACAGAAATGATCCTTAATTTTATAGATGAGACAGTGGAGGCTCAGAGAGATGAAATATTGTGTGGAAAGTCACACAAGGGTGTTGTTCCAATGACTTTTGGCTCTTAGTGCATTGACTTGTGATAGTTAATTAGGAAGTCATTTGAAGGAGAAATTTTGAACTTTTATGAAAAGATCACTGCTCTCTAATATTTACCCTTATTGAAAATGGCTTTTTTTGGAGAATGTACATTAACTTCCATGGTAGTGAAACTGGAGATCTTCACGGTTAATGTTCCATGTGGAGTTAATGGCATCGTGTGCTGTTCCTGCACAAGTGATCCCTCTGTAAGACATAGGGGCAAAAGACAAGGGATTAAGAAATAACAAGCATTATTCTCAAGGGAAAGTGAGGAATTTGTTGCTTTTGTCTAAAAGAAAATGGATTTTATTAGTAACTATAGTTGCAGTGTGAATAATAGCATAAAAAAGAAAATAGCTTTATTTGCTGATAGATAAGGGCCTTTCACTAATCCATATGGTCCTGATCTGATCGTGCATGGTATAGTCAATGTGCAATATCACTAGCCACCTCACTTTTTAAACTTAGAAGGAGAGTGAAAGTCATGATTTCAGGCCACTTCACATTTCTCCTCATTTTTCTTGTCTTTGAGAATAAAAAATATGCAACTTCACAAAAAATGTCCAAAGTGAGTAGCTGAAATCAGTGAGCATTTTCCAGCTCTCTGGCTTCATCCTCTCAGTAGAGAACACATGAGTGATACGGATGTGACTCATATATAATGCCCTCTTTTTACCCGTTATGTAAACATTCCAAAAAGGGAAAGAACATTAAAAATTGAACCCAAGAAAGACGCATCGTTATGAATTATGATTTAGCGGCAAAGTCACTGCCGGAGAAAGAGAACCTGTCTCTCTTACCCTGATGGTACTTGCGATAAAATACAGGAGGATGTGGCACCACTCTCCTTGATAAATTGAGCACTAGAAAAGCCATGAATGTGAAATTATCTAGCACATGATAAATCTGCTGTAATAAATAAAAATCCAATAGTCAGAGGAAGTAGGAATTGTGTGAAGTAAACTTTTGCTTCAAACTCTGCCTCTTTAACTTTGGACGTGATGCCAGGCTCTCTGGGTACTATGTAATTAGTCTCCTCAAATCATGATTAGCACCACAAAAATGCTTGTTGGAAAGGAAAAGTCATGGAGATGCAAGTTTCACTTTTAAAAATATACCCAAAGGATTTGTCAGGATAAATGTGGAGTTAGATGAAAATTTGTTATTACTTTCAAATGTACAGGACTGGTGTGGTCTCTCAATGGACCTTTGGAGAAGCTAGCACAGATGAGTTTTTTAAACATGTTCTCTCCATTTGCCTATGAAAACCTGCTTTGTCCTCCAGGCAAAAATGAATAGCACATTTTAAACTATTTTGCAAAATTCTAGAAATCAATATCAGAAAATCTCAATGCACATCTTCATTACTAAGCTTATCAACAGATATGAAACATCTCCAAGACTACCAGGTCATTTATATTTTCATAACAACAAATAGAGATTTTTAAATTCATTTAAATTAATTATAATGATTCATGAACAAACTTCAAGAATCATAAGTTTGTTCATAATATTTTCTAGTTGTTGAAAATTTAACTCTCTTATAGACTGATTTGAGTAAGTGTTAAACTAAGTGATGATCTTTGTTCTGAAGGGATCTCCAATGCCTTAGGAAGTTGCTGAATGGATAAATCAATACCAAGTTGCTTCACGCATATCTTTGGCTCACCAAAGTTCAGGTCAGCAAGAATGGCTAGGCATGCAGGTAAAGCACAACTGATTTGAGGAAAAGTTTAGGGAAATTTAATAAATAAGTACTGAAGCATTCATATGATACTCAATGCAACTTGTGGATACTTGTTTAAAATCTTGCTTTATATCATGTTTTCAATATAGAAAAAAGTATTACTTTTAACTATAAAACTTACCTTTCCGTGAATTTCTTAAACTCCCTTCTCATTTTTTGTTGACTTCATTTTTGGTGATAAACCTTAATAGGAATGAATACACGTAGGCATTTATGTCCTTTATGACTCTTCCCTACTTCTGCTGAATCCAAGCCTGGGAACTATTCTGAGCTCTTTACCTCAGTTATGAGATATGACAGGGTAAAATATCTGGTCTTTCTTTAATGTTATTTCTAAACATCAACACTGTGAAGGAGTCAGAGAAGATTCCAGGAAGTAGAGGAAAAACTAGAAAAGCTCCAGGACTAGACAAGCTCAACTGGATGGGGGTAGGGTGGGCTAGTATTAAAATGGAACTTCTAGAGAGAAAAAGTATTTTTTTCAGTCTCACAGGCATAGCTCTGGGTTGTCTACAAATCCTAAGAAAGCTTTGTGGGATCTAAATGCAGAGAGGACCTACACCTAGAGAGAGCCATGAGAGATGATGGAGAGGAAATGGCTGCAGAAAGAGTCTGGGCATGCAGTGTCATAGATAAAGTCACAAAATTTTCCATGATATCAGGTGGCACAGAAACCTGAGATCAGATGCTATGTCTCTATCTGTATATAAGAGATCCACCAACCAGAATGTGAACACCTGAACAGAAATATGTGGCCAATGGTGACATGAATGTATGGATGGATGATGGAGTAACCCCAAAAGATGGACAGACATCTCATATGAGGCTGGGAATGAACACATGGCATCTAGAACCAGATATTTACCAATGTCATAGTTCCTTGGAACTTAGATACAATTTCTAGAAAAGAGGGAGAGGAAGCAAAATGATATTCATATTTTCTCATTCCAATAAATTGGAACATCAAGAAAGAATTTTAAAACATGAAATATAACTCCCAAATTAGTTTATGGGCTGATGTTTATATTCACTACACATGTTCTCAATACAGAATTTAATTCCTTAGGGTCTCTGATACACATATCGGATACATGGAAGGCTGCATGGTACATTGGCTAGGAGTTAGATAAGGGAAACTCAAAAGAAGACTTAGTCCCTGTTCTGTTACTTGTCTTCTCTTGGCTTCAGTTTTCTAATGTGCAAAATGAGGGTTTGGACTATATGATCTCCCAGGATGGAGCTCTGACAATATAAATTCTCTGAGTCTTTACTACTCTCTTTGCCAAATTGTTAGGACTATCAGATTAGGTGCTACAAACAAAGCACTAATCTAGGAGCTTGACACTTAAATGGTCCATAAATGCTAATACCTACCATCTTCCTGCTTAATGGCATTATCTAGTGACCACCCTTCTAAATTCAAATGTATGAGTCTGAAGATCTAATTAACATGAAAGGCTATGATTTTCTCCTTTCCCTAAGTTCTAAATGCAGGTGCTGTTCTGGAAAGTCACAGAATAGGTAGATTTGTCAATTTATTTGTTCCCAAGGATTCCTCTTCTACAGTATTTCTTATTTCTCATTCTCTCTCTCACTCTCCCTTTCTCCTTCCCTCCCTCTCTCTCTCACAGCTGTGGTTTGAAAGTTTTCTTTCTTTCTTTTTTTAATCTATGCTCTGAACCAGAGTGGTGATTAAATAAATGATTAGATGGTGAGTAGGAAGATCTCTTTCAATAGTAGTGATGTGTGAAGAGAATATTCATAAGATACTATGTTAGCTTTTCGTTGCTGTAAAAAATATTCAAGAAAAACAATTTATAGGAATAAATATTTATTTTGGCCCATGGTTTTAGAGATTTTAGTTCCGGGTTGATTTGCTTCATTGCTTTGGGCTATGGCAAGGTAGAATATTAACTATATGGCAGGAGGGCATGGTGGAGGAAAACTGCTCAGCTATGGCAACCAGGAAACAGAGAGAAAGATCAAGAAAGAAGCTGAGGAAAAGACATACCCTTACAGGACATGCCATAGTGTTAGTCAGTGTTTTGTCATTATGACCAAAATATCCAACAAGAACAATTTAAAGGAGGAGAAGTTTGCTCATGGTTTCAGAGGGTTAGTCAGTATGCCCACTCCACTGTTCTGGGCCAGCAGTGAAGCAGAACTTTAAGGTGGAAGGGCATGGTAGAGAAGTGCCACTCCATTCATAGTGGCCAGGAAATAGAGAAACAGGAAGTGGCCATAGGGAAGATGAACTCTTCTGGGGCATGTCCCTAGTAACACACCTCATATATCCACACCCCACCTGCTTATAGTTACCACCCAGTTAGTCCATTCAAACTAGGATAGATAGGTTGTAGCTCTTACAATCTAATCATTTAACCTCTAAACCTTTCTGCATTAACATAGGAGCTTTGGGGGATCATCTCATATCTAAAACATAACACTAGTGATCCACTTTGTCCAAGCAGGCCCCACTTCCTACATTTTCCATCACCTCCCAAGAAAAATGAGTCTCAATGGGTTAATCCGCTGATCATGGTAGAGCTCTCATGATCCAATAACTTCTCCAAAGCCCCATCTCTGAACATTTCTGCATTGGGGACCAAACCTTCAATATGGGAATCTTTGGGGGCATTCCAGATCCAACAATACTCAGTGTTGGTTGACCCAGAT
This sequence comes from Xerus rutilus, assembly GCA_028644305.1. NCBI lineage: Eukaryota > Metazoa > Chordata > Mammalia > Rodentia > Sciuridae > Xerus > Xerus rutilus. The sequence goes on from CM053403.1 coordinate 116,805,658, forward strand.
TTGTGACAAGGCTGAAACAGGGCTTTTTGCAACTCTCCTGACATGCTGTGGTGTCATAGTGACCTGCCATGATGTCATAATGATATTCTGTTGTGTCATAATGACCTGCTATTGTGTCATAATAATCTCACATGATGTCATAATGACTTACTATGGTATCATAATGATCTGTTATAATGTAATAATGACCTTCTATGGTGTCACAATGATTTCACATGATGTTATAATGATCTGCTATGGTGTCATAATTACTGCTGTGACATCATAATAACCTGCTATGTTATCATAATGTACTGCTCTAGTGTCATAATGACTTTCTATGATGTGATAATGACCTCACATGATATCATAATGATTTGCTGTAGTGTCATGATGATATGCTATGATGTCATAATAACCTTCTGTGGTGTCATGATGACCAGCTATGGTGTCATATGATCTCACATGATATAATAATAATCTGCTATGGTGTCATAATGACCTGCTATGTTGTCATAATGTACTGCTCTGTTATCATAATGACCTTCTGTGGTGTCATATTACTTGCTGTGGTGTCGTAGTGATATTCTATGATGTCATAATGACCTTCTGTGGTGTCATAATGACCTATTATGGTATCATAATTACCTTCTGTGGTGTCACAATGACCTGCTGGAATGTCATAATGACCTTCTGGGGTATCATAATGACCATCCAGGATGTCATAATGACACTCATTTTAGAAACATATCTTAAGAAGCATAAGCTGAGGTCATGCCCACAGCAAAAGAGAACAAATTCTCCTTCCAGGAAATTCTTTCTCCTTGTTCTTGCAACAGCAACAAAAAAGGCCTCAGGCTGCCTGTGAGTAGTACCTTTGCATTTTTCATTGTGGGTGTCCCCTCTTTGTTGGGGAAAACTTTTCCTCAAACTTACCCCACTTCTCCTAGTTATTCCTGCAGGGAAAGGCCCTTACTCTGGCCCCCTGCACTCCAGCCGTGTCCAATCCGTGTCCAATAACATAGCAGGTTATTATGATGTCCATTGAGGAGTACTTCAATCTGGAAGGATGAAGCTTACTTAAGGGCCCCTGGGATAGGCCAGAGGTACTCTCAGGAGTGTGGCAACTTCCAGCTCTTGGCAATCCTGCCTGGAATGCAGGGGTCCTCCAAGGTTCTAATGCACCTTCCTCTGGCCTGATCACATTTTCTCTCCTTGGTGTTCAAGTGACTCCAGAGAGACAAAACACACACACACACACACACACACACACACACACACACACACACACAGCATTAGCTAACCCACATATGGCTAGAAAGGAAACTGATCATGTTCAAACATTTATCAAAACATTTTTAAGACTTATGATGCAGAAATGTATCTGCTTCTTTGCTAATATATTAAGTAACAAGAAACAGCTGCAAGTTTAATGATTATTGTTAAGTTTGAAGAGCTGGTGATTATAAATAATATTTTGAGATAACTGTAAAAACTGTACTGCAATGTGAAAATGTCTGTAATTTATATTGGAACAAAATCAGAAGTACTGCTAATAATTCTGTGGTTTATCACATATTCATAATTGGAGGAAGTGCTATAAATTTTAGCTGAAGATTATAGAAAACAAAGATACATTTTCCCATTTAAGTCTGTGGTCTCCTCCATGGATATTACCAGGGAACAAAGGCTGTGGAGATGTAAAATGAATTGCCAAGATCACACTGTTGGTTCTTGGCCAAGTGGGATTCACTCTTGGATCCCCTTAATTCATTTCTGTTTTTGCTATGCTCCACCGCTTCTGTTTACTGAATTAGAAAATGTACTTTATTGGTGATTCTGCTTTATGATTCTCCCACAGTTCAGTTTTCTCTGTTACATTTGATTCTAGCAATTCTATACAACTCCCTTTCTCGGCAGTACCTCAATTTTGTTTGAATATCAGTGCTGTGTGAATACCGTACTAGGTTTTCTTTCTCTCAGGATGTGATGGCAGCTTCTCTAATATTTTTTTCATTGTGATCAATCAACATACTCCTTATGCAGAGAGAAATAAACAGAATTACAGCAAATAATCGCAGAAAAAAATGAACAGCATCCTGTTTTTGGGCAATGTGAGTCTGAACTTACTAGATTGAATTTACAAGATTGATACCTACAGAGGGAACAGAAGAGATTAGTCACATTAATAAAGACTTTTGAAGACAGAAATTGTTTTCTCTCATCTGAGTGAGTCATCGTGAAACCAGAGAAGGCTACACTGCTTGGCTCAGTGGATCTCAATCTCTCAGAAAGTGTAATTAAATAAAGCTTTTTTTTTTTTCTGGAAGCAGAATATCTTATGAGGGACTATATCACTTGGGGTTTTATGCATTTGGGTTTCTACTAGTCACTTCACTATTTTTGGAATATTTTTCAGAGTGGGGTAAAAAATAATACTAAATCTTGTGTTGTTATTCAATTTTTCTTACATATAATTTTATCTCCTTAACTAGACAATATGCTTTTTGAAGTTAGAGAACTGGTGTTAAATATTTTAATTCTGTGCATATTTCTTAGTTCTTGTGATTTTCTATAAGTATATGTACACAGTTTAGTGGTAAGAACATTAGCTTTCCACTCTGACAGACCAGAGTGTGTATTCTACCTTTGCTTCTTATTTTCAACATTTTAATCTAGGTCAGATATGCTTCAGTTTCCTTATCAAGTAGTATGTTCTTATGCATAGCTCTTTAGTGGGATGATACCAGGTAGAAAGCTATCAAGACAGTGTCTAGCACACAGCAGAAGTTTTAAAAGACACTTATTATTATTGCTATTATTATGATTCAACAAATATTTGATTTATTTGGTGCTTTTATCAGTTAGTGTCCAGGATGCATGTCTTGGATTTTTGATGATAACAATCTTAGAAAATTAGAACAAAATAAGTGAACACTTGTGGAGTAGAGCACATTGAGCTCACGTACACATTTGAGCGTCTGTTTATTGCAGATGTGTCACATCTGTTTGTCGTCTTCTCTTTTCAAAGAATTGATCCCATCCAGCACAGGTCATGTTTTCACTTCAGCGTTTTACAGCCCTGTTTACTAAGCCAGTGAAATTGTTTATATTGCTTTCTACGGGCTGAGTAGAGAAACTATTTGAAAAGGGGAAGAATTATGTTGGGATTTCAGAAAGCTAATACATAACACCCATTTTTTTCTTTTTTATCTTGAGTTCAGAATATATCGAGAAAGGGCCCAGAAGACAGAAGAACAGAGATCCCAATTTAAAAATATACATCATATGTTTAAAAATATCTAATCATGATGGAAAAGATGACCTTAGCTTTGTGGTTTAATAGTCCCTATAAACTAATTTTAATGAATCCCCAAACCAAAACAAAGCACAAAAAGGGAGACTCTTCCCTTGCACATGCAGACAGAGCTTGCCCTGGTAAGCTATTCTCACAGTGGATAAAAAGGCATCTTCTCTCCAGGCTCATACATCTGAAAAGAAAGAAAGGAAGTGGCTTTGCTGAGTATGCTCAATCTTTTCTCCCAAGAACCATCTCTCCTTCTCCCAGAGGAAGGAATAATTGCAATAGGCAGAAAATGGCTAAGCACTCCTCTAGCTGAGTGATTCTCAAAATGTCCCAAGCCAGAAGTATCGGCATCACCTGGAACTTGTCCCAGGCTGCATTTTGACTTTTGCACTGATGTGGGGGTCCAGAGATCTATGTTTTAGCAAGACTTCAAGGCTATTCTGATGCAAACTTAAATTTGAACAGTTTTTTTTTTTTGACTCAGTGGTCCTTAACTCTGATTACACATTAGCATCTCTTGTGAACTTTAAAAATTATTCATGTTTGGTCCCCATAGGCAGAACAATGTTACAAATCACGATCTCTTAGGGTAGGGCTTTGAGCACTTATAAGTTTTGAAAGCTCTGAAGATGATGCTGGTATGCAGCCAGCACCCAGGGTTAGTGCACATTCCAGCTCAAGCCATGTGCTACGGTTGGGAAGTGTCCCCCCATAGGATCATGGTCCCCAGCTCATAGCTCCTCTGCCATGTGCTCCCTGCCATGATGTTCTCTGCTTTGTCACAGAGCCAAAGTAATAGACTTAACTGACGATGGACTGAAATATTTAAAACCATGAGCCAAAATAAACTTTTCCTTCTTGAAGTTTTTTTCCTCAGGTATTTTATCACAATGATACAAAGGTGAGTCACAATTTCGAGTTAAGAGTTCTGGGAAATAGCACAAAAGACAAAAGCTAGTTGTGACTTCAAATTCTCATTCGTGCCACTTGGGTATTCTTTCCTCCCATCTCAGCACCTGGCACTGTGACCATTATGAAGTTGCCGGAGATGCAATCTTGACCACCTTGTGGGATCCAGTGACTAAGTGCCTTATGGAGTAGTGAGGACTTCAAATACAGGAAACTCACCATTGCTGACGCCTCTAAATTTATCACTTAAAATGTAGACTGCAGTGTTTCAAGAGTTTAAAAAAAATCTAAAGTAGGCAGAAACCACCTAATGTATTTTAAAATGATTTCTTACATCTTTGAAAGGAATCCAGACTTTGGACTTTCTTTGTTGGCACTTGAGATTATGCTTCAGAGGGCTAGTAAAAAAAGTAGAAGAGAAAGAGAAACCTCTAGCTTTATAGGATGGTTGTATATGTATAAGAACAAAAGTTCTTATTGGAAATGGTTTCTGTTGGAAGTGCACCAAGAGATCTCCTGAGGGTAATGTGGCTGACTTTTTGGTGGTCTTTCTTATGCATTGTTATATTTATGTTAAATTCATGAGCAGTTTCTTCCCTATAAATACGTGTTGTGAATCCATTCAATACATTGCTCCACATAGAATGATTAGGAAGTGAAGTCATTTGAGGCTGTACCTCCCAACATTCTTCTGGGTACCCACTAGGCAAATTGCCGGTGTCTGTCTGCATGGGGCCACCTCTAGAATACCATAGGCCCATAGAAATATGTAAGCTGCAAATATAAGCCTCTATAATTTGCAAATTTCCAATAGCCACATTAATAAAAGTGAAAAGCACATGTGTAGTTAATTTCAATAACATATTTTATTCAAACTAATGTACTGAAAATATTTTTGCTCCAACATATACATATTAAAAATGTATACTGAAATTCATATAAGCTGTTCTTTCTTTTTTTTGTACCAAATTTTCAAGACATAGTGTGTGTTTTGCACTTACAACACTTCTCAATTTAGATTGAGCATCTTTTAAGCACCTGATAGCCTCTGTAGGTTAGTAACGACTCTACTGCACAGGAGTTGTATTACCCTCTTCATTTTTTTTTTTTTTTTTGGTAAGGTGCTGCAAATTGAAGCCAGGGCCTTGTACAAGGTAGTGTTATGGTTTGGATGTGAAGTGTCCCCCCAAAACTCACATGTGAGACAGTGTAAGGTTAAGAAGAGAAATGATTGGGTTGTAAGAGTCTTAATCCAATTAGTGATTTAATCCTCTGATATGGATTAACTGAGTGGTAACTGAAGTGGTAGGGTGTGGCTGGAGAAGGTAGGAACTGGGATGTGGCTTTGGGTGGTTCCTCTTATAAAAATATATTTGTACCTGGCGAGTGGACTCTCTCTGTTTTCTGATCTCCACGTAAGCCACTTCCCTCTGTCACACTCTTCCACCATGTTGTTCCTGTCTCACCTGGAGCCCTGAGGAGTGCAGCTGGCTGTCTATGGATTGACACCTCTGAAACCTTGAGCCCTCAAATAAACTCTTCCTCCTCTACAGTTGTGCTGGTTGGGTCATTTAGTCACGACAGTGAAAAGGCTGATTAAAATAGTAGGAAAATACTCTATCACTGAGCTACATCCCCAACCTTGGATCAAACATTCTAGAACCTAGTCCAGGCATCATGTTTGCCTCTTACCTTTCTCATAATTTGCTGCCCTAGAAATTGACAACATTTCAAGCTTGATTTTTGAAAAGTAACGTAATGTTTTTCCTTGATATTCTTTATTTAGAATCCAAAGAACAACATCAATGGTGGTTTTAATTAGCATTAAGGAAATTTATTTTAAAAATCCCTTTTCTCTTTTGCATTTCTCATTTATTTCAAAAAAATTAGCATTCTATCATAGCAACTTGGGAAGTGTCTTACAAACAAATCAAAACAAAAATCCTTGCTCCCTCCAGCTAGACAAGGTTGAGATTGCTTGATAATACTAACTAGAAAGAAACTGGAATGATTTTGAATACATCCAAAAATTGGTAAGCAGTAGTCCAGGACTTTTACAGAATAATATCTGATATTATAGCATGGCATGAACTGGAGAGAGGAATTGCTGCAGAAAGAAATATAGATGTGAATATGTTGTTTGATGTATTATAACAATAGTGGCTCCATAATTATTTGTTGATTGATTAATATGATATTGAGTCTTGAGAAGAAATAAGTAAATTAATATCACAAAGAACTAACTACAATGCCAGGAGCAAACACCCTTTAGGTAGGTAAGCTTTGTTTAAATTTTCACATCCTTTTTGACAGTTGACAATGGTGTTGGGTTTTCTCAAGAGTTGGGGGAATTAACTACTTACCATATTTCATGCATTTTAAACTACATGGTCTTTTCCTCACATTTCAGTTTTTCTGTAATTTGGATGCATCTCACAACTGATTATAATTTAATATTAGTTGCTGTTATTTTCCCTCTGTGTTGCATAAAATAATGGTGTATCTTACTGTCTTTGAAGTACTAGACTAGATGAAATTCAATTAAACAATTGTTATGTGTCATATTCTGTGCTTCACTCTATCCAAGATATATTCTAGAAATTTCATTTTATCTTCATTATAGTTCTTACATAAACAAAAAATGGAGAATAAAAGTAAGTAAAATAACTCATTTATTTTCACAGATTTAGAAAATGGTGAAACACAAATTTCTAATGGCAAGTTCTATATGTCAGATGTCTCCAGATGTCTGTGTTCTCCTGACTTCTCATATTTAAGCTATATTCTCTTTATGTCTCAAAATATTTTCATCCTTCTGTTCGACTTATAATCTATCTTTTGCAATTTGGATAGATATAACTTCCTTCAGGGTGTCATCCCTACATATCTGAATTAGGAACACTGAATTAGTAAAAATTTCCACTGCACCCTGTTCCTACCACTAAGGTGCACTTAAAAATTTTATTTCTTGTCTATTCCACCAGGACATGCACACTCTTGTGTGCTTAAAATCTGGCAGAGGCTTTGTTATGGAGCAGAACTTCCATATACATTTTCCCTCTAATATGAGCTTATTGCAGTAATCATGGATGTTCTGGTCCTTCCATGGTCTTCTTTTTTAATTTTTATCCCTTCCTATTTAAGTATCTAAGTATTTTTCTTCCTGTTTTCATTAAGTCACTTTTCAAAGGTTGTTGACATTCTCATCATACAATACAATATACATTATAAATTTACTCCTCTGTCCACCAGTAATTTTCACATGAAGACCTTGGATATTTTCATACTTTCAAAAACCATCCTCCTTTTGGCTGTATACTACATTATTCCTTTTTTCAAAGACCATATTACATTTTTAATATCATGAAAGACTTGTATTTAACTACTGGATCTCATGTTAGCTTTTCTTCTTCAGATTCATTATCAGCTTCTCAGAAGCAAAGCAAAGAATTCTTTGAGGCTATCAAAACAGGTAATTCTAGTGGAAGCTTGCATTTCTAAAAGAAATGCTTCTAAAATATTTTCATTTCACATTTTAAGAAAAAGATGGAGAGATGAATGTGCATAAAGATAAGAATTGATTTTTTTTTTTTTTTGGTACTGGGGATTGAACTCAAAGGTACTCGACCACTGAGCCACATCCCTAGCCCTATTTTGTGTTTTATGTAGAGACAGGATCTCACTGAGTTGCTTAGCACGTCGCTGTTGCTGAGGCTGGCTTTGAACTCGCAATTCCCCTGTCTCAGCCTCCCTAAGTGCTGGGATTATAGGCTTGAGCCACCGCGCCCGACTAAGAATTGATTTTAGACATAGTATATTATAAAAAGAGGTGAGGGAGAGGGAATGAATGTAGGGAGGTGCTGAAAGCATTTGGTTGATGTCAATTAAGACAAAGTCAAATCTTGATTGTCTAAGAGCCTTGAATAAAAAATAGCTTTAGGGGGCTGGGATTGTAGCTCAGTGGTAGAGCGCTTGCCTTGCATGCATGAGGCCCTGGGTTCGATCCTCAGCACCACATACAAAGCAATAAAATAAAGACATTGTGTCCATCTACAACTAAAAAAAAAATAAAAAAAAAATAGCTTCAGTTTGGTAATTCCTCCTATAAAAATCATCAACTCTAGGGAAATAGCCTCAAAAGCCTCATGGAGAGTTACTTAATTCTTGAGACATATAAAAGGTTTCATTTGTTTCAATTCTTAAAAGAGTTAGATTCTATAATACACTTCAAAAAACACAACATCTAGACTTAAGTTCTATGTTATATAAAAAGTAGTGAGAAGAATGAAGGAAAGAAGAGAAGGGAAAGGGCAAAAGAAATGGAAGAAAAGAGAGAAGAAAGGAAGGAGGAAATGAGGATGGATGAAGAGAAATAGACACAAAGACAGGAAGAGAAAAAAAAATAAGGTAGAGGAGGGAGCATGGGAATAGGTGCCAGAGGTGATTGAGTGTTCAGCACAGAGTCGTGTTGACCTGCCTGGCCTTTGGCTTTCAGTTGGTTACATATCTCCCAAGGCGCTTTCAAATAATGAAGTCTTTGGCCCATTTTCAGAGATATTTTATGGCTCTTCATTCTTTAACATTAGGAGGTGCTGCACTGAATGAGATGTCACGATAATCCCACAGCGTAGAAATTACTCTATGAGCAGCAGTTTCAATGATGACAGCAGTATTAATTGGAGGTCCAAGTGAAATCAAACCAAGGGTTAGCTCTACCTGTGTGTTGAAGGTTTTCTATTTTGACTCCAAGTCTCTGGGGTTGGAATTTATTGATCATTTGTACAAGAAGTCATCTATAAATTCAATAGATATCTGAAAAGAAAAAGAAATGAAATGACATTGCTATACACTGCTGCCAGTAAAATGCTGGGTGAACATTGATAGAATTAATGTGCCTTCAAAAGTGAACAGAACGCCTTTCACTGTCTTGAGGATCAGACCTAAACAGGGGTTGTTGCAGCAGTTTGAATGCCCGTTGTGATACCTGAGTTATGGTTCATTGCTAAGTCACTGTCCCTGAAGATTATTCTGGCAGCATTCTTTGGAGTGGCAGACTGCATCTAACCCATCTATCATGCTGCTGGGCCCTTTTCCTTTCTGATTTCCTTGGCAGACTTTGGGTTCCCTTAAGGAAACTGTGTGACACTTGCTATCCTTGGGAGATTATTAGAGGTTGATGATCAATGTAGTTATCCCTGAGATATCTGATTTATGTGCTTGAAATTTTCTTTTTCCTGGACCTCATGATTTGGTAGAATAAGTTCAAGGTAACAAGAGTTAGGAGATATATACACCAATAACTTTTAGTGCTCCTGTGTTTATTTTATGAACATTAGATAAATTCTAAACATACATAGTTCATGTCTTATTCGAATGCTCTTTGGTATACTGTGTTTCCACTGATCACAGGGTCGGGAGTTGGCTCTATAAAGAATGTGAGGCTAAATGATCTGCTCACAGGTTTAGTGCTGGGAAGCAACCTGAGTTTCGATTTTCATCTGGAATATCTAGTTTAAATGTTGGCACTTTATATCAAGTTACCATTCTGCCTCTGTTTTCATTAATTCATCTACTTTGGAAGGAGATTCTGGAGGCTATGGAAAAGGGAAGAAATAATGTATATAAAGGGTTTAAGAATAATGAGTAGTACACAGTGCACATTCGATTTGTTATTGCTTTCCTTTCAATAACAGTATATTATTTTTTCTAGAATATGGTTTAAAGCTTATAAACCTATTTTAACTTCATCTACTCACAATTCTAATACAATTTCTTATGTAGTTTGTAAGCCTACAGATCAGAAGTAGAACATTAGTATATAGAAGGGGTTTGTTATAGAAAAGTATAGTAATAGTTTTAAGAACTGATAGCTAAAAGCCCCAAAACTATAAAATGATAAAATTATAAAACAAAACCAAAAAGAGCCAACTTAGAGCACCTAGTGTAGGACTAAAATAAATTACTAATTCCATAATCCTTGAGGACCACTTTGTCACAATATTCATTGATCAACCACATGTAATATTGAGATGTGATCTGCTAATAATGAAGTATTTATGCTTTTGCATGTCTGAATAAATCTTCAGTTTTGGAAGACATTTTCAATCACAGAGAAACTTAGGTTGATTTTTTTTTCAATACTTCAAAAATTTTACTCCACTTTCTTCTCATTTGAATCATTTCCAGTGAGAGAAAAACTCTCATCCTCTCTTTGTTCTTCTGTGTATGACTTCCCTCCTTCCCATATTTCCTGGCTGCTTATTTTATTTTATTTTTTATCACTGATTTTGAACAATTTGGTTATGATGTGCCTTGGTGTAGTTCTTGTTTCTGGGGTTTTTGGCCTTCTGGGATCTGTGGACTTAATATTTTTCTGTTCCCATCTTTGAGGACCTCAATTACATGTATATTAACCACTATAAGCAGTCCCACAGCTCATGAATTCTCTGTTCCTTTTTAAAAATTATTTTTTGTATCCATATCACATAGTTTTGTCTGTCCTGCTTTCAAATTTACTAATATTTTCTTTTGTAATGTCTAATATACTGTTATTTGCATCTTGTGGGGTGTGTGTGTGTGTGTGTGTGTTGTGGTATAGGAGATTGAACTCAGGCCTTCACCCATGGTAGGCAAGTACTCTTATCACTGAGCAAAACCCCTAGCCTATTTTTTTAAAGCCTCTCAGAAAATTGTGATAATAATTTTAATTTCTATCATTTCAATCTGGGCTTTTCTTATTGATCTTATTGCTCCTACTTAATGTTTTAAATATCTAGAATACATTCATAATAACTTTTTAAAATCAGCTTTTCTAGTAATTCTAACATCTTTGTAAGTTCTGGGTCAGATTCATTTGCTTGATTTTTTTCCCCATTCATCTGAGATGTGTTTTCCTCCTTCTTTGCATGCTTGGTGATTTTTGACTGATGTCAGACATTGTAAATGCTATCTTTTAGTTTGCAAATATTCTTGATTTTTATCCTAGAACACAGTTATATTAGTTAGAAACAGTGTGACTTAAAAAAAAAAAACAGATCTTGCTTTCAAGATTTGTTAAATGGGAACAGAGCAGCACTTAGTCTAGGTTTGATTATCCCATAATACTAAGATAAAACCCCATTGAGTTCTCTATTCAATACTCTTGTGAATGATGAATTTCCTGCTCTGGCTTGTAGAGAAAGGACTCTTCTCATCCCTATAAGAGTGCTGGGTATTTTTCCCTGCAATTTATTTGAGCATTTTTTTCTTATCTCAGGTAATTTCCTTACACAAATGCATGGATCACTATTTTGCTGAACAGCTCTATAGGGATGTGATGTCACCTTCCACAGGATTCCTAGACATTTGATTGAATCCCATTCTGGGAGTGTCTGTGAGGGTATTTCTAGGTGAACTTCACATATGAATTTGTGAATTGAAAAGTAGATTGCCCTTCATAATATGGGTCAGTGTCATCTGATCAATTACAAAACTGAATAGAACAAAAAGACTGACAAAAGAAATTCTTTTTGTCTGACTGCTGAAGCTGGTACCTTGGAGTTTTCCAACCTCTGGACTTCTGCTCTTCTTGGGTATTTAGTCCGCTGGTTTTCAGACCACACATGTATTTTGTCTCCAGCCTGCAGACAGCAGATCTTTGGATTTTTCAGTCTTCATATGCATATGAGGCAACTCTTTATGATAATGCATGAACACACACACTCTGTCCTTTTCTGTTCTGCGTTCTGTATATAATAGAATATATATGAATATATAGAGAGCTAACTCTCTCTCTCTCTCTCTTTTTCCTGTTCTGTTTCTCTGGAGAACTCTAACACAACAGAATTCCTTCTATGACCCTCCTCTCCAGTACTGTGGACACCTTCGTCAGCACAGACTCTTAGATCCACCTTCAACTCAGAATCTGCTGAAATCTACTTGAGGGCTCATCTCTTGGGTATCACTATGATTTCTTTTTTTGGGGGGGGATACTGGGCATTGAACTCAGAAGCACTTGACCATTGAGCCACATCCCTTGTCCTATTTTGTATTTATTTATTTATTTGTTTGTTTTTAATTAATTTATTCTAATTAGGTATATATGACAGCAGAATGGATTTTGATTCCTTGTACACAAATGCAGCACAACTTGTTATTTCTCTAGTTGTACACAACAGGGTCTCACTGAGTTACTTAGTGCCTTGCTTTTGCTGAGGCTGGCTTTGAAATCGAAATTCTCCTGCCTCAGCCTCCTGAGTCAGTGGGATTACTGGTATGCACCATGGTGCCCAGCTCACTATGATTTCTTAACTGGCTCAGTATCCTGAAAATTGTTTTATGTGTTTTTTTCTAGGTTTTTTTTTTTTTTTAATTTCAGATGGGAGGGCAAACCTAACCTAGTTCATCTTGGCTAGAAGTAGAAATTTTTGATCAATGTTAAAAATTATATTCAAGAGTTATCAAGAAAACTCTAAAATACTTTCCATCAAATACAGTATTTATAAAGATAAGAGCTGGTAGTATATTTTACAAAATATTTTCATCCTTGATCAAAAGAAAATAAAACATAGCACATAGAATTTTAAAATCTCAAATATTTGGAAGTCTGATCTATAACTTATTCTGAAAAGGTTTTGGAGGCAGAGATTCTCTAGGACAATAACACAATTGCAGTATTAGGGAAATTGGTATGTAGGTGTCTTTTAGGGGAAATGCTTTCTGTTTAAGAAGTAGAATTCAACAGAATGGCTGTTGGGGGTGAAAAAGCACGGCCAGAAAATGTATTATGTGGGTGGGCTCAGCCTCAGAATATGTACACCATCCTTTAACCCTTAACTCCTAAGCGGAAAACTTCTGTGAGATCCATTAATACGCATTTTCTCTTTGATGTACTCACAGCCACTGTAGAGCTAAGTAGTTTTTATTTCTTACTTTTTAAAATGAAGCTTCAGGAATAACTATAGTTGACTTGTACTGTGTGGCCTTTACAGATTCCAGACTGGTTTCATCTGTGCCCTTTCTCTCAGAACTTCAGCCTGGATTATTAGCACATGTGTATGTAAAACTGAAGTCAGACAAGCTTCTGTTTATTTCCTGCATCTAGTTAGCAGAAAGACTAGCATCCAAAATCAGGTGGAAGAAGAGAAAATAATTTATGTCTTCATGGGTTGTCAATAGGTGTTAAGGAGAAATACTTCCACAGGCTATTTTGGGCCATTGGGAGTGACTGTAGCTAGGTCCACCTAATTCACTAGAGTCAACGAAATTGTGACTAATTCAGTGTTTTTTATGATGCAAATGCCTTATAGTATCTTATTTTAAGATATAATTTAAATCTCCTTGTACCTAGAATAATTGGTGCCGTGTGTCTGTTAGATCATAAATAAATTCATATAAAATTATGATCTATTCTTGGGGAATATGTAATACATGCTCTCTGTCATAGTCATTGAAATTAGAATTTTACAAAGACATGGACTACATCTTTATTTCTCTATGTAGTCTAGTCATTGTTGACAATAAATATCTGTACAATGAACAAATACATTCACGGGTTATGGTCACACCAAAGCAGTGTGTTAACATTGATAATATTCACTGAAAGGAGCATTATATGTCACATCTAAATATTTTTAAGGAGCAGGGTTAGGTGCATAAATGTGGGGTGCAATGGAAGAATGAAAATATGAGACACCTTTTCAAAAATTATGATGTCATTTTAAGACAATGGCTGTGGGACATTAAATCAAATACCTTACTCTGTGCAACAACAGAGATTCTATACCCATGATGTCAGCCCTGTTAAGAAGTATTAAAGTATAAGAGATCAATCTCATTTTCAAAGTCAAACAACAAAAAACAAGCAAAACAAAAAATACTGCACAGATTTCTAAATTGCCCAGGGTTGGAGTTGGTTTGAAAATAGAAGTTTAATTAGATTTGATATATTTAATACCATGATCATACAAAATTTGCAGTTGACGATTTAGGCTTTTAAAGTAAAAGATACTTGGATATTTTGATGGCAAGTATTGGGCTTCATATTTGGAGACTTGAATTCATCCTTTACTGATGATTGGATATGTCATGGGTATTTGAGCATCTTAAATTGGTCACATTACTTTTATACTTCCATTTTGTATCCTATCAAAGCAAATACGAAAACTTAAAGCTTTAAATTTAAATACTGTGGCTAAGACTATTAACTTGAACATATGAAACAAGGCTCCTTGAAATATTCCACATGAAAGATCTTTGCTTTGGGGGAGCTAAATAATTTTCTTGGACACATCTTTTCTTTGTTTGATTTGTTTGGTTCAAAAAGAGTATTCCTATTATGGGTTAATATGCCATAAAATTTTGATTTAAATCTTTAAAAGCCAGAATAAGACTATCTACAAAACTGTCAAGATGCATTTGGGGCTGCCTCTCTCCTTCCATTTTTTCATTTCTTCAAAGGATTTAAATGCAATTGGGATTATAAAAATCACATTAAGATTGAAAGACTGTAGGATAAGTTTCACCTGCGGTGCTTGTTAAAAAATGCAATTTCTGGTGTTTCATTCCAGATCCATTCAAGGAGACTCTGCAGGCAGAGTCTAGAATCTGCATTTTTTACACTTTCCAGATGTTTCTTACATATACCAAAGTTTGAAAATTACTGCCCTCAAATTTTAACTGCCATTAAATAGAGCTTTTAATGACTACAACCATAATTTCTGAATTATTATTGATTGAGGACCTGCTTTTAATATACACTCACTAAAATACATAGCTGCATGGGCTGAAATATGCAGATGTGTTGCCTTGCAGAAAAGAGGAAGAAAGTCAGTCCTCTGACTCATTTGAAGTTCAGCTGTGAAATTTGATGGCTTTTAGCTGAATCTAAATGCCAGGCAAAATGTGTGTCTGTGTTCTCCACCCCTCCTCTCTGACACCATTTCACTGTCTTGAGGCTAATCTTTATGCAGGAATGGCTTATCACTGCTCCCTAGATTTCTACAGAAAGACATAGGCTACAAAGTCAAGAGCTGCTGACTTCTCCGGGTTTTTCATCTGAACAGTCAGTGACATAGAGCTGTATCAGGCAGAGCTTGCCACTGATTTAATTTGATCTTTCCAGGGAGGATTAAAAATATTGTTCTCACCCCAGTTCGAATGGTGTTGTTAAATTTTGATATGTCGGAGGCTTTTTCATTTTCTCAGTGCCAATGTTGGCTGGGATGGTAAGTGACAATGTTGCAATATTTGCATTATCTTCCTTAGCTTGCACATTTTTTAACCATGTCAAGAAGAAGTGATTTGAAGGAAAACTCACAGAGAAAATAAGAAGGGCTCCATGCCCATGCTCTAAAGGATTGCAGATTGAGCTGAGAAATGCCCAGAGGAACGCATAAAGCCTTCTATGCTATTCCAGCACCTTGCTTCGACGTGATTTTGTATGCTACAAGTTGATGTCACCAGTTTGCCTTAAAATTGGAGATCTCAGTTAGGACTTTTATAGTAAATTCCTAAACTGAGGCCATGCTTAGCTGTCACTGTATCCCTAATTTAAGGATGGTTTAATAATGATCATCTGATGTTTGTAAAAACATTTCAGACTTGCATTTACATCATCTCATTTAATTTTTGACATGATTTTGTTTGGTATGCAAGGAAAGTATTATTATCTCTACTTTGCAAATAAGAAAAAAAAATTGCAGTAGGTAATAATTAGAGGAGCCAGTGTTGGTCCCAATGTTTTTGAACTCTGAGATACAAAAGAAATCATATATTTGGAAAGAAATTGTTGTAAACAGCACATCTGGTTTCTAGGGAAAAAAAGAGACTGTTTGGCATCTATTTTGTTCCCTTACATCAATATCAGTGCGTTCTTAACTATGCCCTGCTGGCAGGAGGATGGCGTCACATCTTCCTACTTTAGAGGCTACTTTGGGGTAATCTTTTTTCCAGAATTTAAAGTGTGTGTTGGCTGTTTCTTAGGGTGCAGCATTCATAGTTCGTATTTGTTACAGAATGCATGATTAGAATTTTAATGGCCATTATGTTCCAAAATGCAAAAAAATGTATATTCTTGAAGTTCTTAAAACCCAACCTGCTCATCTGATGGACTGCTATGACAGTTCTTCTCTGTTTACAGCTCTGTGGCCAATGGAATATCCCAAGAGATCTGAGTACCTTCTCCCTCCACAAGCAGAACATAATACTGGTGGAGGATTCTGTGATCAGAACTTATTAGGCATTAAATTTCTAATACCTCATGCTTTGTGGCATAAGATGATAATAGGAATCGAAAAAGCCACAACATGAATCTATGCTCACAGCCAAGGTTGTAACGAGAATGGAGGAAGCTGCGGAATGAACCCATTCTCATTATGTTCTGAAGCTAAATTTTCTGCCCTTAACATGAATTGTATTGTCTGGGCTCTTTCATTAAGAATGTTCCATTTGAAGGAATGCCTTATCTAGCAGAAAACATATATTGCACCTTTGAGCACGGATCATAGAAGGATCTGTTTTCTCATTCAGTTAACTGAATTGAAATAAAAACACTATTACAGAGGCCTCAACATAGAAGATAAGTGTGTGAATATGTGTAAGATGATCATTACTAATTAAGGATAACATTTGATGCAAAGCGTGGCTCACATCGCCCTTCAATTATCACACTATTTACAAAGGACCTGGACTATATGCTCTCTGCCCAAATTATTTGCTGTATTTATCATGAAGCTTCCAGATGTGATTAGTGGAAAAGAGTTTAGTAAATGTTGAAGCGGATATATTCCATTAATTTTTTGTTGTTGTTTATGTTAAGATTGCTTTAGGAATTTGTGATTTTTTATTTCCTTCTGAGAATAATGCCTCGTGTTGTTCCAGAAAATGATAAAGCGTGCTATTTTATTTATTTTCCTCTTGTTGTCATTTGACAAAGTTGATGGGCCAAACATTCCTGTAGGTTAGTTGGTGTCCTTTTGAAGATCCCAGGCTGACCGTGTTTTATAGTTGCAAATGTGATAAAGCAACCAATGGAACCCAATAGGAAGTGTTAGACCAAAGGTAATCCTGCCTGTTTTATAACTTCATAAATTGGCTTGTTGCCCCATTTTTGTGGGAAGATAATTCAATTCAGAGCAGAGCCTTCTTTGTAGTTGCTTTGGGTATGATGATAGTGAAAGATTGCAAAGTCATATCATGGATATTTTTAATATTGTAGATACTGATATAATGAAGGAAATTAAGTCTCAGCACGTCAAAGAAAAAGTACATCTTAATCGGTAGCTTTGTAAATCCAGCCTCATGTGTGATGCCGTTTGTGACATATTCCCAAGTTGGAACATTTTTAGTAATTAAGTTCCCATGGCTTCCTTTTCTTGAACTATTCTCCAATGAATACTCATTGATGTATCCTTCCTAAATATTAATGTTGTGCATTTGCTCATGGTGTGTTCAGCTGTCTGTGCAACTTCTGTGTAAGTGCTATTGAGGTTGATAGTCATGGGCATAGGGGAGGATTGGAGCATGTAAAAGATAATGAGTGCTGTGTTGTTAAGTTAGTGTGAGGGGGAGGAGTAGAGCATGGCATAGGATGAGTAAGACAGCACGTGTACTTAAGAAAAGCCTGAGCAGGGTGGGAGGAGAAGGCTGGTTTAGGGTGCTCACATTTGCATAAGTCCCACAGAGGTGGGAGTGGGTGGTGATGAAAGGTGGGGAAAATGTGCTATTTGGATGCAAATAACAACCTAGAAATTGAGTCACCCCTTAGCTACAGTGTAGGATGTTCTCTCTGCCACATCAGCGAAAGGTCTGTCTGCCTTGCTCTTGAGCAAACCTGTTCACATAATGTAATTTTATGACTTTTCTTGCATTATTGACATCTAGAGTTTTAAGAGTCAGGGGAGAGAGAGGTCACAGTAGAATCAATATTTCTATTATAGATAAGAAAATCCCAGAAAGAGGGCCTACATAGATTCATCTGTATATGACCAAATCCAGAGTTAAGAATCTTTTGACATGAATACTGAGATTATGTCTCAAATTTAATTTTAAACTACTTTCTGGATTCCCCTTTGCTTTATATTTTCACTCTTCTTTTTTTAAAATCCCTCCTCGAAATGAAATTGGACAATAGTATATTTTAAATTTAGAAGCAAGGGCTATTAAATCATCATTTCAACTGCTATCATTTACAGTGACGTTCAGTATACCAGTACTTTGTTAATTACTGGTGAACATTGACTTAGAACCCACAAGTCCTGATTATTAATCTACGTTCTGCTCATTGAATCCTATAAATGTCTGGTTTTTATTCAATGGGGGAAGACAGTAAGAGTGACAGGCAGAGAAGCCTATGCGTCATCCAGGCTTCCTCTGGTTTAGGCCCTGTGACTGCAAAAATATGACATCCTGCACTTTCATGCAAACCTAAACTAGACACCTTCTTCTCTTACTAACTTTAGTATGAGAGAAATCCTCGAGCTCAGCAAGTTTCCTTGGCTTTTAAATTTTAGGAGGCTTTCCTACTCTGATTTAATATAACAACTTGTAATTCATCTTTGGTGTTCTTCCTCAATCAGTGGAAAAACTAGTATTCATGTGGAGAGTTTAAGAAAAACTGTAATTACAGATACTGCTAGGCATTTTTCTTAATTGAAGAATTAGAAAAGTTATCATCTACATTAATAATTTTATATTCAATTCAAAAGGAAAAGTAATAAATTGATCTATTTATCCTAGTGGGATTCAAAAATCTTGCTATTCCTTTCAATTTCTGGTCCTACTTTGAAGGCAGCAAAGATTTCTTTCTTTTTTTAAAAAATATTTGAGTATAGTAACTTTCAAGGTCCTAAGTTTATTGGCATAATTTAATGGAAAAATTTATGCTCCAAAGCATTCATTTTTCTTCCCAAGCTTTGTGGTTTCCAATTTCTCAACTACTGGGTGGCGTTTAGTTTACATGGCAGAACAGAATCTTCTCCTTTTTGATTCTTTTAAATAAAATAAGCAGTGAAGAACTAAGCCAAAATTTGAGCTAATCAAGGGTATGATCTCCAGCTTGTTCTTGTCCCTGTGATGGTTGAAATGCAGTTATTCTTATATATATTTCTAAGTAATAATGCTTAGCATCAGTTGTCTTTTTTGGACTAATTCCTTTAAAAAGTGATTAATCCCAAGAACAAATAATGAACTAATAGTTAAAACAGTAAAGTGTCCTGTACACAAAAGCATTAATGCCATTGTAATTTCTCGAGATTAAATGACATTCTCTCCCCGCTTTTTTTCTGCTCTTCCTCACTGAATACAACCCTATCTGGAAAAGAAGTTCAGACAAGGCAAATAGATGTGTTTAAATGCATTTATATTAAAGTATACTATCAAGTCAGCATTTCTTAATTTAAATGAAAGGATGTTAATGGATATAAATGAACATTTCTATATTCTATTGCATGAAAATTGGTGGGTAGACAAGGTATAGATCTATAAAGTAATTTCAGAAATGACCTCTAGGGGCCGCTCTAGGCCACAGTTCGGTTTCTGGAAGCTGCTCCCACTTACATCTAAGCCACAGGTAAGGCCCCAACCCTGGAAATCCTGAGCTCTCTCTCTCTGTCTTTCTCTTTCTCTCCCCCACATCCTTTTCTTTTTTTGGTGTCCTAAACTGAACTCGGGATTTAGGTGCATTTGATATATATCTCAAGTATATGCTAATTCTTCAGAGCACTAGAATGTGCTTATTCCTCAGGTAATCACAAAAGACTGACAATAATTTCCAGGTTTGGTGGGGGCCTATTATGAATCACTACACTGCCCAGGCCAGAGCAACTATTCAGTGTGAACTCTGTCATTGTCTGTCTTTCCCTCTAATATTAGTCAAGCTTCATGGCATCTGGCTAGGTATTCTCTAATTTACCACTTAGTATGAAAAGTAACTTGGCATTGTTTTGTAGTCAATAATATGGGCTGTTGTGTGCTTATAATGTTATAGACTGATAAGAAAGTACAAGATAAAATATGATTTGGGGCAGGAGTCTGGTCCATGTGTTGTTCCCCTGTAGCAAGGCATTAATATTTTGATGTTGCAAGTGTCTTTAAATTTCAGGACTTCTTAAAAATGAGAAAACTGAGACCCAGTAAGATTAGGTCACAGAATTAGTATTCAACTCTGATTCCAGTTATCAGATCTCCTGTGTCAGATACAAGTCTTTTTGAGAATCCAAGAAGCACTAAGATTCTAGTTCCAATAAAGATTTGGTTCCCACTTTAAAATGTAGACCATTTTAGCAGCAAATACTATGAAGGAGCTTTATATACAGTCCTCTGTCAAGTTGCCTTCAACTCAAATGACTGTGTTCAAAATAGCTACATCTCTTCTAGAAGCCAACTTTGTTTGATCATAATGTAGACCATGATTTCATCCCGTTTTGAAACACGTTGATTGTAGGTAGCTATATTTATTATAACAGTTGAAAGGAGAAAGCCATAAAAGTAAAAGTCTCTCACAAGTAGGACACTATTTCATCTGATTTAGGATTGTGAAACTGAAAGCAAAAATAACTGAAAGTGTCCTTAAAAGAAGTTCTAGAAAAGAATGATGGTGCTTTATTCCCTCCAATGATCTAAGTAATGACTCTAAATGTGCATGCAATTTTGGAATATCTATGAGTATTCCAAGTGTGATGTTCCTCTTTTTGGGACATTGCATATCTCTTTTACTCCTTATGCTCTCCTCCAGTAAGCAAATGAAAAGAAGGCCTGGACATATTTTATGCTTGTACAAAACACAAGTACCTTTTTTTCCTCCCCAATTCCTAAGACAACGTGTCATTAGGTAGAAATGAGTGTGCAGAAAGTGAGAAGGAAAATTTTTACTATTATTATTTTTTGTATACTGCTTTTGTCTGTTGCAAGATGTGAAGTCATTCTCACATTTTTGTGTTTAGAAGAATCATCTGGGGCTTATTAAAAAGTATATCCCTAGACCTGACTCCCAGGGATCAGTTCCTTCTGGAAATTACCCTGTATGGTGATGCCTGTGGCTCCAGGCATTTTGAACACTTTTAAGAGTCTGGGATGTTTTCAGAAAGGACTGTTGCTGGAGCTGTTTTCAAATACTTCACTTTCCTAATCATAGCTCTCAGTGAATTGGAATTCCATATTTTTGCATTTGTTTCTTCTGATGTTAAATCTTCCCACAGTTGAATCTTTAATGGCCAACTAAAAAAAAATGCAAATATATCGAGTATTTACATGTCAAAGGAAAGGATTCCTTAGCAACCCAGAAGGAGACACAGAATTTTATTTCCTCCTATAATAGGAGGAGTTATTTCCTCCTGTTTAGCTGTAGAGCATATGCAGATGCTGCTGGAGAAGCTGCATGAAGTCGAGAGGAGGAGAAATTCCCTGTCCCCCCTTACCTTCTGCTCTGCAGTCTCCTGTCTGGGCTTTCCATTTGCTGAACCCAGCCAGAAGCCTGCTGAGCCTGGGAAACCCAGCTAGCAATGTTCACATCCAAAGATTCAGAACAGAGCAAGGCGGGGTGGGGGGTGGGGGCGGCCAATTGAATCAGAGAACAAATAATCCAAGGACTTGGAGAGTAATCTTTGCCTAGTAAACAATCTAAGGCAAGTACATTACCTAAGGTGACTGTATGGGGAGGTAAAACCAACCCCAGGGAACAAGAAGAATCATGTCCATTCAAAATAGAGCTGTCTGGGCACTGTTCTGGGAGCCAGAGTGAGGGACCCCAAGAAGACTCTCTACTGGGAAAGCCTAGATTTGTCAGAAGAAAAGGAACGTCTTCACTGTCTAGCCTTCTCATTTCACCTTAGCACCAAGGCAGGCATTTTTAAGCAGAAATGCCCCAGCTCACCAGAGCTGCGTCTGGCACACTCACCCTGTCCCTCATCCTCAGTTTGTGTCTAATGTCTATTTGGAATGTCTGATCTCACTCTGTCCATGTGATTAGAATGTGCAGAAAGCTATGATTGGATCCTGTGGGGAAGTTAAAAAAAAAAGCAACCAAAAATTATATCAACTGTCTAGTTAAGGAATGAAAAAACAGAGCAGATGTGCCTTGGGTGAGTGTTTATTTTCTATGGAAAAATAAATTCAGTTCTTATTTCTTGACTCTCCTCTGAATGCAAAGAAAGTGAATTTGGAGTCAGGTGGTTACTAAAGAATTTGGATTTTAGTTTTTCAAATTACAAAGCTCTTTAAGGACCAGCAGATAATGAAATCTGTGATGAGTACATAAAACCAAATAAGTGACAATTAAGAAAATCACATTCTGTGTGGGGCTTCATAAATTCACAGTATGGAGAAGTGTCTAAAGATATCATTCGCACCCAATCAACACAGGCTTCAAAGGCTCCTCCTCCCTGGTCTCCTCTCAGCCTCTTATCTAGAGGTCCCCCCCACCATCTTGGAGAAGATGGGGCAGCACATTGCAAACACCTGGCCACCCACTTTTCAGAAACACCCAGAACTTTTGATATGGCAATTAACACTAGTCCAAATAACACTACTTACTGTGAGCTTGGTCTTAACTTTATTTTTTTACAAAATAATTTTTTTTTGTGTTTCAGGCAGATGTAAACTTTTGCTTTTTGACTGAGGACACCAGCCAGGTATTCCAGCTGACTTTGACTTTGGGATATCTATCATTGTTTTTTTTTTTTTTTCTTTTGCTAGTCTTGTTTTAAAAAATCTAAATATTGCTTGCTCTGTTCAATCCATCATTTTACACTTGAAAAGGTCATGATTCTCTCAGCAGGAAACTTTTGAGAAATCCTTGACTATGATTTATTATCTTATGTTACATGCCCTGATGGAGATTCTCAGGAAGCAAGGTCCATTAGTTTCTTGTAAGGTCATTCCTCTGCTGTCCATTACAAAATGAGTATCAATTGTGCATGCTTGAGTTTGAAGTACTCTCTTGGATGATTTAAAAGGGATTGAAGGAATGATTGGCTTGTGTGTATAACTCACCTGTGCTGGACAGGTGACCTATGGGAGAAAGTTTCCTTTCTAGGTACTACAATGTCAATGTTGTATTTAGATGTGCAAATCTGCTCCTCTGATATTTGGTTCACAAAGACAGTCATGCTCTAAAATATTTAATATTTTATTATCTTACTATAGTCACATTCTGTGGCTATTTTGAAACCCTTTGGTATATTGTGATCAGATAGTCTTGATTCCTCTTCTAAGCTGCTTAGACATTAATCTTTACTAATGTCATGACATGAAAAAAAAAAGCAAATCTGTATTATATTTTAAAATTACAGTGTTCAAAAATAATGTTTAGTGGATTTCAGAACAGCCATTTCTATACTATTTAACATTAGACAATGTTCAGTAGAAAGACCAGATTTGGGAAGAAGAAGAACTATGAAGGGCTGGGACTGTAGCTCAGTGGCAGAGCACTTGCCTAGCATGTGTGAGGCACTGGGTTTGATCCTTAGCACTGCATAAAAATGCTGTCTGGGGCTGGGGTTGTGGCTCAGTGGTAGAGCACTTGCCTTGCATGTGTGAGGCACTGGGTTTGATTCTCAGTACCACATATAAATAAATAAAATAAAGATCCATTGGCAACTAAAAAAATATTTTAAAAAATGCAGTCTATCTACAACCACAATGAAAAATATTTTTTAAAAGAAGAAGCACTATGAAGTCAAATGATTTGTTTATGTCTGGGAGGACATTTTGAGGGAGACTAGTTTTGCTTGTATGATTTCTTTGTGATGAGGGAAAAATCAAATATTAGATCAAAAGCATTTATGATGACCATTCAATTGTGAAATCTCATTATTTTCCCTCTATAAAATCTCAAACACCTAAAATATGTCAAGTGTATATTTTCTGTTCTGTCTGGATATATTCTTACTTCAGATATTAATGTCAGCCAGGATTATTTATCCGAGAAGCACTTAGTGTATTTCTCCTATGTATGCAGTTGTATGTTGATTGCTGGAATTGAAACTAAATAAGACACAATGTTTCACCTCAAAGAGTTTCCAAGTATAGTGGGTCTCCTGGCATTAAGTTTTGCTAGCAGAAAACACAAACTTAGTTGACTGTAGAGGAGAAGCTTGTTAAGAGGCAGAAGGTAATTGCATAAGTTCAAGTTCAGGTGTGGGTGGTACAAACAAGATCATTCCCCATCTGGCCTTGTATCGGGCGTGGTCTTTTCCATTGCATGGGTACATTTGTTTTGCTTCCTACACATGTTCCCCTCAAGGTGACCTTCAAGCAAGGTGTGAAGTTGTAAGGCTGTTTAACACTTGACTTAATTTTATGTCTGTAGTAAGTCCGTCAACACAAGAATTGAAACTAGAACCTGGCTTACTACTGCAGTTCAACCTGTTACAGGCCTGGGGCCTTCCAGGAAACTGAGGAAGTGCAGAGATCCCCCCTTAAATCACAATTTTTGCGATCAAGTCAGAAGGATTTCAGACATATTGGTTAGAGTAACTGACAATGAGTTTATTGAAAGGATAGGAAAAGGGAGAGAACAGTCTAAAGGGAGAGAATGGGTCCTCTCAGAGAGGAGAGGGACAACATGCCTCTCCTGCACTCTAACTTTATTGGGGATTGCAGAGAAGTTTCCAGAGTGTCCTGCCCAGTTCACCTGTTGACTTTTGACTGACAGCAGGATGACATCAGACTTTCAAATCTCCTCTGCCCTGACAACTCTAGGTCACTTTGGCTCATGCTGACTGGTTCTATTTGAATTATTAACCATACATTCTTACAGGTTTTGTGGTTAGGAGGAATTATCCTTATCTCTCTGAGTTCTGGGATCTGGTCTGTGAAAAGAGTCACAAAAGTCTCCCCTTTCAAGGTAACTTGGGTTGCTCTTATTGACGTTATTTTGGGCCTGCTTTTCTCCTGCAGGTAACAGGTAGTTTCCAGAGGACTGTGACATATCCTGCCCACTTAAGCCAGACAGGGCTACAGTTAAATTGTCTATTGGAAAAGAAATCATGTGGCAGTCAGCACAGTGAGTTCATTTCATAGAATTATTCCCTTAACCTTGTGTTTCCACCACTCATATCAGCCTGTCCCCTATCAAAACCACCAATGTTAATAAGTCACACAAATTACATCTAAGGACTTAAATGAAAGGAAATTTGTGGATTACTAGGTGACAAAAAGACAAGTGTCTTCCGGGATGTTTATGTGGTCCTTATGCATGCTTAGGGACATGATTGTTCTTTACTTGCAAATCAGATCATATACACTGTTGGTTATTCTCTTTTATACTTTCAGTTTCTGGGTTTGTGTTACTTTTGTAGCTATGACAATGACTAAAGGGAGTATCAGACTATGTTCAGAAATGATGCTCAGAGGTTTTCATTTGAAGCATTTTGTTTTTTTGAAATTACCTAAGTAGAATATTTTACTAGAAAGTTCTTAGGTTTTATTTTAGAAATATGATTTGGCCCTATGAATGATAGGAGAGAAACTTGTTCCTAGTTCTTGGATAATTAAAGCTTATGTTGCTACTTATGTTTGGTGAACGAAATATAAAGGAAGGAAGTTTTTATTATGTAATGATTCAAATAATTGGAATTAGATTTTAAATTGGCCATAGTGAGTTGGCTTGATAATATGCTCCAAAACAAGATTCTGACTGCCTTCCTCTGAAGAAATATTTGACTTTCTTAGTTCTCCCCTCTGTCTTCCTTGAAAGTAATATGCTGTAGTGGAGTGAGGATTGGATTAATATTTGGAAGCTTGCATTTTAGTCTAGCCTCCAATATTTACTCTCAGCAAATCTCTGAAGTTCTTTGATTTCAATTTCCCCATTGATTTGAAAGAATTAAATGATATGACCTCATGTAAAACACAGAGTCTCAAGTGGGATAATTGGTATGAAAAAATTCTTAAAAATGCAAAATATTATGTAAGTGTATTATAATTTCTAGACTCTGGTTTAATACAAGGTACTACATATATACATGAGAAAAATAACCATGCAGTGCAAAAAAAGTGTATGTTTTCATTTTAAGTAACACATAGTTCTCAGTGAGTGATGTGCTATTGCTTAAGATTTAAGGAATACAGTTTGATGAATTTTCTTGTATGTTGAAAATAGAAACGAGTAGAAATCTGCATGCTGTTGGCTTGCTGAGCCAGTGAGTTTCTCAGATGTGTGATGAGGTTCATGGATCACCTCCTAAAGGGCTGGAAATACCGCTGCCCAGGAACATGGCCTTTCAGCAACAGACACAATTTCACACCACACGTTATTACTTCTTGTAAAAGCTGTTGCTCCCCTTTCTCATCTCTAGATCACTGGATGACAGCTCTGGCAGAAACAAATAGCAGGTGGGATGACATGTATTTGTGGATTTTAGGTGATAGTTTGGCTTTAACATATTGCCATGTCTCTTTTTCCAGACTTGCCTTCCTTTAGTAGGCTCAACACCTCTTTTTAACATAATGATTAGATTCAAAGCCTGCAATTCAGTCAAGATGTAGTCACGGGTCACTGTGCTCTTATTATCACAGCTGGGGCTGCAATCCCACTTTGCCTGGTCCAGAACAGCAAGTGTATTCATTTCAGCTGTGCCATCCTGGGCAATGTCAAATGCTCCTCACATTCTTTTTTGAAGAGCTAGTCTCTTAGGTTTCTTTGGTTTTTATTATTTCAGGGCCCATGAGGCACGTGTTCAATGTCTCCCTTTAATTTGTCTGTGTTTGCCTTAGAGGTCAGTTTCAATTGGTTACAGTACTAATAACTACAAGCCAGAATACAAAGGGGACAGGACTATGGTCATGAAGAGAGAAATTTGCAAGGGCAACATAATCACCCAGTTTTCACCTGACAATAGGTAATAGTAGATCATAATCATGATTACCACTTATAAAAGTCTATCTTCAACAATGAATAAAGCACCTCTTTAAAATGTTTGTCTTTTAAATATGACAAATATACTTGTCTGCAATTTTGGTTATTGAAACTAGTTCAGCCTAGGAGGAGAAAATAAGGAAGCATTATTGATAATAGTCAACCTGAAAGACAATCAGGTCCATTATTTCAACACAAATAGAAAGGAATTAGAAACACACTCTGTAGATCCTTAAGTGGACTTAGAAATTGTCCTGTAGGTATTTATTCAAGATGATGTTTTGTTAAAATATTATTTGTGACCCCTTTTGAGAATCAATATTCTAAAACAATCATATGATAGATGAATTCCCAACAGAGAAATTTAACACAGTACGAGCAAGAAATAGGGTTGAAAAACCAAGGTCTTGAGTGAAGGTATGAATAATTCTTCTATTTATGAAAATCAATGAAACAGTGCAGTGATTGGACTACAAAAACATTTTACAATCTTAAACTAATGAGCAGTGTGATTGATTTCCATTTATCATCTCAGAATCACTAGATATTTTTCAGGATCTCCTTCTGTAGTTTCAGAAATATGACTGGAATTAATTTTGCTTGGATGCAGACATTATGTGCTTTGAGAGAAATTGTTTTCTCCTGAGTGAGGCATTCAGGTGTTCATTGCCATAGTGATTCCATCACTCTGAAATGATAACTTCTCTCCTTTCACTTTTATGGAACCATCTTGGTGTCAGAGACATAGAATGGCTTGGCCTCTTGAGTGATGTTGGTGCAGCTGAATAGAGATTTCTGAGCCCTCGTCTCTGATATATAGGGGTGCAAGCTTTAGTTCTGCCATGAAGACTCCAGGTATCTCGCCCACAGACACTACAGTGCTGCTTGGAGGAGTGAGGTTCTTAGGCACCAGCTTTTCCCTCTCCTCCAAGCTGCACAGCTTATATCTTCCATCTTACCCATCCTCATCAATTTAATGTTCCCTCACTTCTCCCCCAACCCCAATTCCTGTCTGGTTATCTGGCTTTACAGTCTTATCAATAAGAGTGATTCAAATTGCACATTTATTGAAAATGGTATTTCTGTGGTTGCATAAACTATTTACAGGAATATGTTCGGGTTTATTAGAGAGAAATAAGAATAATATTAATAATAAAGTAGAACATGTGTTTTGTTCTTACCCTCTGTCAGCCACACATTGTCCCCTTTTAATTTTTTCAGCAATCAATCCAGCAAGGTTTGCTGAAAAAGTACCAATACTAGTGGTATTTTCATCTTGTTTTTAAAGGGAGCTCAGTCTCTTATCAAGGTTACACAGAGAATAGATAGCGTAACCAGAACATCAACTCATACTTACAGCACCATGCTATATTGTACTTACTAACCTGCCTGTGGAGAGATATCCAACTGTGGAAGATAAAATAGGGAAAATTTTAATCTGTAAATAACTTCCACTAATTGTAATAGGAACAATACCTTAGTACTAAGGAATGTTTTGGTCAGATTACATAATCGTCTTGTCGTTTAAGTAAAAAATTATCTCATTGTGTTTCTTAAAACTCGGTTCTGGGTTATTTACTTTTTGTGATATAATATAAACCCAGGAAAATGTATAAAGTGGCAGCACAATAGATTTTTTTTTTTTGGTACTGGAGATTGAACTCAGGGGCACTTGACCACTGAGCCACATCCCCAGCCCTATTTTGTGTTTTATGTAGAGACAGGGTCTCACTGAGTTGCTTAGCGCCTCGCCGTTGCTGAGGCTGGCTTTGAACTCGTGATTCTCCTGTCTCAGCCTCCCTAAGTGCTGGGATTATAGGATTGTGCCATCGCGCCCGGCTCACAATAGATTTTTATATGTACAAAATAAGTACATATAAAATCTAGATGGGCATACGGAACATTTGTAGTGCCAACTGACAAGTTCTTTCCTGGTTCAATAGTGCTCCCTTCAAGGTCATTACTATTCTGAATTCAGTAATCTCTTTAATGTCATATATAGATAGAAGTTCCTGATTTTAATACAATCCATTTTATTAAATATTTTTTATGTTTAGTGGTTTTAGTTCCTGTGTAAGAATTTTTGCCTACTCTCAGGTCTTATACATTTTTCCTCCTATCCTTTCTTCTAAAATAGTTTCTCAAATTTCTTGAATCATGGAGACTTTACTTTTTCACATTTTTTCATGGAGCTGCTAAGTCAAAAGAAATACCTGATGGTTCTTTTTATTAAGTGGTTAGAGCCAAGCAACTTAATAAGGACTCATGTCCTAAAAGCATAGCAGGTGTTTAGAAAGATAGTGCAAATAAAAGAAAACTAGTATTTTATTTCATTCTTAAACAACTACAGCTATTTAGTCATGGGATATGTGCTGTACTGCATTGCATAATTTCTCAAATTTTGAAATTGGTTTGCATACCATCACTCTCATGTTCTGTTCCATGTCAGTTTTTTGCACAATACTTGCTTTTTATTGTAACCACCAAACCCTAATTTTGCGAAGATATGTGTAGAATAAAATGTAGTGTAATTCAGTGTTGAAAGTGTGAACAAACTGCACCTTGTAGCTTGGGAGGGATCTGACAGAAGTTTGTATTGCTCTGTTTCCCTTATAAATGTAAAATATCCCATGAATATTTTGCGTTTGCTGTAGCACAGCAAGATACCTTGGCATGTAGTTAATTCTATATTTATTGCTTAATGTTTCACATTTAGGTTTACAATCCATCTCAAACAATTGTTTTGTACCTCATGACAGATGGGTGTCAAAGTAGTTTTATTGCCATATAGATATTTAATTGTTCCAATATCATTGTTTGTGGTAAATCAATTGATGTTATCTATGTGAGTCTATTTTGGGACTCTCTTCTGCTCCACTGATTTATTTACTAATGCTTGTAGCACCAACACAGTCGTAATTACTGTGGCTTTATAGAAAGTCTTGAAATCTGGTAGTATGCCTTTTTCATCCTTGTTCTTGTTCAAGATTGTCTTGGCTGTGTTTAGTCCTTTGTATTTGCACATGAACTTTAGAATTGGTTTGTGATGTTCTGGCAAAGAAACTTCTTTCTAATGCAGTTAGACTAATCTAATACTGCTATGGCTTGGAGTGTGTATCTAAGGAAAGAAGGGGAGTTTATGGACTCTTTCCTATAAAGAGTACTTCCTTTCTTTTTCTAGTGGTAGCACCTGTTTGAGGAAAATGAAAAAAAAATGAAGTTGAAAAAAATTTCCTTAATTATCCAGGAAGAAGGAGTTCTTGTTGGCTGTTGTCTTCTCTTTGATTGACTGTTTCTCTTTCTCATTTTCCAGTGAGTGTTGTTTAGGGACTTAGAGACTGTGAGGTCTCTAAGTGAAGGTGTGTAGGTGCTGGTTCTTCCATTGGGGCAAGTGTAGACTCTTCATGTCTTCATAGACATGGGGGTGAGGACCTCCTCACTGTGCAGCTCAGAACTGACCTTTTCTGCACTGCCCTTTACCTCTGCACAATCAGCCTCCCCATCTTCTTCATCTCTCCTGATGCCGTCATCTTCCTGTTGCTGGGATCCTTTATCTAATGTAACGTCTTGAGTGAACTATTCAGCAACTTTGGATGTTTCTACCATCCTCATGGAGGGCTCACACTTTCTTGTCTTCTTCTTCTAAGATTCTCTTTTGTGGTGATACAGGAGATAACTGGTGAGTACATTAGCTAAGCCAACACAGCTAGAGAATGAAAGGCGATTCTCTCTTGTAGGCCTCATCCAGGTTTATAAATGATTATTTTGGAGTCTTCCTTCCTGTTTTGGAGGAGAGTGGAGATTCTTTCTACAATTGCTTTATTCTAAGAATACTTCTAGCTATAAATTCATCTCTTCTTTTTTTGGTGAATAATGGTGATTGTTATTGGGGTCATATTAAACTGGAACTTCTCAGTAAGCTGGGCAACGCTGGTCTTAACTATTGGCAAATTGTTGTCAGAATCAAAACTCTAGATATGTTCTTATTAGTGACTGGTCTTCAGTTTTGGATTGAAGCTGTGGTTTCCTTCTTCTAAACAATAACTTGCTGTAGTAACAAGAACAAAAATTATTCCCATGTTCTTTACAATGCCATGTTTTTTCTAAATTCTTAAAGAACTGAAGACCTTTCTTATACTTGCCTTTAAAAACTGATAATCTATTTTTAGTAAGAAATTGTTTTCTTTTGTCAGCTTCATTGTATAGTGAGTGTAGATATTAGCGAGACTAACACTTTTATATCCAACAAATATTTTTGTGTTCTGTGCATTGGTCTAACTTCCAGGTCTGTACATTAACACATCTGATTTCATGCAGATGAAAATTTGTGTTAGACAATAATATTTGAGTTTTAGCTAAAACATGCTCCTAAGACCCTGAGAATATTAATCTTCAAGAGGTCCAGTTAGTTTGCTATTTTAACTACAGCCATTTCCCTAAAGTAAGTTATTTTTTTATGGGAGCAACCATAAGGAACATGCTGACCGTGCATCTACCTGGAGGAGCAACTCAAAAATATATGACCTGTTGATATATCAATTGTGATCTCCTTATACAAAAGAAAGAACATTAAATATTGAAAGTCTGAGGTGATTGAACTTCTACCCAAAGTGATTTTTCACTGGAGGCTCTGGAGACTATAATCATGAAGTCAGCACTAGACCAGTAATTCACTTTTACATTCCTGAAATTTCTTACTTGTTTCTTTGAGTTAGAGACAAATAGGGAGAAAGGCAGAAAAAAAAACACTAAGTTTACTTCATTTAGCTTGTTGACATATAAAAGATAGAAGAAATTTCCAAAAGTGTATATATCTTTTTTTAAAAAAATAGTTTTTTAGTTGTAGATGTATATAATATCTTTATTTATTTTTATGTGGTGCTGAGGATCGAACTCTGCCTCACACATGCGAGGCAAGCGCTCTACCACTGAGCCACAATCCCAGCCCAAGTGTATATATCTTATAGTTTGATTTTATTTAAAACTTGAAGGTATTTGGGGAATCTGAAAAATATAAAAACATATCAACGTCAAAGTTAAAGAAATGCAATCATAGTTTCCTTAAATATCTAGAAAAGTTCAAAATAGTCTGCATCTTCAAATGAAGTTCTTTCCTTTTCCCCATACTTTCCCCTCCTTCCTTCCTTCTTTCTCTCCTTCCTTCCTTCCTTCCTTTCTTCCTTCCTTCCTTCCTTTCTCTCCCTCCCTCCCTCCCTTCCTCCCTCTCTCTTTCTTTTTCTCCCCACCTTCTTCCTTCCTTCCTTCTATCCTTCCTTCTTTCCTTCCTTCTTTCCTTCCTTCCTTCTTTCCTTCCTTCCTTCCTTCTTTCCTTCCTTCCTTCCTTCCTTCCTTCCTTCCTTCCTTCCTTCCTTCCTTCCTTCCTTCCTTCCTTCCTTCCCTCCCTCCTTCTCAGAGCAGCATCCAATGCTTTCATTAAATATTCTTCCCTGCATCTTCCCAGATTGGTATTTTTTAAATAAGATTTTAATTTGATTATTGACATCCAATATTAACTTAAGAATTGCTACATGGATTGACTAATAATTTAAAAGTTTTTGGAGAATCTTATGAGAAGTTTCAGTTTTTATTTTAATTGCATATGGTATAAAAACCATAATCAATCTGACTTGAATTTGACTTGAGCTGTGATTGATTGAAACATACTACTCCTTAATGAAGATGTTGGGAAATTTGTGTTCATATTCATTTCAATGTATTAATTTTTTTCCTCATGAAAATCTGTGTTTTACTTTATTCCTGTGAAAAAGGAAGAACAGTAAATTCTAACCTTGATTTTATCAGATGGAGCAGATGGTACATATGATTGAAATTTATAAGGTAAGTCAATGCCATTTTTTGGATACTAAATCAAAACAGATGAAGAGTCATTCTCCTGGAACTGGAGTAAAATGTACAAATACAAACAATGAAATTTTAGCTTTTGCTGTTTCTTAATTTGATAACTTGAAGATAATGCATGCCTATACCAACATGAGACTTCTCCATATTTTAAAATTTCTAAGTATATCCCTTTAAGTTGCACTTTAAATTGAATGTTTTTGTGTCCATACTGCAGATTATTTGGGTCAGGTGTCTTAGCAGCTATGATGATATTGCCCTTTTGTGAGAAGATTCCTCACAAAAGGCTCTACTTCACCCTTTCAGGCAGAAAGTTCTCTAGAGTTTCACATATGGAGCCCCCTACTCATTTTTATGGAAGATTTCCCCCACCCAAAGAGTAATTAAATGGTTCAGATATGATGTGTGGAGAGGTATTATTACTCTTAATGATCGAAGAGAAGGAATTCAATTCAATAACTGTTGAAAATACTAATCATGAATCCAAATTCAAAACTATTTTATTGAATGTTGATTTTACTGACAAAGTTAAAGGCAAATTCTTCATTCCTGCTGAATCACAGATTTCTGAATCCAAATGTGTAACATATGGAATTATTTCTTAATTTCTACTTAATCTCACATCTCTAAATAATCATTACAAAAATTTTTTTTTAAATATTTTTTTAGTTGTAGATGGACACAATGTCTTTATTTTATTGCTTTGTGTGTGGTGCTGAGGATCGAACCCAGGGCCTCATGCATGCAAGGCAAGCGCTCTACCGCTGAGCTATAATCCCAGCCCTCATTACAAAATTTTTAATACGATATAATTTTTTTTCAAATCTAATACGGGCAACAACATTGTTTGGGCTTAACTTCCACTTAGATTATGAGACTGAGAATTAGATCCAGAGCTAAAGTGAATTTGGAGTGATGCTGGGAAAATAACATCTTTTGTCTCTGGTAACTTAAATGTAGAAAACCTTCACATGAAAGTCAGTCATTCAGTCTGTGGTCAGAATAAAATAATGAATCAAGGAAGTAAGGAAAATAATGTCACAAAATACCAGCCACTCTGTAATTTTTTGAGAAAAGAAGAGAGAAAAAAAGAGTATACAGTAATTAATGTGAAGCTAGTTCGGTCCTCTTTTATATTAGGCAGCATAATATAATTGTGTATAAAATTTAATATTTATATAGACTAAATTAAGTTTGCAGATTTAAAAGTAATTTTTTGCTCCATCTTTCTCTCTTGTTCATAAAAATTGTTTATAAAATGAGGATTTGAGTAAGAACTGGGATCTAATAGATTGTGGGAATCTCTTCTGTTAGGAGTTGTGTTGAGATGGATTAAATGGATTAATGCAGTAATTAGGTGATAGCTCTCATAATCTAATCATTTCATCTATGAATATTCTTACATTAACAGGAACTTATGAAGGATACCTAATATTCAAACTATAAGAGGCTGTTTCTCATACTTTCCTTGTTTCTTATAACCATTGCAGTTTTCAGAAATATTGGTCAGGTATATTAATCAATACCCTTCCATTGAAATCTGATGACATCCTCATCATTAGTCTAGGTTTAAGTGTTTTGGGGGAGAAGTTCACAGAATATAGTATCATATTTATCACATCATATCAAGGGCACATGCTATAAACATGATTCATGGCTGTTAATCTTAAAGTTAATCACTTGGCTGAAGTAGAGTTCATCAGAATTTACCACTGTGATGTTATTCTGTTTTTCCTCTTTTCATACTGTACTCTTGGGTGTAAGCTATACTCTACTGTCTTTTTAGAAAGAAGTCACTTTTTGCTGATTTCACTTAAGGAGAGTCTCTGTACATGGGAGAGTCCTTATTTTTTCTTACAAAATTATCTCAGATTTCTGATTTTGGAAAATAATAGTAGTAGGCTGATTCTAAATCTTCTATCGACCTTCTCCAAATATTCATAAAATTCACATGGAGAGCAATTCAAAACATAGAATCCATGCATTCTGTATTGTTAGGAGATGGAGAATATGCATATTAAAACCTTCAAATTACCATAAAAGAGAATAACATACACAAGTGCCAAAAAGCTCTCAGAAACTCTATTACAATCTGAGATGCAGAGTGCAAGGGCTTAAAGACTATGTAATAAAAGGTTAGATGGAAGAGAAATATGTGCATAAAATACAATAAAAAATATTTCTCAGCAAGGAAACGTAACAATCTGTGGCAAAACATTGGAATAAAGGTTGAGGCTTACAACTCAATGAAATTCATGGAAAAGGCACTTGAGAGTATGAAGAAATAAGGCCTCAGAGAAGGATTGCTCCTGATGGAGAATCAGATATATGGGTATGAGACCTGCTGAAGACAAGACAAGAAAGGGATGGGAAATAAGGAATCAGAGAGAAAAAACTAAGAATTTTGTCAGTCCTTTTCTCCTACTCAGACCATCATCACCACCAACACCCACAAAACGAATTGCCTAACAAAATGCAGAACTACCAAAAGAGGGAAATTTCAAACTGGGGATTCTGCCCATGAAATTAGCAGGAATATATAAGCATATTACATACAAAGCCTGTTTAAAAATCAGAAAGTACAAATAAAAACTTCAGTGCTGATTAAAAGTCATGCACAAAACTATAACACAATAGTCCAAGCTGAATTACACATTATCAAATGACTATTTAGGAATATGAAAAAAAAAATAAGAACATGATAAAAGATTGAAGAAAAGGAGTCTGAACCAGAAAAAAACAACAACACAAAAATCAATAACTGACCTCAAATGATATAGACACAGGAAATGAAACAAAAGTTGATTAAACTTGAAAGAAATAGAAGATAAAAGTCACATCACAAATGAAGACTAAATGAACAGGATAGTTAATTTAAAGGAAAATATGATAATGGGCAACTGTAGAAGAGGAAAAAAACACTAAGAAAATAAAGGTGATATAAAGGAAGAAGTGAAAATTAAAAGGAATGTTAGTCAGCAAAGATGGTCCAGCATACATATAATTTTTGTCTCTGAAGAAGAAAATCCAAACAATGAAACAAAATGAGGTTTTTTTTTGGTAGTGCTGGAGATTGAACAAGGGCCTTGTGCATGAGAGGCAAGCACTGTACTAACTGAGCCATATTCCCAGCCCCCAGAATTAATTATTAAAGCTAACTACACAAAAATTCCAGAAATAAAATGACACTATAACGAAAAAATTTTCATTTTAAAGATAAATGACCTGAAACAATCATATTTGAGATATATACTGATAAAACTGTTAGACTTTAGAGGTAAACACAAAATTCTTAGAATTTCTAAGAAGAAAGATGAAATAATACGGAAATCAAGAAAACTAGACAGACGTGATTTTTAAAAAACAGCATAAAATAGGAAGTCACCAATGGAGCAGCATTCTTAAGTTTAAGGAAAATGTGAATCAAATCTAAAACATACCTACCTGGATTGTCCTTCTTATGTCAAAGCACACTTTTCAATGCACAAGAACTCAAGGAATACTACACAAAATTGCCCTTCTGTAGGCATTTACTAGAGGATATACCTCACTCAATACAAATACTTCTGGGAACCTTTGGAAAGAAGACTGAGTAGGTCTTGAATCTAATTGCATATATAAGAATTGCATAAGGGTGAGGCAGAAGAATTATATGCATCCATTACATTTTATGTGTTCTGACAAAGCAGAAGAAATAAAACCACTGAATGGGAGAAGGGAGAGAAATAGAATAAGATTACTGATTTCTTTATCAGATGGAAATCAATGGACACTATTTCAAACCAGTATATCAAATAATAAAATTAGGAGAAAAAGAAAATGGTGAAGGCTTATAAAAATTTTAATTCAAAGTTAACCAGTAAAATAAAAATTAAGGTTCAAAACTTCTTAAACACCAGAAGAAATTTTAAGATAATCAAAGAGGACACGCCAAATCTAATAGACCCTGCAGTTACTCTACATAACAAGAGTTATGATATTTCAATGATAGTTGGAACAGCCAGTCAGAAAATCAACAGAGAAACAGTGGGCTACAACAGCTGTGTAGACTAAATGTATCTTATAAATCTGTACAGAACATTCTAACCAATAGCAACAGAATATACATTCTTCTCAAGAGTACACAGACTATTCTCCAGGATAGATAACATGTAACAAAACAAGTCTGAGCAAATTTAAGAAGATTGAAATCATGTTCAATGCCATTTGACCACCATAGATGGAAACTTGAGTCTGTGGATGATGGACTGAACTTCTGAAACTGAGATCTATAGGTGATTTGGGATTTAATGCTCTAGAAAGTTCTAAGGCCTGCAACTTGGATTATGTTAACAAAGCTGAAATAATTGAAGAGAAGCAGAAGCCATCTGTTTTGAGGATCTTGCACCACAGAGAATGTTCTGCTCACTGATGTAAGTAAGGACAAGTTGCTGAAGCTCTGTACCACATGAGATTAAAGGTGGAGGTAGGAGGGGTGAAAGCCCCTCATTTATCCTTGAAAGCCTCATTTATCCTGACTGGTATCACAAGGAGAGTTGAGTGGTTGGGTTTTGTGCCTAGAGCCAACACCAAATGAGGAGACAATGCATTTCATTATATAGGAAACCTGATGTTCAATGTCAGTTAACTCTTTCCACTTCCACTCATCCAGTTGTGACCAGTCCCAGGTTAGAAGCCAATCTAAGGATCTTAGGCCAGTCTAAGGATATCTGTCCTAGCTCTGAGAGACCAGGGTATCTGGCTTCTTGCTAGGATTTCTCCATCCTTTCAGGTCCCACTGGAATCTTGGATTCTTGGATTGATGTGATTTTTCTGATAATAGTCTTATTCTAATTTTTTATAAGTTGAAAAAAAATTGAGTGTAAGTGTTTTTATTTATTTAGAGTGTGTGAGTGTTCTTTGCATTATTCTTATTTCTTTAAATTTAAAATTATTTATTTAAATAATTTAGTTATTTCTTTAAATTTAAAATTATTTCCAATTAAAATATTTTAGTCTTAGAATTGGAGTTTTAAGAGTTTATGAAAATACCTGGGAACAAATTTGAAACAGTGCACAGTTCTTAAAAATAAGTTTTAGTTAAGAAATGTATGTCTTGTATTATTTTCATCTTTCAATGTAATTTTACGGTATAAACAATTTCTAAATATTTAGACAGATTGTTCTCATCAAGGCAGAATATTGACAGTGGGAGGGACAGGCAGAGATCATGGAGCAATGAGAGAAAGCATGGGTCAATAGAAAATGAACAGGGCTTTGAGGATGTCCCAACTCAACTCTGAACTCTGGCAAACAGAAATTCAATACAGGCTCAACCCAAAACTTCAGAACATGTTCTTCTTTAATTATTGGGCAAGCTTTCAGCAAATCAAAGATTAAGTTTGGTCTTTGAGAGTATGAGTTATTGTCCATTTCAAGGAAATAAAACTCTTTTTTTATCCAGAATGTTTTTTTTAGAATTTGCCTAACTCTTCGGTTTTGTGTGACATCTAAAGTAGTTCCCTAAAGAAGCCAAACAAACAGCAAAAGAGAAAACCTCTATGATTTCCCTATGGTGATATTTGCAATAGTTAGCTCATCCTGCTGCCATATCTTTTGTCACATATTGTTAATATATAAATAATTATGCATATATTATTTTCTTTCCTTTATGAATTGCTATTTTCTTCTAAGCTACTTATGAGTAGAAACAAGATCCAGAAGCTATATAGTCCCCTGAAAATTTAAGAGTGAACTAGGCCTTCCTCTTTATCTCTGCATTTATACACTTTTATTATCTTTCAAGTAGATTTCAAAGATCATTCAAAAATTCTACTTGATCAGTAACACTTGCCAAAATGTATATTCCTTTTTATAGTTTTCCTTCATGTTAGGCTTTGAGGAAAAAACTGGACATCTGTGGTGTATTGATGCCCTTTAAAAGCAAAGAAAGGAGAGAGAAATTAGAAAGGAAAGACAGACTAAATACATTTCCCCCCTGATTTCCAGTGACTGGGTAATTCATGCTAATCATTTTGATTCTCTTAGGTATAATACTAGAGCTTATCACTACTCTAAAGATCATCTAGACTTACATCTTAAGGAGATAACTAAATGAGGAACTAGGTGGAAAATTAAGAGTGAGCAAATTAACTGGAGTCACAGATGAATCAATATAAAGAACTAGAACCAGAGACTTTCTTTGTACCAGATTATGTAGGCTGCAAGTTATATTTGAAGTTGTTCCCTCCATTATATCCTGACTGTTCTGCCACTCTTGCCCAAGTCTTTGACTTGGGCAAACAGGGCAGCAGAACTGCTTTGTTGGAACTCAAACTGCAGAGTAACAACACATCTTTTAGGGCTGAGAGAGCTTGTCGAATCCAGTGATAGTGGAAGTAGAAAGCACTTTGGCACTCACACGTTTCAACCCTTCATTTTCAGATTAAAATCAGACAACAACAGCAAACAAATAAGGTCTAGAAAAGTTTATGGTTGATCAAAACCACATAGCAAAATGACTGGGCAAATCAATCTCTCTGAACCTCAGATTGCTCATCTGTTGAAAAGATGCACAGGCCTGTTGGAAAAATTTTAAAAGTTCATGTTTATAAAATACTTAGTACTAAATTAATTTTGGTTTAAGGCTATCTCTATACTTTGAGTTTCTATGTACTGAACAATAACCACACTTGGTATGCAAACAAACTGAAATCTAACCAACTTGGATATCTATATCTATAGATACAGACACACACACACACACACACACACACACACACACACACCCACCCTATTTTTTGTAATTAAGGGCCAGAACCCAGCCAATCACATGCAGTCAAGCTTCAGCCAATCATGGCAGCCAACTGATCAGAAATGTCCAAATAGGGCAAATGTTTAGTGGTAATACTGTAGAGCTGGAGCCTTCTGAGAAACTAAGGCAGCATGAAGACCTACCCTTCAAACCCTGATTCTAGCCATCAAGTCAGAAAGATTTTAGACATGTTGCTCAGGTTAACAGGAATGAGTTTATTGAAGGAAAAAGGAAAGGGGACACTCTCAAGGGAGAGAGTGGGTCCTTTCAGAGGAAAGCCACCATGGGCCTCTCCTGCATTCCAGTTTTATTGGGGATCCAGAGAAGTTTCCAGAAAGTCCTTCTCAGGTCCACCTATTGACTTTTTTTTTTTTTTTTTTTTGAGAGTTCACTATAATTTCTTCCAGAGAATAAAATTAGTCATTTATTATAATGAACAGAGAAAAAATAATATTTATTATTATTGTTTGGTTCATATTAAATTTACAATTAAAATGTCTGACAGAGATCATGACAGCCTAAACAGGCAAAACTTTGCCTTTGCTTAAATACAGTATATTTTGCATAAAACACAAAAGCATATATTTAAAATTACATTCTATAATTTCAAGTGATTCATTATGAATAAAAGATAGATGAAGTTAATGCCATATTTGAGTTAGGCAACAATTTCAAACTATCCTACACTGGTAGGTTAAAATAAAAGTTGTCCTCCTGGGAATAAGCAATGGAATTGATCAACTTGAAAGTCTTTTCATTCTTTTTTTTTTTTTTTTTTTCACTGAAAACATTTGTTGAGGCAAATAGAAAAAAATTGTTACAATCATAATTTTTCTAACTTTGCACAAAATTATAAGCAGATTACATTCTTCATATTAAACATCTTTATATGCACTTTCAATGAACAGTATATATATATATATATATATATTTATATATATTTTTATCAACCTATTGACTTTTGATTCACAGCAAGATGACATGAGATTTTCAAGTACTCACTGCCATGACAATTCTAGGTCACGTTGGCCCATGCTGACTTGTTCTAATTGGGTTCTTAATCATACACTTACAGATTTTATTGTTAGGAGGAATTGTCCTGATCTCCCTGAGTTTCAGGATCTGGTCACAAAAGTCTCCTGGGTTCCTCTCATTGACATTATCTTGGGCCTACATTTCTCCTGTAGATAACAGGTAGTTTGCTGAGGAAAGTGACATATCCTGTCTACTTAGGCTAGGCAGGGCTGCAGATAAATTGCTTTTTGGTAAAGAAAACATATGGGAGTCAGCACAGTGCGTCTATTTTATAGAGTTATTCTTTTAACCTTGTGTTCCCATCATCCTCATCTGTCTGTCCCCTGACAGTAACCTATCAAGCCATTTCTGAACTTCTCTTCCCTTACGACCACCTTCCAGAGCAGAGCTCTTTGCATGCCTTTGGGTGTAGAGTGCCACCAAAGTCTCAAATCACTCTGTGCTCTGATAGGCTGTTACATTTAATTTGGTTAAAGCTTTTCTCTTAACATTAGTAGAGTGATAGACATTATGGAGCAGTCAATTAATGTAGGCTTTATTATTATAGTTGTTGTTCAAATTGTGCCTTGAATTTTAATCTTATTAATCATAATTACATATGTCATTGGCTCAGTTGAAAATAGTACCTAGGTCTTTTGACTCTAGGTTGGGTGGTGTACCTACTCCCTGGCATTCCCCTTACATTTTTTAGTCTCATTGTTTAGGATATGTGTATGCTTGAAAGCAGGGACTTCCAAAGTTGGAGTGGTGGAATTGAAAGAGAAGGGTCTTGTTAGTGTGAGCCTGAACTCTAATCAGAGTTGCAAACGTCTTGGGTCCAGCACCTTGTCACACGTGGTAAGATCTAGTCTCATTTGAAGTTATGATCAAAGTTTTTCATTGTTCGTGCTGAGAGATTTTGTTTTCTTCATCTCCCATGTGTCCCTTGCATTCGTTTTGCTCAGCTTTAAAACATTTGTTCTATTTACATGAATGTATTCAACAGGCAGATTGTTCCTTGCCTGAGAATTCTTCCCTTGAATGCAAATAACATTTCTTAATCTCTCACAGCTGGTTCAAAAAATATGCTTGATGAATCACCTAGAGGAGATTTAAAAAAAAGAGTAAAGAGAAGAAAAACAAATGCAGAACATTACACAACCTTTGAGTAGCCCATTAATGAATTAACTTATGCAAAATATGACTGTGTGAGGAATTGCTTTAGAAAGATGCCACAGGGCTTTCTCTTGGGCCGTGGAAAGACAAGGTCAGACCTTTGATACTTTAAAAAGGCAGAAAGCTATGATCAGATGAGATTTCCATATCAATTTTGTAAAGCAAATTTGGGCAAAAATAAATCCTTTTGAAACCATAAACACTATGCACAAGTCAAAGCCCTTCCCCTGTTGGAGGGGAAAATTATTTTCCTCAAGATCCATTTCCCCAAATCTCTTGCTATAGGTCTTCCCCAGGGCTTTTCTGGGAAAATTTGGTACTTACACAAGCCACTAGCAACTTTCAATTTTATTTACCAATTAAAAACAGCCCCTAGTGTAAGTTTTGCTGTTTTCTCCCTCAGAGAGGTGTTAGGAAGTTGCTGGAAGCTGTAGGCACCCTTGTCAGCATGCACAAAGGAGCACTGCTGCTGGGTTTGCAGAACTGTGTAACATATTTGCACACAGAACTGAAGTAAAGAAATGGACATTCTGTTCCCAAACTTCCCATGGAGTTTCCATTCCCAAGTATCCCCACGGTAGGAGAGAAGACTTGCAGGAGGAGATGAACAAGTTGCAAAATAGTTTTTTTTTTTTTTTAAAATCAAATGCAAAAGTCTGGTAGCAATTCTGTGTGTTGCCATACATTTCAAGCGGTAGCCTTCAAAGGATAGTTGGCACATGGCTCTCTTCTCTCAGTGATTTCTGGACCAAAGGGGCCCAGTTCATTCACCTAAGATGGTGAAGAGAAGTTAGTAATGTATGAGCACAGAGGGTGCAGAAGAGATGGAACTAAGGAGGCACAAGCTATAGCTGAAGTTGTAGGATTGGCAGGAAGTCCATTCACTTACCTTTCCTTTCTTCATTCTGCAAATATTTACACTAAACAGACACACTACTTCTCAGATACTTGTGACCATAATGACATGGATCCTGCCTCCCTTCCCAACCTCATCTTATGCCCTCTCATCCTTTATTCTCCTCTTTGGACACACTGTTTTCCTGTCAGAGTCAAATGTTTCTCCCTATAGGAAATGCTCCAGCCCACTGTACCCCACCCCTGGACACACACACTGCATCTGCTCTATGTGGTTGTTCTCACCTTTCTAATCTCATCTACTCCAGGAGATTTCCTCCTGACCACTCTATCTAAAGCAGGTATCCCTGCCTCCCCTTTCATCTCTATCTTAATGCTCTGCTGCTCTTCACAATATATAATTTGATTTGCTTGCTTATTTCTTGTAGACTTCTACCTCTAGACTACACACACCAAGAAACTATGCCCAGCTTGTTACCATGCATCCACAGCACCTGGCACTGAATAGGTGCTCAGCAATGAATGGAGGGAAGACTGACGGTTGCAGAGGCTGGGATGGTGGATGGCTGTGGAAGAG
Source organism: Xerus rutilus (assembly GCA_028644305.1). Taxonomy (NCBI): domain Eukaryota; kingdom Metazoa; phylum Chordata; class Mammalia; order Rodentia; family Sciuridae; genus Xerus; species Xerus rutilus. The sequence continues at coordinate 116,848,961 of CM053403.1, forward strand.
GCTAATCAAAAATTTCCTTATTTTGAAAATCAATCAGCAGCTTTCATTTCTAAGCTTCAGGAATGGAGGCCTTCAGGAGGAGCAGCATCCAGCTTCCAGAGGGATTATTGGAGTCAAGTGAGCCTGATTTATCAGAGTCCCTACAGATTGTGGGTGAATTCTGCTCTGAATGCATTAGTATTTATGAGAACAATGTTTGCCAAGGTGAGTTTTATTGTCACATGTGGCCTGTTGGTTTAAGGACATTGTAGATTATTTCCAGTGTGCCAAGAAGAAGCTAGAGTGCTGGTACTGTTGTGGAAACATGAATTTTCTGCTCTTGATCTCTAGCATCTCACTGAAGCCAGACTAGTGCCTGGTTCTCCATCAATGCCTATCCAGAAGGCAGTCTCAGCAATGTTCCAGCAGTCACCATGTGCTTTGTCTTCCAGGGAGTGGGTCTCCAAAGAAGCCTGTGTATAGTTGCCAAGTCCATTGAGGAAGCATGTGTGCAGACTTCTAGTCTGTTCCTTTACTTTTCTTCCTGCTCAGCTCCCTTCACAACACCTGGTGGACTTGCACTCCTCTTGGGATGGCTTACTCTCCAGCCCCTCAGGCTGCCACATCTCTAGTTTGTTACATGATAGCAACTACAACTTGAAGCTAGCAGTATGCAAACTCAGGGGTCTGAAGAACCTGGCAGTACTCCAGTACTCCAGGTCTGAAGAACCTGGCAGTACTTTCTTTTTATGCCTGTTCCCCGTCATGCTCAAGAAAAGATATGCAAATCAGTTCCTAAGACCAGCTTTGGGAATCTCAGGGTTCCCAAGGTGGTTATGCAAAGTAAACTCTAATAATGATTGCTTTGGCTTTGGTTCCTTTGTAGATTGGTGTGAATTTAGAAAATGAGAGTAGGATTCTAGTGACTGTTATTTCAGTTCTCCTTTTTGTTTCCTAATTTTTTCCAGACCCAACATACAGATAGGGCCAGAGTTGAGATTTATAAACTCCAAGGTAACACACTGAATTCCAGAGGTAAACGCTGGGTGAATTTAATAGAATATAGTGTCACTGCAGTGCACCTATCTTGGAACAAAGAAAGAGAGTGGCTGCTGAGTGAGACAAGAGGGGCATATGCTCTTTGAGGCATGTCTTGTGGGCTGGTGTCTAGGCTCCTTTGTAAAGAAGCCAATGTGCTTTGGCAAAAAGAATGGCATCTCTGCTCTGCTGGGTTCAGTGAAAATGAATCTGCATGAAGAAGCTCCAAGAAAATGCCTCTTCTCTAGGGATGCCTGCAAACTTGTATGATGTGCCAGAGGAATATAAAGTACTGATTTTTAAAAGCCCAAGAATTTTTTTTTAAAAAAACCTTCTTTTCTTTCGTGTCAAATTAATAGCGTTTCCCACCTAGTCACTTCTCCCACAACAGGGAAAATTGGTTTTCTGTTGGAACATGAAAGCTAGTGAGAACTGCACATATCACAGAAATGAAGACACTGTGCAGTGCCTGAGTAGTAGTGAAAGGAACTCCCAGGCTATTTATAAAACATCTCAAACCAGTTTTATATCAGAGTCATAATTTCTTTAAAATGCATCCCTACTGGGCAGTGACTAATAAGCCTGAGGACATGTGATTATGTCACTGTTTAAATAGCTGCGTAAACAGGTGTGCCTTTGAGTTCTCAGTAACTCATTTCCACTGGCCTGTTAACATAGTTGTTGATCAAGGTAGTCTCCAGATTCTGCTGCAATAAATCAGCATTTCAGATGATAATTAGGGATGGTGGAAAGAAAAAACTCTGAAGATTTAGCATTGCCTAACATATAAATACATAGTAACTGCTGAATGAATGTTAACACTGTTATTGTTGATATCGTTTTCACTTCTATTAGAGAGACCATTGGCTCCACAGTCAAGGCAATCTCTTTTCTCTCAGTATTGGGATTCTTCAGGGAAGAGAAGTCCTTGGGCTGCCCTTGACTGGGTAGTGCTCCGCCTTTCAACCTTCTCTGGGTATAGCTTGTGAGGAGAGACTTATGTGGTTATCTTTTGTAAGATTTTTAACAAATCACTATATTTTTTACTGCCTTGAGTAAGAATGCCTAATGTTTCAAGATCAATTATGGAGAGATTTCTATCAGTATTTCATAAATTTAACTAGATAGATTGGATTAGTTTTGATTAATTGAATTAACCTTTAAGATCCCATAAATTTATATTAATATTTGTTTAATTTATGTCTGGTTATATAGAGAACTTTGAAGAACTTCTATGAGAAGCCAAATTTATGAGATAGAATGAAATTAGTGCAGTTTCTTAAAGGAGTTTAGAGTTAATAGTATCTTAAACTAGTTTACAAAATAATAATAGTAAAAACAACAACCATGTCCAAATTACTATGAAATTGCTGATATATTGAATTTATTTTTAAAAGACAGAGGTTTACTGGGATGAGCCAAACACAAAATATGTATGGTGGGGGAATAACTATTTTAACATCAGGTCTGCATTTCTCTAAGTTAAGATTGTAGCTGTTTTTCTTTTCCCTGGGTAACTAAATCTAAATACAAAGTAGAGTTATAATTTGATCAATGGTTTTATAATTTATAGAAGTTCAAATTATTCATAAAATTTTCTACAAATATTGTCTTATAAAGAGACTATGGAGCCTGGTTTACTTGGAAAGGTCTCAGATTGCCTGAAGCATCCTGTGTTATACCTCTTGTCCAGGTGTATCATTAATATACCCCCTTCCCTTTCAGAAGTATCTTGGTTTAAACAATAAATTATATGGCCACTACATTTACCTGTCACTGGTAGATAAAACTCTAAACCAATATCAACACCAATAACGAAGAGATAAAAACAGTATTTACAAAGTCGCAAGGAGAAAGCTATTTAAATTGGGACATAAATAAAACCTAGTATTAAGGAAGTATTAATAAACCTAGTATTAATAAACCTAGTATAAGGAAGGATCAGCTTATCTGCCTTGGGCTATGCAAGCTATGGAGTCATAAGCAATCAGGTTGGATTACTGGGGTCCAGTTATGTAGCTGGAGTCCCTAGAAAGCCTTGCAGGAGCCGGTGCAGTGGCGCACGCCTGTAATCCCAGCACTTAGGGAGGCTGAGACAGGAGAATCACGAGACCAAAGCCAGCCTCAGCAATGGCGAGATGCTAAGCAACTCAGTGAGACCCTGTCTCTACATAAAACACAAAATAGGTCTGAGGATGTGGCTCAGTGGTCGAGTGCCCCTGAATTCAATCCTTGGTACCAAAAAAAAAAAAAAAAGAAAGAAAGAAAATGTTGCAGGATCTGAGATGATACAGTAGGAAAGAGAAAGTCATTAAAGTTTTCCAAACAGATATGTGAGAGGTGAGAAACTGCTATGAGGAAGTCAGCATGGCAATAGTATATGGAAGACATTGGAGTGACGAGTAGTACTGCTTCTAGACAAGAACCACTGGCAGTGGAGCCCACGGGCACCACAGAAAGCATCCTAAGATCAATGACAAGCAAATCAGCTTATATAGCATCCAATGGACTTGTCCTTCTTCAGGGACTGGAAAGAGAAAGACAATATTTACAAAAACGAATAATGGGAGAACTAAACAAAAACAATGTTGGAATATAAAATTTGGATAATCTGGCAATTGTTTGGTTATTCAATTTCAGTGACCTTTTTAAAAATGATTTTTATAGCTAAAGACAGTCCTTGAGGATTTAGCTCAGCACCTAAATAATTGTTCCTTTTCTTAGGGAATAATAGAGATATCTAATTATTATACAGAGCTATATTTCATATTTGAGACATATTGGTATTTAAGGGTTAAAAGAATGACAAATGAGGGTGAAATCTTTATTTGGATTTTACTTCATAAAGATATATATATGTGTGTATGTATTTCAAGAAAGTTTAAATAAAGTCATGGATGAATTTAATAATCCATTTGAGTTCTTAAAGATTCATTTTATATACTCAGGAGACCACTTGATCTTTGAAGCTCAGCATCATGGAGAACCACAATCATACTGTCTCACAAATCATACTGTGTCTTTGACAGAAGCAGTATGCACCGATCAATGTTACTTTGTCTTCAACCAGGATTTATTTCTTGTATTCTTATATTAAAGAACTGTCTGCTGCTGGTGCAAAAAAACAGGGACAAGCATGTTACTAGAACTCCACATTTCAAATGTCAGGGTACCTTTATTAAAATGTTAAGGATTCAATTTTCATAATCTACCAATACCTTGTCCTTTATTTTCTTTCCTTTTAAAGCATCTAATTTTTGTTCTCACTAGCTTAGAGCTAAGCAGTAACAAAATCTTCTGGAAAGTAGAAGTCAGAAGTATATTGTAGAGAAATATTGGAAGGGCATACTTCCATGTATGTGATTTACATAAACATTTTACAGCTTGTCCAGCTGACAAGGCAGAAACTTCCTATGTTTGTGAGTAGCAAAAGTGAGGGGGAAATCCGTCAGAATCAGTGAAGGAGAATGTCCCTAATGTGGACAGGAAGTCTTTCTCTAACAAATGGGTTTTCAGTTTTACAATAATGAATGAGTTTATTGTCTTATTTAGCAGATTATAGTAGTCTTGGATAAGTACTTAACTAGTATTTATTAATAATCAGTAAAGCAAAATTCTTCTCTGATAAAAATTATAACAATGTCATATATATATTTGTGTGTGGTGCTAGGGATTGAACCCAGGGCCTTGTGCATGCAAGGCAAGCACTCTACCAATTGAGCTATATTCCAAGCCAGTGTCATATTTTTATCCCTGAAAAAGACAATTCTTAAATACAAATTTCATTGTTTTAAAGGTAGCTGCAAAATGTTTAAACTTCAGTTTTCTTCTTCTCTCAGAAGATTCTGGTTATTTTTTAGGAGTTCAATTTGCATAATTATGTGCCATCATGATCTATAGAAAAATCTATAGAAATCCTAATAAATTTTAAATGCTCATAATCAAAATAAAAAATAAAAGTACATTAACTGAGGCAGAACTTGCAGAATACTAGATTGAGAATCTCCATAAATATACTCTAACATAAAAGCAATGCGAACCGGCAAGGCCAACCCTTAGAAATCTGGAAAACAACTAAAGGCTTGACACAGTCTAAGGAGTATATACTCAAGAAATACTGGAAGTTTAATAAGAACAGCAGGCTGTGACATTGCAACATAGTCCCCTCCTCTTCTCAGCTTTGCATTATCCTGAAACCTAGCTATTTTACAACAGAAGCAGTGAAAACTAGCCACTTGCAGCAGCTAGAAGGGGTACCATCCAAAAACTCATTCCTAGAGCAATTCCACTCTTTGATCTGTCTTGCAGCTCTCTGAAGAGGGTGTTGTCATTATTTGACCTGACTCAGTGTTCCCTTTACCAGATGAGACCTATCTTCATGGCGTTTGTTGAAAACAGTCAACAAAATAGCTTAGAATTGTCGCTGACTGGTTCTGATACTATTTTGGCACAACCAAGAGCTTGGTCAAAATCTTAAACATCTGGGGAGTAAGATGTCCACAAGGACCTTTGAACAGTTTTGCCATATCCTTGGGGATTTGGAAGACCCTGTACCTATATTGACCTACGTGCATACCAGACTTGAAAAGTTCTGAATCTTTTCCTTCTAACTGACCTGCGAACAGCTCTTTCAAAGTATTGTAAAATTTAGAGAAAAGTGACAACTTCCTAGAAAGATGTAAACTACTGATATTATCTCATGAAAAATGGAAAATCTAAATAGACATTTAATAAGTAATGTGATTTAATTAGTAATCTTAAAATGTGTTATAAGGAAAAACTCAGGTCAAGCTGGCTTCAACGTATTCTATGAAAAATTAATAAAGAATGCATACCAATTCCTTTACAAACTCTTTCAAAAACATAGGAAGAAACATTTTACAACTAATTCTTAAGTGACTGAGATTATACTGCTCCCCAAACTAGACAAACTAGATAAAATATTACAAAGAGAGGGGCAGGGGATGCTGATAGAACAATATCTCTTTGGAGTATTGATGAAAAATTGTTTTTTTTTAATGTATTGATTCTACTTAGGTATACATGATAGCAGAATGCATTTTGATTCATTGTCCACAGATGGAACACACCTTTTCATTTCTCTGGTTGTACATGATGTAGAGACACATCATATATACAGTCATACATGAAGCTAGGGCTATGATGTCCATCTCATTCCACCATCTTTACTGTACCCATGCCCCCTCCCTCCTCCCTCGTCTTTGACCAAATTTTCTCCATTCTTCCCGTATTCTTTCCCTCATTATGGATCAGCATCTACTTATCAGAGACAACATTCAGCATTTGGTTTTTTGGAATTGGTTTACTTTGCTTAGCATGATATTTTTCAACTCTATCCATTTACCTGCAAAGGCCATAATTTTATTGCTGAGTAATATCCCATTGTGTATATATACCACAGTTTCTTAATCCATTCATCTGTTGAAGTGTATCTAGGTTGGTTCCACAGTTTAGCTGTTGTGAATTGAGCTGCTATAAACATTGAAGTGGCTGCATCACTGTAGTATGCTGTTTTTAAGTCCTTTGGGTATAGACCAAGGAGTGGGATAGCTGGGTCAAATGGTGGTTCCATTCCAAATTTTCTAAGGAATCTCCATACTGCTTTCCAGATTGGTTGTACCAATTTGCAGTCCCACCAGCAATGTATGAGCATGCCTTTTTCTCCACAACCTCGCCAACACTTATTGTTATTTGTATTCTTGATAGTTGCCATTCTGACTTGCGTGAGATGAAATCTTAGGGAAGTTTTGATTTGCATTTCTCTGATTGCTAGAGATGTTGAACATTTTTTCATATGTCTGTTGATTGATTGTATATCTTCTTCTGAGAAGTGTCTGTCTGTTCACCACTTAGCCCATTTATTGATTGGGTTGTTTGTTTTTATGGTGTTAAGTTTTTTGAGTTCTTTATATAACCTTGAGATTAGTGCTCTATCAGATGTGTGTGCGGCAAAGATTTGTTCCCAGAACGTCAGCTCTCTGTTCACTTCATTAATTGTTTCTTTTGCTGAAAAGAAGCTTTTGAGTTTGAATCCATCTCATTTATTGATTCTTGATTTTATTTCTTGTGCTATAGGAGTCTTGTTAAGGAAGTAAGGTCCTAAACTGACATGATGATGATTTGGGCCTACTTTTCCTTCTATTAGTTGCAGGGTCTCTGGTCTAATTCCCAGGTTCTTGATCCACTTTGAGTTGAATTTTGTGCATGGTGAGAGATAGGGGTTTAGTTTCATTTTGCTGCATATGGATTTCCAGTTTTCCCAGCACCATTTGTTGAAGATGCTATCATTTCTCCAATGTATGTTTTTGGCATCTTTGTCTAGTATGAGATAACTGTATTTATGTGGGTTTATCTCTGTGTCTTCTATTCTATACTGTTGGTCTACATGTCTATTTTGGTGCCAGTACCATGCCGTTTTTGTTACTATAGCTTTGTAGTATAATTTAAGGTCTGGTACTGTGATGCCTCCTGCCTCCTCTTCTTGCTAAAGATTGATTTGGCTATTCTGGGTCACTTATTTTTCCAAATGAATTTTATAATAGCGTTTTCTATTTCTATAAGGAATGGCATTGGGATTTTAATTAGAATCAGATTGAATCTATATAGTGCTTTGGGTAGTATGGCCATTTTGACAATATTGATTCTGCCTATCCAAGAGCATGGGAGATTTTTCCATTTTCTAAGTTCTTGTTCAATTTCTTTCTTTAGTGTCCTGGAGTTTCCATTGTAGAGATCTTTCACCTCTTTTGTTAAAATTGATTCCCAAGTTTTTTTTTTTTTTTTTTTTTGAGGCTACTGTGAATGAGGTAGTTTTCCTAATTTCTCTTTCAGAGGATTCATTACTGATGTATAGAAATGCAACTGATTTATAGGTGTTGATTTTATATCCTGCTACTTTGTTGAATTCATTTATTAATTCTAGAAATTTTCTGGTGGAATTTTTTGGATCCTTTAAGTATAGAATCATGTTGTCAGCAAATAATGATAGTTTGAGTTCTTCTTTTCCTATTCATATCCCTTTAATTTCTTTCGCCTGTCTAATTGCTGTGGTTAGTGTTTCAAGGACTACGTTGAATAGAAGTGGTGAAAGAGAGCATCCCTGCCTTGTTCCCATTTTTAGAGGGAATGCTTCCAATTTTTGTCCATTTAGGCTGATGTTGGCCTTGGGTTTAGCATAGATAGCATTTACAAAGTTGAGGTATGTTCCTACTATCCCTAGTTTTTCTAGTGTTTTGAACATACAAGGGTGCTGTATTTTGTCAAATGCTTTCTCTGCATCAATTGATAAAATCACATGATTCTTATCTTTAAGTCTATTGATGTAATGGATTACGTTAACTGATTTCCATATGTTGAACCAACCTTGCATCCCTGGAATGAACCCCACTTGATCATGGTGCATATTTTTTAAATATGTTTTTGTATGTGATTTGCCAAAATTTTATTGAAAATTTTTGCATCTATGTTCATCAGGAATATTGGTCTGAGATTTTCTTTCTTTTATATGTTTCTGTCTGGTTTTGGTATCAGGGTGATACTCACCTCATTGGATGAGTTTGGAAGGGTTCCTTCCTTTTCTATTTCATGAAATAGTTTGAGGAGTATTTGTATTAAGTCTTCTCCATAGGTCTTGTAGAATTTGGCTGAGAATCCATCTGGTCCTGGGCTTTTCTTGGTTGGTAGGCTTTTGATGGCATCTTCTATTTCCTTGCTTGAAATTGATGTGTTTAAGTTGTGTATAACCTCTTGGTTCAGTTTGGATGGGTCATATGCCTCTAGAAATTTGTCAATTTCTTCAGGGTTTTCTATTTTACTGTAGTATAAATTTTCAAAATAGTTTCTAATTATCCTCTGTATTTCAGTAGTGTCTGTCATGATATTTCCTTTTCCATCACTAATTTTATTAATTTGGCTTTTCTCTCTCCTTCTTTTCATAAGGTGGTAAGGGTTTGTCAATTTTATTTATTTTTTCAACGAAGTAGCTTTTTCTTTTGTCTATTTTTTGAATTGTTTCTTTTCTTTCAATTTTGTTGATTTCAGCCCGGCCTTTAATTATTTACTGTCTTCTACTTCTTTTGGTGTTGGTTTGTTTCTGTTTTTCTAAGGCTGGACTCCCTTAGGAATTCCAGGTGGTGGGTCTATCCCTGGGCTTGGGCTCCCACAGATCTGCAGGGGCTCTGGTGCTGAACTAGGAGTGGTCCATGCCTCGACCACTGGGTCCCCAGAGGCAGTTCTGGGTCTGAAGTTCCCCTGTAGTTTGGTGGATTGGTGGGTAGCAATCTCGGGTCTGACTTTGGCTGGGCTCCTGTGGAAGTTTCTGAAGGTCGTCCTGGGCCTTGGGCTGAGCTCCTGCTGGTAGGCATAAACTCTAGTATGGAACTGGGGGTGTTCCTGGGCCTCACTTAGGCCAGGTCTCCTGCAGGGGTCCCTAGAGGCAGTCCTTCGCCTGGGTCTGTGTTCCCCTGTGATTGGCGGCTAGCAATCTCCGGTCTGCCCTTGGCTGGGCTCCAGTGGTGGTCTTTGAAGTTGGTCCTGGGCCTTGGCCCATGCTCCTGCTGGTCTGCAGGGACTCTGGCACAGAACTTGATGCAAAATCTTTAACAATGTACTAGCAAGCTGAATCCAGCACCATGTAAAATGGATTTTATACCATGACCAAAGTGTATTTACTCCAGGAATACTAGATTGGTTCAACATTCAAAAATTAATTATAATACATAATATTAAAAGAATAAATGACAAAAGCTATGTGATTATCTTAATAGATACTAAAAATAATCTGACTATAAACAAGATACTTTTTTGATTAAAAATACTCAACTAAGGGGAATAAAGGGAAACTTCCTCAACCTGATAAAGGGCATCTATGGAAAGTACCCAGGTAGCATTACACTTAATCATTAAAGTGTGGGTGCTTTTCCACCAGGATCAGGGAGAAGACATGGAAATAGACTCTAGGTACTTTATTCAATATCTGTGATTTAATTTATCTGCTGGTTCCAGGTGAACAATCAGGTCTTGTATTCTTGTATTATGCTGTAACTCTTTTTTTGTACATCTTGTCTTCCTAACTAATTCTGCATTATTAGAGAGCTCACATATTATACTTCTTTCTACTTCCTTCAGTGATGTGCACATAGTGGGTACTCAACAAATGTTTTTTCTTCATGGCATTTTTTTTCTTACTTGTGAATTAAAAGTATGACACCCATTTCCTACTGTCACTCAAAACATTTTGTATTATTATAATAGAAAGAATAATTCTTCAGGATATTAAAATACCAATATTAGATTATAGCAAAAGGAATTATTATTCTTTTACAGCTTAAAATAAAACCTTATGGCCTCTGCCAACAATTCCATATTGGCCTCAGTCTGTTATTTGAACTTTCCAATGCTCATTAGACACTTGAACTTGGTTTATGTGGATGAGATTAAATAGATTAGACACTTGTATGGGGATGCAGATACAGAAAAATTTCCTTCAGCCCAAGCTTCCAGTTGCAATTCAATCTATGAACAGTATGAGTAACAGGGTTGGACAGGAGGAGGATGAAAAATCACTGAGTCACTGCAAGTAATTTAATTATAAATAGAGGTTTTATGAGCAGTTTTAATGTGTGCTACCTCAGCTAACCTGACAATAAAGGTTTCACAAGCTACAATGACATCTGGAACCAAATCACATGTAGGAATTATGCAGCCGCAATAAAAGCCACTTAATTAGCATTGCAAATGGTGTTCCAGCATTTATGAGATGTCTGCAAATTTGCATACAGATACATAATTACATAATTTGCAGCTGTTGTGTTTGTTCCATAAGACCTTGCCACTTTATTAGCAGAATATGTAAATCAGGAATTAATTCTCTTTATCTTTTTCATTCTCAGTCTTCTAAAGATGTGTGGTGAATCATGGTGACTTGGTTTGACTCTTTCATCTGGACTTCATCACCTTGTCTTTGACTGGCTTTAGAACAAAAACATACCCCATGACTTATTTAGCAGTTGAGTTATTTTGAATGATTTGTAAACACCATTTGTTAATGAATGAATATCATTTATTAGTTAACTTTCGCTTTCACAATTCATCTTTAAAATCTTTTACTTGCTCTGTCACTGTAGAAATATGACCTATTTATATCCTACTGGTTTAAAGAGGCTAATTATATATCGGCTCTTATTTGTATCCTTCAGATAGTTGTAGCTATCTTATATTCTAAATTAACACAGTCCATTGGAATGGAAGAATTTAATCAAAATGGAGTAATATCTAGTGAGAGTTTTAGATACAGAAAGCTGAGCAAATCTGGCAGCTAAATCCAGAATAGAAAAGAGGTGTAGCCCATTCAATTTATTGTCAGTCCTGTTGAAGGAAATGCTAGTTGAACTAATTTAATAATTTTTAGTACAATTTAAAGTAGTAGGGCCATAAGATTTTATATTTCAGATCTAGAAGTTGCCGAAAGAATTTACTATGGGCTTTCAATTTATCAGTTGATCAAATTAAAATTATGCAATTGAATATGATGTGATGGCTTTAGATAGTCTGAAATTAGGCATAGTAAATACAAGGTACATCAGGGAAGTCTAAGGTACTTTTGATAAATAGAGAACTTCTGTCTGACATTTTTTGAGCTATTTCAGGATGTCAGATTAGTCATAGAAATGAAGAGAAAAGTCTGAGGAAAAATGCTTGAGTAAGATGAAATTAGAAAAAGTAGACTTTACTGTTCATTCATCTATTTATTCAACATTTATTGAAATAAGTGATAAGGAAGAGGAAAGATTGAGCTAGGCTATTAGGCTGGAGGCTGAGGATAAGTAAGACTAATATTCTAAGTCTGAACATAAAAATCTCACAGTCTAATATTCTAAGTCCCTGTTAAATATGCTGCCTGAATGTTCATCTTTATGGAGTGCTAAGCTAAGTATAGTTTACTTTTTGCCCCCCCAATGCTAGGGATCAAACCTAGGGCCTGATGTATACCGAGCAAGTGCTCTACCACTGAGTCATGCTTCTACATGTAGAATTCAATTTTAATAAAATAGTTTTCTCACTTACTAGCATTTTTATTAAAGGCAAAATCCATGTGCAAAACTGGATAAATATACATATGTTAAACTATGGTTGATTATGTGCTTTTGATTTATTGGAGAGACATTTCATATTTGAATAGAATTAAGGGAAGAAAAAAATCTCCAAATCCTTTGATATTAGGTCTTTTGAAGTTCCCTCTATCTTTATGATCGTAGCCACTAATTTAATGCACTTAATCGTTGATGAGAACAAATATTTTTCTTGGAGTTGAGCACACAAATCTATGTAACCCTCTCTAGCTTGTCTTTAATCTACTCAATCTTTTAGAAAAGAAAATAGTATGGCAAATCCCAAGGACACCCTGTATTTGAGATGAAGTCTCTGTGCTCATGAATGATATTGCTCAGACCAACTTTCCACTTGTCAGCATCCCAAGGGATGGGGACTAGTATCATGGTGCCCTGATTTTAATTGTGGAATAAAATGATATCATATGAAGAGCTCAAATATGGTTTACATATTAATGTTGTGTAAATAAAAGGACTTAATAGTGCAATGTTCATTCTTTTGGTGGCTTCTTTATTCTTCTTCTGTGGGACATTTTTGTTCTTTTACAGATTATTTAGCTATGATAACACATTTATGATTGTTAGTATGACTTGCTTTGAAAACTGTGTAAAGAATATGCAATTAAGTTGATAATGGAATAAATAAAACAGGAAGGATCCTGACTCAGTCAGCAACACTTACTAGGAGAAAAGACCTCACTCCTGCAAGTGGTTACTGGTCACTTCACCTGGTAGCATCACGTAGACACTCTGAAGACCAGGTCATTTGTTTTCCTGGTGTTGGTGTCACAACATTCTCATAGTGACTGCTCTCTGAAGTAGATAAGGGGAGCACACACAGGGATGGTGAAATTTCTCTATAACTGTCTAAAATTGTGTGATTAGCTTTTATCCCTTCTCTCTGTATGTAGTACAGGCTAATATTTGGAGTTATGCCAATGTGCTAGCACTGAACACACAGTTCGTCACAGAAATGGTCAGTGCATCTTCTGTGTTGAACCCGAACATTCTTCACGAGACCATTTGTGATGGTGTCAAAGCTGTTGCATTGCATCCAGGGCAGGTCAGCAAGCATTTTCCTCTCTTTCTAGAGGCCCATGGATTCATCTTCAGGAATGAAATACTTATTCAAGCTTTTCCCCCATTTCCTGTGCCAACTGCATTAAGTTTTTAATTAATAAATCTACTTGGAAAAGTGGAATGACTATTATACTAGGTCTGGTACATTCAGGTCAGAGCCTGAAATGAGGAGGCTACTGAATCTTTTCAAGCTACAATCCCCGGGGTCCGCCTTGACAGCAAGTAGACCAGAGACTGAGGACTGGTCCTCTAGAGCTGTTGTGTGTGCATTGTTCATGTTCTTCTCTGGAGGTTAGACTGAACTTCTCTGCATTGAGTAAAACTCTCTTGTATGTATCTTTAAAGATGCTTCAAAGTGAACCTCTAAACACTTGCTCTTTCTTCTTAAATATCAGAAATAGTAATAAAGATAATTAACATTCCTCTAATAGAAAGATGAGAAAATAAAGAAATGTTTACAGGACCATTTGGCAATATCCAGCTTAAATAATGGAAATGAATTAAAATTATGTCTAAAATATATGGATTATTATAGCATTAATTAACAATTTTCACTATAGTTTTAATCAAATAACAAAGCGTTTATTTCCTGAATTCAGCAATGGTTCCTAAAAAAGTGCAGAAAGTATTTTGTGCCAGAGCAAGCCATTAACTTCTTTGCTCTCACCTATTGCAAAAGAACCAGTTCTTGAATTTTATGGCTTCTATTACCTTATACAGTGAAGAAGTCAGGTCCAAAGCTCATAAAGTTGGATATACTCCAAGAGAACAAGAATATTATAATTCATTTGATTTGGTAATAGCAAGAACAGCATCTCGACAAGTTCTGATAACATAATTTTTATATTTCAGAGATATCTTATTTTTATGTTTATGCTCTGACATTTTCATTTGAGGCAGTAAAAAATACCTTATAGTTAATGAGAAAACAAAGTTTTAAAAACTTGCTATTGCATTAAAAATAATCAGTTTCCAGGTTAAGATGAGCCATAGAAAGAAGAAAAATATATATCGATAAGAATTCTGTCCAAAAAGCAGAAATCACACTAGATTTTTCAAGCAATATTGTATCTAATCCACGGAATGAAATGCTTTTCCACACTGTGAAGTGCTGGAAAGAAGGTCAGGGCAAGCTGTGAGAACTCTCAGATGCACTGTAAGCTTTTAGGTAACCAAAGGGTCATAGATTCAGGAAATAGTTGCCCATGATTAGGTTTTTCTTCAATATTTAAGAAGATTTCCAGGAGAATACTCAGAGGACACCACAAAACCTTCATGTTTGCCACATGTCCATGTTTACTTACCATGCCCAGAGAAATGTTAGTATGGCTTCTCCATCCCCTACATTTTTCACCAGAGCTTTTTCTTGGCAACTCTGCTAGTAAGGGTGTGCTGGTGAAAGCATTTCCTAGGTTTCTAAACTCTGTGATGCCAGGATGGTGCAAAGGGGCACAGGAGTCCTGTGGGGTCAAAAGATGAGGAGGAGCAGCATGATTTGTTGTGAGTGCTCCTGAGTCTCTTTTTAAGATAGAGTATCTCTCAGTTTGAGAAATTGGACATTACTTTTCAAAGCAAATGGCATAACGAAATAAAGCAATACCATTAATCCTGCTTGATATGCATTACTAGTGTGATCTACTCAGAATAGTAAAGCCCACCCACCATTTTCACAATGGTAGCTATCATTGTCTGCCTTTCTTATCATCTGCAGAACACAGTAACTGTACATCTACTTTTCCCTGTATCTTTCACACTCTTGTTTACCTCCTTACTGCATTTATTGCACTTATTATATAGGGGTGAATCTTTTGCTGTTTCCTAATAATTTCTTCCTGCATTTCTGTCATTTCTATGTGGAATTTTCTCCCATTTGTATCCCTTCTCACCCTGGTAATTGACTTAAAACCATGGTCATGGTTAAGATATTTATATCCAGGAAAGATCCATAAAATACTATTTTATCTATTACTAGATGGATGCTAGACATTGTAATCGGGCATTTGGTGTATTGAGCCCTTTCCCTTCTTGGTTGCTGGCGATTTCTAGCTCAGTTAAGTTTAAGGAAGAGCAAAGGTAAGGAGAGATACAACATTCATTGTTTTTCTCCCATAAAATTTTAGATGTGATTTGTCCACCACATCTATCTCACTCTGCTTTGAGTTCCTTTACTTATGCAATCTTCATATATGCTTGATAAGTACCACTGTCTCTCTCTTTTTTTTAAATATTTTTTTAGTTGTAGATGGACACATTGTCTTTTTTTTTTTTATTGCTTTGTATGTGGTGCTGAGGATCGAACCCAGGGCCCCATGCATGCGAGGCAAGCATTCTACCGCTGAGCTACAATCCCAGCCCGTACCACTGTCTCTTATGACAGTGCTCTGAACTTGAACTGTTCCCAGAATAGCTTAATATCTGAAATATGTTCTCTCATTTTCCTACTGAACTTGACTGTCTGTATTTCCCTCCTTTAATGACTTGTTCTCTGATCTCACCTGGATCTTCAGTTCTTTCACTACTCTTAGACTTCTAATGTGTTATTTACTTCCCTGTCTACTCTTTACAAATACTATTTCACTTAAATCTTGGATTATCTTGACTTGAAATTTCAGTATGTAATGTTAATTCCTGAAAAAGAACCAACTAGAGTCCAGTGGATTGTCATTTTTTAAAAAAATCTTATAATCCCTATTCACTAATCTAGTGATTGTCACAGAAAAAACTCAGCTTGTTAAATGAATAGGTGAACACAACTCCCTATTTTCTGTACTTCTATTCCTGGGATGCTGAAAAAAATGTAGCTTTCAGACAACTTACAGTTTCTAGTTTCAACCATTCCCTTAGTTACAATCTTTTTACTTATTCCTTGTTGCATATTGTCTCTTCCTGGGTTCCCTAGGAAATAAATGTTTGAAGCTAATATTAGGAGCTCTGTTTATTATGAGATTCAAGAAAGGTGAGGAGAGAGGAGCGTGAGGCAGGGAAGAGGAACTGCAAATAGAAGAGTTGTTGCTGAGGTGGTCACAATTATGTCTCACAGATGTCATTAGAAAAACACTAGAAAGTGCTGCCTCTCCAAACAGTCCATCTAGAGCATGGAGGGTACCTGCGTTTATCTACTAGTAACTGCCTTCCATTGTGTCATCTCCCTCCCACTCTGGGTTTTATCCATATGGATGTTGAGAATGTCCTATGGCAACTTGTACGTTAGCACCAACAAAAAGCTGTGGTGAGAGAGGGAAAGGGTCATGGGATGGATCCAGGTAGATCCCATCAGGTGAAGTTCATGAGTCACATGTGAGACCTGGTGCAGCTACCATATGATACCCCTCTTTTTGTGGCAGCTGCAGCAACCCGGCCCTAGGATCAAGGAAACAGGAAAAGATGTGGTTGGGGATTCTCTGACTTGAACACAAGTCAAGTGCACAGATCTAATCTGGCACATGAATTAGGCTGTCACTTTTATTCCCTATAGAAGTTTTCACAAGTTATTATTACTAGTATTATCAGGGAAAAGGGAAGTCCCTTTTATTCCCTATAGAAGTTTTCACAAGTTATTATTACTAGTATTATCAGGGAAAAGGGAAGTCTGGGCCGTAAACTAATATGAGTGGTATATTTATGCTTTTTTGTTATTGAGATTTTTTAATTATTTTAAAGGACAAGATATTTTATATTTATAGAAAATATAGATTTATATTATATTTGCATGTGAATGTAAACTTTTTTGGCAAAACAACTCAATGAGTAGGTTTGTATATTATTATTATACTAATTTTGGAAAATGTGACAGACACTCAGAAAAGTGGGAAGTCTTATCCAAAGTCACAAGTTTGAGAGTTTTAGGGAAAAGAACTTGGGTTTGGAACCAAAAGACTTGAACTTTAATTCTAGCCCTATGTTTTACTTTTATTTTGTCATTTTTAAACTCAGAAGCATTAATATCTAGACCAACTTGGACTTGGCAATTTTTATGGTTTGGATGTGGGGTATCCCCCAAAAGCTCAGGTATGAGATGATGCAAGAAGGTTCAGAGAGGAAATGATTGGGTTATGACAGCCTTAACCCAATCAGTGAATTAAACACCTGATGAGATTGAGTGGTAACTGGAGGCAGGGGGGGGGTGTGGCTGGAGGAGGTGGGGCATTGAGGGCATGGCTTTGGGGTATATATTTGTATCTGGCAAATGGAGTCTCTCTCTCTGCCTTCTGATCGTCATGTGAGCTGCTTTCCTCCCCCACATTTTTCTGCCATGGCTCACCTTTAGCCCTGAAGAATGGAGCTGGCTCTCTATGGAATGAGACCTCTGACACTGTAAGTGAGCCCTCAAATAAATTCCTCCTCCTCTACAATTGTTTGGTTGGGTCTTTTAGTCATGGCAGTGAAAAAGCTGACTAAAACAGTGATTCTTTGATGTTGCAGTGGGCTCATTAAACACCTCAGCCACATTTTATGGATGTTTGCATACCTGCACAATTAGAATTAGGAGAGAAAAGAAGTGAGAAAAAATGTGGATCAGTTGGCTTATGACTGTTATGTGTTAGAAGCAAAGCAAGCCAATTTTCTCCATTTATTTTGAAAATAACCACAGGTTGAAATTGAAGGAAATTGATCCCCACTAATGAAACAAAACAAAACAAAACAAAGCAAAACAAAACACATAAAGACAAGATCTTTCCTTTTCTCATTTTGTCTCTCCTGAAAGTGAATCATTTTGGTTTTTAAGTTGCAATAATTTCAATAATCGACATTATTATTTTAGAAGCATGCATCCCATTGAGCGATTGCTTGAGGATAAAATGGATAAATTAAATTTAAGTACCAGCATTTTTCCTTCCAAGAATATAGTCTTAAATAAAATTTCACAACTAAATATGCTGTCAGAATATTACAATGAACTATGAGCACAGGTAACAGAATTTAGTATAACTAGTTTGCAATTGCAAACGATCCTGGTTATGTTGCTGGTACAAGTATAAATAAATGAATGGAACATGATGAAAATGTTGGCCTTTTTCAGTTGTCAGCAAATGATGTAGTTTTTATGTCTTAAAAATATATAGTTTTCTCCTTTTCTGGTGCAAATAGTCATTTAATAATAGAGTTATCTCTGCATGTCCAAAATAGATTGAATTAGTCCTCATTACTCAAGTTGGATACTGCAGACCATTTATCCTATTTGTCTTTGGTTTCCTCACCAAGTCTTTGCATTTACATCTGTATTATAACTTAGCTGGTGCTGACCTTCCACAATCAATCATATATATTTGTTGTTTTAAGTATTTCTTAATAACAATTTTCCAGAATGATTTTATTTCCTAGCCAAAAAATAAAGTAACATAAAATAACGCAAGCTTCTTGCCAGCATCAAATACGGGTGTAAATTAAACGGCATAGTTGGGAGGCAATTCAATATGTTTTTTCTTGATCGAGAAGAGATAATTAGCACATCTGTAAAAAGCACATAATTTTTATTATCTGTGAAGACTTTACCAGAATGAATACATCATTACCTGCACAAATAAAAAAGTAGAATGCTACAATTCATTTTCTGAGCTGCTATGATTGGGGAAGAAAAGCAATCCGACCTTATCTTTTTCTTTATAATTAGCATTGCTGAAACAACTTTAAAGGCAGAATGGAAAGAAGATAAAAAATGTAGACTGGTAACAAGTTGGGAAGAGTTTATTATAAAAGAGACCTGTAATTATTTAAAGAATGTATTGAATAGAAAGACTTGTGCTTTAAAAGTGTGGGGAGTTAAGCAATAGGAAGTTCTGGACCTGCTGATACTATAGTAATAAGAGAAGGAATATAAAGCAGAATTTAGGCTCCCTTAGAAGCTGAGCTCTGGAAAAGGAATATATTAACGGCTTGACAATGAAATATGCAAATGCATCCTTAAATTGCTGATAGAGTTCACAAGGCCAAGCTGCACAACAGAGCAGGAATCAGGACCTTGCGGATATAATCTTTGATCTCACACAATTGTTTATGTTCTTTATGAATCTGGTTTTGTTGTAAATAAAATTATGATAAAGACTTTGCCATTTTTCAGTTTGCCAGTGGGCTACAGGCCAGGATTGTCTGGATCACTAAAGCCCAATTAAAGGGAATCTTACATTTTCTCAGGTTGTGTTCCGACCTGGGGTGCTAGAAACACAGAAGCGGCCCCTTCCTCTGTATCCAATGACATCCATGCTTAGGTCAGGAGAACCTGAAGTGTGCCAGTGAGTGGAGATGGACTCTTGAACTTAGATGCTGAGGATTGTGCACATAGTATTTTCTGTCATAAAATCTCTCAGGCAACATCTCAGTCCTCCTGCAATTCCCGGTTTTCTTTCCCTCTTCCATTTTTTCCTCTAAAATGTCATGCGTCATTTCAGTCTTCAAAAGATAGACAATTCTGATATATACTTGCCTGCTCCTCTTCCACCACGGGCATGTGAAGCTTCCCCTCATGACTTCTCTACTCCTTTACCCATTGGAGGTAGGATTTTATTACTCAAAATAACCTAAAGCTCCTTTGAAATTGTAGATCAATTTTAAGTACTAGCCCACACTCATTTTTTGTATAGTACTTTTGGGGGAGGACATGCACTATTCCAGGTACACAATTAGACAGTAGTAACATAAAAATGAGTCTATCTAGTTGAAAAGGCACAGTTCTCTAGAAGAAAATTAGTGCCAGAGGAAAAAACAGATCATTTAAATAAAGTGATAATCTCTCATATCCTTAAGATGGTTGCCATTTTAAGAAACAAAACTTAAGAATAAAATCAGAAAATGTTCTAAGTGCTGACCAGAATATTAAAAAATCAGGAGAACTTGTGTACTGCTAGTGGGAATGTAAAGGGTGCAGTTACTATGGAAAACACTGGGGCCATTTCTCAAAAAATTACAAATAGATTTACCACAAGATCTGGAAATTTCACTTCAGGACATAAGGTGCAGAAAATTGAAAGTAAAGTCTCAGAGAAATATTTGCATACTGATATTCATAGCAACATTATTCACAATAGCCAAAGATGGAAGCAACCCACATGTTGATTGATGGATGAATGGAAAAGCAAATGTTGTATACATACACTGGAATATTTTTCAGTCTTCAAAAGACAGACAATTCAGATACATACTACAAAATGGATGAACTTGGAGGATATGAGGCTAGGTAAAATAAGCCTGTCACAAATGAAAAATATGGTATGACTCCAATATCATGTAGGGAGAGTAGTCAAATTCATACAAATGGAAAGTACAACAGTGGATATCAGGGCCTGAGGTAGGGAGGAGTGGGAGAATTGTTTAGTGGGTACAGAGTGTCAGTTTTACAAGAAGAAAAAGTCTGGAGATTGCACAACAATGTGAATATTTAACACTACTAAACTGTACCCTTACTAATGGTTAAGATGTTAAGTTTTATGTGTGTATTGCCATAATTAAAAATAAAAACGAATTAAGATGTGACAATCTATCATAAAAGTATGAATTCCAAAGGATTCTGAGAACACAGAAAACACCAACTACTTGAGAGCCGAGATGGAATATGTAAAAGACTGACTTTTGAAGCAGTGGATAGGACTCCTCAGAGAGCAAGCGGAAAGGCATTTCAGAAAGTAGAATCAGCAGCGAAAGGCAAATGCCATAGTGTGCAAAAGCAGAAACTTTTGGGATATAAACAAAGGGCAGAAAAACAATTACGAGGTAAGTACAGATCCTGAAATTTCTTGGGATAAATATTTGCATGTGGTTTTAATTTAGCACTATCATTCCAGGTGAATTTTATTCTTTTCCAACATCTTGTGCGCTCCAGTAACCACATCCTCACCATCACCATTAAGGGTCACCAGGGAAGATTCAGATTGAAGGGGAGTAGTCAGCACATGCACAGGATGCACAGGGTGGAAGGAAAAGGTTAGAAAAAGGAAATCAGTGAAAATGCAGAGCTAACAGGCTCACATTTTCTCATTTAAAGTTTGCGATTTGGACCCAGCAAGTAGGCAGGAACCACCTGTAAAACATATAAGAGATCAGGAGGTATTTTTAATGTGGAGTTTTTGAAACATGAATTGCTTTTGTGAATGTAAATCATTGTTACTTTGATAAAAAAGAGCTCACTAAAAGGTAATTGCATTTTGAGATACAAAACATCAATCATAAATGTGGCATGGAGTTTTTAGCAATACTGAACTTGGGGCCGTCACATGACTTTTTTTTTCATAACTCTCAAAGAATTTTGGGTCTGATGATTGCTTTTCCTATTACTGCTATGCCCAAGTGGCCATATTGGTTAGTTAATTTTCCTTATTTTGGGGGATGAAGATCCACACTGTTTTCCTGGCTTGTATGTGGAACACATACCATTGCTGTATTGTAATAAAGTTGCTTTTTCATGCTAAGCATATGAATTTTCATATGCATCATATGAATTTTCAAAAAAAAGCCACAATGATCAATTTAAAATTAAAATTAAAAATATTCTATTTGAATGATTATTAGAATCAAAAGACATAATACTTTATAAATAAATTGGGACACGCAAATATGCAATTGACAATAATGATAAACCTTTATGAATAAGCAGTGTTCATTCAAATGTTCTTGGATTTCTTCTAAGTACTATGCCTATTGAATCTCTTATGGTCTTTCTGGTTCTAAAGCTACATGAGTTTATATTTCTTATCTTAAATTATATTTGTTAATGGGTTACTTTGCTGTCCTCAAATTGGGACTTCTGTTTCTAAAATAATAGCACCTGAAAATAGGATGAGTTGATTGACAGTGAATGTAGAATAAAACTTCTTAAAGATTATTTGGCATTCTGGGCTTCAGTGAATTTGGTTTTTGTTTCTAATTTTTGAAAAATTTACCCCAAGTCACAGTCCTGTATGGGAGCCATAGATTACTTTTTTAGTGTAATTTGATCTTCTCCATATCCCTGTGAAAATCCTTCCAGGAAGCTCAATCCTGGAGGGACTCATGCTGGCCAACAGCTCTTAGGCAGACTCAAAGTGGTGAAGAAACTGTGTTTAAAAATTCCTGCCCTCCTGGAGGTAATACAGAAGGAAACTGACCAATTTACACTGTTCTATTGTGTGTATGCATAAATATGAAGCAATGAATCCCACTGTTATGTATAAATTACAATGCACCAATAAAAAGGAAAAAAACCCAACAAAATCCTGTCTTGGCACTGAAGTTGAGATACCCTCCAAATGGATTTGAAGTCTTTAAAAATCTCTTTCAAAAACGTAAACTACAAAAAAAAAAACAAAAAACAACAACAACAACAAAAAAAAACGTAAACTACAGTAGATAAATCATCTGAGCCCATTTTTGCAAGGATAAAGTCCATCTTGCAAAAAAGAATTTAAACTCTTCTGGTGACAAAGATCCTATTTCCAAGCCCCAATTAGTCAGTAGAGACTCATCACAAGTGCTATTGAGAGTTTGCCAATACAAATCTCTTCCTCCCCTGGTCAGGGAGATGGCTGAGCTAAGTGAGACTGAATGGACACATCTTTCCAAAGTTATCCTCGTTCATTTCTCCTATGATAATGTCACTTGAAAAGAAGGAGCTGCCTCTGAAGCTACCAACAGAATGCTTAAAGTTTACTGTACTTTTCTAGGACTATTTCTTTATAGTATCAATACTAATATGTTCAATGCCATTTATAAATATTTATACTTGTACACTATATTTTCTGCTAAGAATGAGAAAATGCTGGTATTCTTTCTTTATAAAATAAAATTGTCCTTATTAAGCAAAGAGAGACAAAATAACTGTGACTGTATTTTAAAATTCTCAGTTTGTGCTTATTATTATAATACTTAGTGTTATTATTTCATTATTATTGAAATAATCACTATTGATTCCAAGATAATTCATTTAAGAATATTTTAATATCATGTGTCTGTGTATGTACAAATTAAATTTAATCCACATTCTAGGAACTATTAGTGTGCACTTGAAGGACTTTAATAAGAATTCCACACTCTAGAGGTTTCTACGGCAAATAGCTCAAGTTCAGCTAAATACACAACAGAGGGTTTGCCAATAAGCATGAAGAATGCTAGAAATAGCTGTTTTCTTGACAAAATAAATAGTGCTTAAGTTATAAAAATTGTCTAGACAAAGTGTGTGCTGCCTCTGTGTGAGTAAGTACTGGAATTGGGCAAACCCAGTGGGATCATAGTTCCAATGTTGAGTCTGCTTCTAAATGCCCACATGGTCCTTTACCCCCACCCTTAAGTAGAATTGCTCTGTTTACTCAAACACAAAGGTTAGTGGATCCATCCAAAACTATGTAATTGCTCTTCTTCTATAGTAAGATGCCCATGCCAAGTGCTTGTTAGAATGTTTAGAACAAAGCACAGGAATGTCATTAAGTTAAAAAAAAAAAAAGTAGATTGTATGACTATTCTAAGGCATCTTTGCTTCTGAATATTTGAATCTGTAGCAGATTTAGTCTACAACTTGCCTTTATTGTATTTTTTAACCTGATTTAAAAAATAGTTCTTACCTATATCCCATTGCTGGAGATGTTTGTGAAAGAACCCCTCAATTGTTAACAGCCATGTTTTCTTCAGTCCATCAGAAATGCTGTTAACAATGGTTAAATTATGTGTCAAGGTCAGGTTTTCTCTCTAGGTTTGTGAGCTCTTTGGATGAAGCTTATTCTTCTTTTTACCCATGAAAACTGCCACATTAGTGGGCTGTCTCAGCAACTACTTGTCAAGTGAATGAGTAAATAAAATACTGGACCTTTACCCTTAGAAACAACTAAGGACAAATCAACTTGACAGACTGAAAGGCAGCAAAATTGGTGAAGGAATAGAATGAGCAATACCAGGGTTGTCTGGGGTTGAGGGGTTTCCTCAGGGTATCAGATACTTAGTGATAAAACCTGATGGTAGGGGGAAAATGTGATTGTTTGGTCATGTGATTGTTTGGTCATCTTGATATGTCTTCTTTTTCTTTCTACTTATTCGCATTAAAACATTTAAAACATAAGCAAGATTGACAGCCGGGCATGGTGGCGCACGCCTGTATTCCCAGCACTTTGGGAGGCTGAGACAGGAGAATCGTGAGTTCAAAGCCAGCCTCAGCAAATGGTGAGGTGCTAAGCAACTCAGTGAGACCCTGTATCTAATAAAACAACAACAACAACAAAAATAGGGCTGGGGATGTGGCTCAGTGGTTGAGTACCCCTGAGTTTAATCCCTGGTACCACACACACAAAAAAAGCACAAGGTTGACAAAGTTTATCATCCTACATTATGTTATGGTTTCGATATTAGGTGTCTCCTAAAACTCTTGTGTGTGAGATCATGAAAGAAAGTTCAGAGATGAAATAATTGGGTTATGAGAGCTTTAGCCTAATCAGTGCATTAATCCTCTTATAGAAATTAACTGGGTGGTGAAGGTAAACATGTAGGATGCGGCTGGAGGAGGTAGGTCATGGGGGGAGTGCCTTTGGGGTATATGCTCTGTGAGCTGAACTTAGTCTTTCTCTGCTTCCTGGTGACCATGTTCTGAACTGCTTTCCTCAACCACACCCATCACAGTCTGCCACTGCTCAAGCCCAGAGCAATGGAGTTGGCCGTCTATGGACTGAGACCTCTGAAACCGTGAGCCCCAAATACAGTTTTCCTCCCGTAAAATAGTTCTTTTCAGGACTTTCACAACAGTGAGAAAGCTGACTAAAACAGTATCTGTCAGCAACCAAATTGGAAGTATTACTGCTAGGTGTGATTTCCACGCAAATCAGTGCTGGAGTCAGGTGTTATCACAGATCTGCATTGTTGAACCATCTCCTAGAGAGCTGGGGATAACTGGAATACTGAGATACCTTGGACATTTGTTTTTCTCTCATTGGTGGTATGGAGTTTTCCTATCTGGAGATTTAGTCCTTAGAATCCTGAGTATGGAGGTAATGCCATGCTTGAGACTATATTAATTGATTTCACAAATATTTATTAAGCATTTTCTACCTACCAGGCACACTTTTAGGGACCCAAAGGTGAAGATGAGAGATGAGGCTTCAGCTGTTATGAATTTGATATTATGGGTACTGTAAGTATATAAGCAGAAAAATTGGGGAAATTTGGATAGTAATAAGAACTAAGGAAAATTATAGCACAGTTATGTGGGAGAGACTCCTCAGAAGGGCACCCTATGAGGATGTGACATTAGCACTGAGGCTGACAAGTCAGTCGTGCAAAAAATCTGTGTGAACAACATTCTAGGAAATAGTAATTGCAACTTTAAAACTATAGAAACCTGTCAGTTGCCATTTGTAACAAGTTTGCCTTATGTAGTGTTTCTGAAAAGATGTAGGAAATAAATTACTCATTTGTACGATGGGCTAGAATTTGCGACCCTATAATACTAGGACACACGCCTTCAGGGTAGGACTGACAATTTTATGTAGGATGAGTGTTCTATTTTAGAGAAATGACCCCTCACTTCCATATAGCATTGTGGAGTTTGCAAAGACCTTTTATATCCATGATTATATGTTCTGACAGATACCCATTTTAGCAACAGTCCTAAAATGATTGAGTTGCAAATAGAAGAAGAGCCAAGGCAAATAAATAGAAATTTATGTCATTACACAAGAATTTGGAATTTTCTAATTTCAGGCAGAAATAGATTCAGAGGCTAAATAATAGCACCAGAATATTGTCTTCTTGTCTCTCCCTGTTTTCTTTCCATGGCCCTTATTTGCAGTTATGTTTTCCCCATGTGGTAGCAAGTATGGTTAGTACTAGTCAAGGTTATTAACCTTTCCACTGAATAAACCTAGGTTGTAGGTGGGATGAAATCGCCTCTTTCCTAACAGCTGCAGGACAGGTCTGGGGGTATGTGACCACCTCAACCCATTTCTGTGGCCAGGGCCTGTTGACCAGGAGTAGGAGTTAGTCCCATAGAGATTGAAAATAGGAGATGCTTGATTCACTAACAAAAAAAATGAAAAGATGATTGGTGGGGAGTATAATGGAAGTCTGTCATAAAACTACAATTACTTTTTCCACCTGAGGTTAAAAAACTTGCTCAATATTACAGTGAAAACTTGTTTTGGACTACAGAATTCTTTCCATTCCCATGATTTATCATCTAAAATGATCATAAGGATGTTTTACAATCATCTAAAGGATGATAATAAGAATGAATTTCCAAGATAATTCAACTCAAAAGAGTGTAAAATGCATGGGATGAATCATATTTTAAATGAACATCTACTTTACCAATGGTAGATCACTTTGGTTGAGTCTGACAGCATCTCCATCCTTCCAGCTAGGCTTACTAAACAGGTGTTAGCAGTTCTTTGATGAGGCCTTTCCCCCCCTCATATAATCTTGGGTGTAGATTTTTTTCCTGATGCATGGAGGATAGGACTCAACCTGAGAGTGTGGGCAGTATTGAGAGGGATTGAGAGCCAAGATACCTGTGGGCCACATGGAGAGCTTTGATGCTTTGGGGTGAGAAGACCCAAATCTTTTTGTCTTGGAGACAGTCTACCCTACTAAGCCTTAAGATTTCTTTACTTTTAAAAGATGAATAATTTACATGCCAGTTATTAAGAGAAGTCCCAAGGTAACTCTAGGACTGTGGGCAGGTAGAGGCAGAACCAAATGTTTTGTGAAAATGGCCAGTGTGTGTAATATACCCATTCATTAGGAAGTACTGTGTAGGAAATACTACAGTAGGCAAAGAGGGATGCATAAGGCCTGTTCTGATGTATTGCAACGTATGAGGTAGGTGACATATTTTATAGACACTCATGAAGGCTTTAATTCTAGATTAAGACTTTCATAGATTTAAGTGTATCACTTCTAGAAATTTAGGTGTACTCGTACAGGAAATTGATGTACTCTGAGCAAGGAAGATAAAAACATGTCTTTTCTCCAGGGAACAAGATTAAAGACACATTTAGGCTTGCAAAAAAATATAGCTCACTACCTAGAGTCCTCCTAGATCCTGAAAAATATTTTATTAACTTGTACATCTATTCTAAAACATTTCATTCCTAAATTTTTTTTCCAGTCCCAAACTTTGTGTGGCTAATGCTCCTCTTCCACACTTGTTGACCTTGAGAATTATTATTAGGAAGCCAGAGTTATTTAAAACTGACAGGAAACCCTGCCCTATATTTTCCCAGCCCTCTGGCCCCTAAAGAACTCTACTTCATTTTACGGAGCAGCACATTTCTCTTTGACCTTACATGGTCACCAGGCAAATGGCTTGTATTCTGAAATGAATAGAAATGCCAAGATTTAACATTTTCAGTCTCCTTGTATAGAGGATGCTATTCCTTGTCTTTTCTTAAGGCCATATTTCATACTTAGATCACAATTGGCCTTGCCCTTCAAGTCCTGCAGGTATCTGGATTCACGCTCCAAAGCTTACCCATTTCCTTCCCTAATTTAATCTTAACCCAAACGCTGCATGTAAGCTGCTTCTTGAGCTTTGTTCAAAAAACTTCAAATGAGAAAACTGGGTTATGAAAAGAATATTTGTGTTCTTAATACATTCATTGTGCAACATAATCTCTACAATGAAATATACACTAATATGAATCAGAGCCAATTTGTATCATCTGGGGATTGTATCTTCCTAGAATCCAGATACTCACAGGGAAAATCTTCCTGTACCCATCCTTGCATTGATACAGTTGAATTGGAAAGCTCCTGTATGAAGGTGAAGATCCTCCCTGTAATACAGCTTCTTGGTACTGAATCAATTTCCTTCCCTTCTTCCTTCCTTCCTTCCTTCCTTCCTTTTATCCTTCTTCTCTTCTTGATTTCATTTATTGTCTTTGTCACCCTATCTATCATATATCATCTATTTCTAAACCATCACTAGAGTTATATCTAGAGTTGAGGGACTTATACTTTTGAAATCTGACAGTTTAGAGTTCCTGCTGGCAATGGTAGACAAAATAATGACATATGATTATTTTTAAGGATAGCCTACAGGACATTATTATGACTTTTAAGTTTTTTAAGCCAGGAACTTTATATTGTGGATCTTAAATCATTTTAAAATTGTTAGAAAACTCCAAAATGAAAGCTTCCAAACACCAAGTTTAACATGCTTGAGGAGAACTTTTCAGATTAGAGTCATGAGCTTTAACAAGTGGTTAAAAAATAAGGTAACTCAATTAGGTTTGAAAGGAAGTACATTATGAGAGTTGGTGGGTGTTCTTTTCAGTGATGATTACACATTAGCTAGGCTTTAAAAATTCATTTTATTATAGTAATTTATATTATTAAAGTAAAACACAAAGGCTCAATAAGTCTGAACAGTTAGTATTACACATTTTCCAATTGTTCAAGTAAGGAAATTACATGATTCTCTGTACACACACAAACACACACACACACACACACACACACACACACACATATGAGTTTCAAAATTTCCACAAGTATAATTTACACTCCAGGTAGTAATGATGCTCCAGCAACTCTGACTCTATTCTTAGGTTCTCATTAGCAGAAATAGCTATTTCTGAAACTGCTCAGATTTCCCAAAATAGCAATTCAGAGAAGAAGTTTAAAAAGTTAAAAAGCTAAAGGAAAAGAAAACATTAAAATTTTATTCACATAAAACCACTGAAACAACCTGTCCAGTTTTAAATTTCAATGTTTAGCATTCTCAGATGGAGTTTATCAAGAGGGGCCAGGCATGGTGGTTGGTTTTTAGCCTTCTGTGTGGAATAGGCATTCTGAATTGACTTCCAGGTCTGGCTTTTATCTTATTATTGTTTACTCTGTAGTTCACAGCTATGTTCGAAGCTCTGAAACCATGTTAAGAAAGGCCTTGGAGATTCTTATAACATTAATAAAAATCGATCCCTTATTTCTTATTCTAATTGCTATTTAAGCATGTAGTATTTCTCATAATGGGGACAAAATTCTCCTCTGAATGAAAGGGTTTGTTTAGCCCAGGCAATCAGTTAATCTAGCTTTCTGATCCCGACACTTGCACTGGATTTCCACATGACCTTAGGAGGTGGATTAAACTGTCAATGCTATAATCGACCAAGACTTAAACTTGGGCTAAACTTACGGAAGTAATTTTTGTCTTGTTCTCAATTAATACCTGCCAAGAGGCTGGCAGGATTTGCTCCTGAACATAAGGAATTATTTGGATGTAAATCTACATTTTAATTTCCAATACATATTCTCATAGAGGGAAATATGGAAGCTAAAACTTGCCTTACACAAATGACAAACCAAATTATTTACTTTATTATTAACAAGGCAATAATATAATGATAATATAATGTAATAAATTAATAATCAAATTATTCACTTTATTATTTATTTATTGTATTATTAATAAAGTGATTTATTTTCTTTACATTTATGACAGGGGTTTCATTTGTATATTATAATTTTACTAATGTATTTATTATTTTTGTAATAATAACAACATTTAATGTACACCTCCTATTTCCAGGCATTGTCTTAGGATATCTATATATATATCTAGCTATACGCATATATATATGCCCATATATGTACATATACATTTCTTAAAAGCATATATGTAGCCCATGTCACTCATACATATACATATATATTTATATATATATCCCCCAAACCTTCTGAGGGTTCAATATATTATATTTCCTTGTACACATAGAGTTGAATCATAGCATAGTAAAAAATTTCCAAGGTCATCTACTTAGTAGAAGAACTAGAATTGAAACCCAGTTAGTCAAATGACAATCTACAAGGCCATAATTAAAGTAGCCTTAGGTACTTACTAATAAAATAAATGCTTTTATAAGGGTTATTTTTTAATGAACACTATCCAAAACACTTTCTTTTCTTTCTTTACTCTTTTTTCCTTTTCTCTTTGTTTATTTTATCAGGTTCTCAACATTTTTCCCTTTTGATATTAATGAATACTTTACATATGGTCCATTCACCTTGCATCTAAATTTTGAAAATTGTATGCCCTAGTGTAGCCACTGCCACACTTGAGACAGAAAATGGGCTCATCACTCCAAAATTTCTTTAAGTTGCCTTTTGTAGTCAATCTCTCAGCTGAAGTTTCTGGCAACAACATGCGTACAGTATGCAATTTTCCAAAGCATTTGCTCATATTATAATATTCATGAATCCTA
Source organism: Xerus rutilus (assembly GCA_028644305.1). NCBI lineage: Eukaryota > Metazoa > Chordata > Mammalia > Rodentia > Sciuridae > Xerus > Xerus rutilus. Next base: position 116,879,331 of record CM053403.1, read on the forward strand.
ACAGAAAATCTAGGACATAGGTATTATAATATTGTTATTCCCATTTCATAGATAAGGAAGTCTGGCGCAGAGGGGATAAGTAAATTTCCCAAGACTGCACAGTAGCAGAACCAGGATTGGAATGCAGGATTTAGAATCCATGCCTTGAACCGTGTGTGTATGTGTGTGTGTGTGTGCATGATGCAAGATACAATATGTATAAGATACACCATCTTACAAGTGTTAGAAACTAAATGTGTTGATCTGTTACTGTGAACAAGGCTCTGGGTTATATTTTTAGCAGACTTAATTTTTCTTAATTATTTTATAGACTCTCCCAAGTTATTATTGTCATTTAAAGGAAGAGGAGATTAGATATTAGGTATTTGGAGCAACAATTTTTGAGATAGAAAGATGAGTGGGGGAGATAAATAACTTTTCCAAAAATCACAAAACTAATAGATGAATAATGAATTCAATTCTGTCTGATCTGTCTGGTTTTAATACTCACACTATTTCCCCCACATCATAGTGTCTTTGAGTTTCTCTTCATACATTTTTTTTGTGGGCTGTATACAAAAAATAATGCATTAGGAACATTAAATACTCATGAGAATACAGATAGCAGCAAAACTAAACTAGTATTACTTTTAAGAAGGGAATGAATAAAGCAATAAAATTTGGCTCCAGTGAGTGATATCAGTGGCAATAAAAATCAACTGGAAAACAATTCATCAAAGAATAGGCACAGAACTAAATAATGAAAAACTATAACCAATACCATCAATTTTTCTTTCTTTAAACTATTTTCAAAATAAGCAAATGTATATGCATTTGTATTTCATAAATATAAAAATCTATTATTGTTACTCATTCAAAGTTTGTCTTGATAAATGGCTTCTCCAATTAATTTCCACTCTAAATGATGATAGCCAGAATCATATCTTGCTAGTTTGAAAGCTTGCTAATAAATAATAGAATTAATTGTTTTCTGTTCAGTGGTATAATGGACTATTTTTTTAACTTAATGACACTCATAAGGAATTAGTTTTGGGGTTATTTTTTGTCCATATGCTATTAGTTATTCACTGTGCACATGTGTCTGTACAGACCTATGAGAAAGGTGGTAATGCCACTTATCTTTAGGGATAACATTATATTTGCCAGTGACTTAAATGGGTGACATCACTTTGTCAATCATCTTTTATTTTTCCAGCTGTCAAGAAGGCTGCTGATTCAAGTATTCTCCAAAGTTTTGGGTTTGTACTTCAAGGTCTTCTAAAAACAACTAAGGCAAATTGTTGTGTATAATGCACAGAAGATACACAACTCATGAGAACTTGAGGAAAGTGAGATACTAGTTGTACTTCATTTAAAAAAATAAGCATAGTCTGTAGATAAGGATTTAAAAGATAAAGCAGGAGGGAGCACAGTAATTTCACTCTATTATTAACTCCCAGAGAGTCTATGTCAAAATTATGTTTTCTTATTATCTTTGTTGAATATTATTGTCCTGGGTTAGAAATGGGAAAACCCTCAGACTTCAGGGGTTGTGAATATATTCTTAGGAATAAGATGCAATTGGCTTCCGTAAATTCCTAAACACATTTTCAAGAGGTGGCATTAATTCCTAATAGCTAGTGCCTTTATTTGAAAACACTCTATAGGTTAATATCTGAGTTGCTTTAAAATTGATATTTGTTTTTTAACTATTTATTCTTATGTTTGTGAGAAAACCATTTTATTTCTATAATTATGAGTATTTGCTCTTGTCATTACCCCTTTTCACACTTTGAGTGAAACCTCATGTGCTGGAGAGAATAATAGACCATCTTTGAGTACTCTGTTGTGCAATTAGAGAGTTTCTTAGGATGACATTTTATAAAATAAAGAAATGTCTCTTTTCTAGCCATTTAGTCATCTATTATACTTACTATTTTAAAATGATGCTCCAATGTACTTAATGCCAGAACGATTGTCATGGTTATGTGACAGTCAAAACAGAACTCTTAATTCCAAATCAAGAAACACAGAGATGCTTGGTTGGAAAGTATTTACATTATCTTTATATTTTGTCATTTTATACATTTTATCCTTTTTGCTTTGAAATTTTATACAAATAAATTTCAAAGCAAATAGGAGAAAATGTCTCTCTGAAAGAAAAGATTGGGTGAGATAACAATATCCTAAAAAAACCCCAATATAGTGAAGATCACGTGAAAGCATGTGGTGCACTACCAGGCACAGAGCGTGGTTTAGTATATTTTATGGAGTCAAATCTCTAGCTGTATGATCTATTTGGAGTTAAGGGTCCAGCCTAATAGCTTGAGTTCTAATGTCCAATGTCCCTTATCCTACCTTTAAGGGGTATTTTAACAACACTAAGAGCCCAGCTCAATTCTAAATCTTGCTGTAAAATTTGTGCTCTTCTGAAATATGTGCAGTGCCAGAAAGTCTTCTTTTAATTCCTCTTACACAAACTTTCATGATAATTATGCTTTATAGCTCAATGACAGAACACTGATCATCCAGCTTATGGTTTACCTATGTTTTGTATTGGCCTTGGTGTCCTTAAACTTTGGCTCTTTCTTATTGTAGATCTTTTATTAGAAAAAGATTAAGACTAGAAGGATAGCTGAAATTCAAACAACTTACTTTTCAATGACATATATTTCAAGATTATATATTTTTGATCTATAATTAGGTAGGAGTAAGACAATACGTTTTGTACTAGTTATATATTGCAAGCAACCCCCAAACTTGAAGACCAAAATGACAATAATATTTATCTGGCTTATTGCTGTGGTTGAACTATGTACTTTAATAGTTCACATTCAAAACTTAATCCTCAAGTTCTTATGTTGAAAGTATTTGGAGGAGCCTTTGAGAGGTAATTATGGTTGAATGAAGTCATAATAGTGGAACCCTCATGATGGGATTAGTGGCTGTATATAAAGAGGTAAAGGAACTTGAATTTGCACATTCCTGCTGTCTCACCCTGTTATACCCTTTGCTATTGTTGTGATACAGCAAGAAGGCACTCACCAGAAGCAAACTTATTAGAATTCCAGCCTACAGAATGGGGTGAGAGAGAAATTACTCTTTCTCCTTCCTTCCTTCCTTCCTTCCTTCCTTCCTTCCTTCCTTCCTTCCTTCCTTCCTTCTTCCTCCCTTCCTTTCATTCTTCTTTTTTTAAAAAAATTACCTAATCTGTAGTGTTCTGTTACAGCAGCAGAAAGCAGACTAATACACTCATGCATTTGCAATATGGGCAAGGTATGATAGGGATAGTTTGTCTTTGTTCCAAATGGCATTTGCTGAGTAAGACCAACAAGTGACTTGGAGGATTCCCTTTTTGGATGTCTTCCTAACATGGCTGTCAAGTCAGTGCTGGCTGGAGCTGAAAGACCACTGAGAGCTGGTAGGCTACAAAAATAAAAAGGAGTGGTATTATACTCTACTTTGATCTACTTTTATAAAAGATAATTTATAAGACAAATTATCTTATAAAGATAATTTCTAAGATAAAGATAATTATCTAAGAGCAAAAAGTTTAAAAAATGGCCATCTGACAAGGGGTTAATATGCAGAATTTATAAGGAATTCAAACAACTCTATAGAAACCTCTAAATAATCAATTAAAATTGGGCTAAAGAGCAGAATAGCTTTTTCTCCAAAGAGAACATACAAATGGCCAACAGCTACATTAAAAAATCACAACATTATCATCAGGACAATGAGAATCAAAGTCACACAATGAGATCTCACTTTACTTCTGTTAAAATGACTATTATCAGAAGACAGGAAATAACAAGTACTGAGGATGTGGAGAAAGGGGAACTCTTACATACTGTGTACTTATATACTGTTAGTGGAAATGCAAAATAACATAGCTGTTTACAGTATAATCATGAAAACAGCATGAGGGTTCCTCAAAAAATTAAAAATACAATTCAGCAATCCCACTACTGGGTATATCCAAAGAAAATGAAGTGCATATACTGAAAAGGCATCTGAACTCACCTGTTGCATCATTATTCTCAATATTTAAGATATGGAATCAAATGTCTATCAGTGGATGAATGAAAAAAGAAAATGTGGTAAATATACACAAGGGAATACTATGCATCCATACAATGGCATGTAATCTTGCCATTTGTGGCAACATGAATGAACCTGGAAGAGATTATGCTAAGTGAAATAAGACAGGCTCAGAAAGACAAACACCATGTGACCGTACTCATATATGGAATCTAAAAGTGTTGATCTCAAAAATGTAAACAGTAGAATAATAGCTAACTGAACAAGGAGATTTTGGGATGGTGGTCAGTGGGTATAGTGTTACAGTTAGTAGCAAGAAGTTCTGATGCCCTCTTGCATGGCAGGATGACTGTAGTTGACAACAGTGAAGATTTTGAATATCTCAACACAAAGAAAGGATTAAGGTTTAAGGTGACAGCTATCCTAATTACCTTCAGTTGATCACAGTATACATGAATTAAGCATCTTATTGTGCCCCATAAATATGTATAATTATGTTAATAAAATAATATATAAAAATGTATTAAGGATACAGAGGATTGAATTAGGGTTTGATTAATAATTTCTGAAGCCACAAAGTAAGGAGATGGGAAAGTATAATTTAAAAATAAGAGTTTAAGTTCTGAAAAGGGGTTATTCAGTAACAGATTAGTGGCCAAGGTTCTAGAGAAAACTAGGAAGACCCTGTGTGTCTGAAGTAATAGGGATTTATCCCTGTCCTTCTACAGGGATAATGTAGTGAGATTAGTCATGATAGAGTGAGATAGGCAGTGGAGATGAGACATTGCTAGGTGCATTTGGGGCTTGGAATGTCCCTCTTGAGCTCTACTAAAAGATGTCTGGAAGTCAGTAGAGGGGTGGTCAATCTTTTCAGGTCTGGAGGTTTCCTACTTGACCCCTCTCTGTGCAGTTGGCAGAAGAATAGTCATATTTTAGGCATGTTCACATCTTGATCTTGTGATTAAATTTAGAAATAATGGCAGTGTGAAAGGAACATTGGAAGGCAATAGAGAAAGCACTTGCAGAGATTATCTCTGAGGTATGGAGTACCAGATTGCTTTCTCTTTTGTTAGTGTTCTTCAGAGAAACAAAATCAGTGGAAAAAATTTATATCTATATCTATGTTACATATAACATATATGATCTTTATCAATCATGTCATATTTATTACAGAAATTGGTTCACACATTTAGAGACTGAAAAGTCTCACAGTCTGCCCCTTGAAAACTTGAAGAACCAGAAAACTGATGTACATTCTATCACATTCTATCTAGATCCAAAGGACCAGGGACCAGTATTAACAATGTCTGAGGGCCAGAGATGATGTGTGCCCTGGCTCAAGGGAGAGCAAATTTATACTCTTTCTATTTTGTTCTGTTAGGAGTCCGTGATGGGTTGGATGAGGGCTGTCCACATTGGTGAGGGCAATCTTCATTACTCAGTCTACTAGTTTCAATGCTAACCTCTTATGGAAACACCCACACAGATACGAACAGAAATTCTATTTTACTAGCTATCTGGTTAACCATTAGCTTAGTCAAGTTGACACATAAAATTAACCATCATATCTTCTTCAAACTTCTCTGTTTATAAAGGTAATCATACTTACAAGCAAGCATGAAATAAAAACTATTGAAGTAAATAAAATAAAATCAAAATATCATAAAAGAGATATATGAGGTTGAACAGAATTTTTTTTCACCTAAAATTAATTTCAGATTTCTCAACTTTCAGCACTTGAAGGGAAAAAATAGCTTTTTATCTTAGATCCTAGCATAAAATATGTACCCAGTAAACTGTTGAATTAATAGGATGTATATCCTGAAGTGAGCAAACTATGAAATAAATATGGCAGTTTGTGCTAAGTAAAAATTGCACTGTCCAACTCCGCATAGTCCAATTCAATTGTGGAGCTCATTACTCCAGAGGAAAACATAAATTTATGTGGAAGGGTATGATAAATTAGTACGCGTAGGATGATTGAGAATAAGGGTACATTTTTACACTTTTAAAAAAGATAGTATAGAAGAGAAAATTCTGTTCATGGCATCAGATCCCTTATTGACATTTTCTAAGCAGGATATATCATTTGAATAATTATGCTCCTGGAGACATTTTTACTAAGAATAATAAAAGTCTCAAATTGGGGGACATTTTGTTGTTCTTATATTATTATGTATTATATATTGTCATCATGGTTTTTATTCATGCACCTTTACATACTCAGGCTTTACAGTTCATAATTAGGAATTTCATTGTCAAGTTGATTTAATCTAATGAATTGCTTACACTACACATTTGCATCCTGGACATATAATTTAATTTCTAGATTAGAGTATTATAGGAAATATCAAACTGGGACACTAAATTTGGCCTTCTGAAATCCTTTATGAGCTGTATTTCAGTGAAAAGGAGCATTTATGCCTTGGACCCAGTACATTTGTATTCTCTGAAAATGTTCCCAGAGTCTATATCAATATATTATGTGTACATTTGGAAATGAGATTCCACACTTTATAAACCTATGTTCTATATTCAACTTCATCTGGGAAGTCTGTATCAGTTTTCTAGGGTGTAAAATGATGGAAAAAATGAATCTTGTTTGAGTTGATGTTAAGTTACTTATGAAATGGCCTCTTGGGACATGAAGACGAGTGGCTGGAAATTTGTGTGTGCAAAAGAGGCTGGAATCTGTTAAAGCTTACCTCCAGATAAGAGGAATGAACTGGGTAATGAAATGATTTCAACAGTACAAAACATTTGTTTTTAATGTAGAAGTCATTGGCATGAGAATTGTCTGCCTGGAATTTTTTTTTTCTTCCTGACAAGGGATTTCCTGCTCTTAAAGTATCTTTTCTAAATTTCTATTGAATTGTTTGCCAATGCAATCCGGAAATCTTGTTACTCTAAGGTGAGAAAATCAGTATTAACTTTCCTCATGCTAACATTTTCCACTATTGACCCAGGATTAAAAAGGCAAAGGGTTTCGATCCTGGGAAACACACTTCAAAAAGAGTGACACCTGTTTCAAAAGGAAAAGATAGTTTAGTAAATGATAGCAACAAAAATCCTGTTAAATTTTGACTATGTGATTTGATTTTCATTGTGAGCTTTCCTTTTTATTGTGAAGTCAAAATATGCAATATTGTCATTCTCTACAAATTATAGGTAGTTCTGTTACTTCAGTGCAAATGTACCTTGTTTTTTCCAGCATGTATACAAAGGAAATCACTAACCCCTGAAAGAAATAGATTGATTTTAAGACCCACAATTTTACCTTTTATGTCTTTCCTAGGTAGTATTGCCTCAAGTTTCTCTGTAACATGGCCTCTACTGCATTTATAGTCTATGAAAACAAAAGTCCTATGCCTCTGCCATAACAAGAATATTTAAAAACAAAATTTCGTAGGTTTAATTGGCAGCTTCATTTGCAAGTGATTTACATTTTTCTTTTCCCTGGATAATACAGGCAGAAGTTGAATAATAAGTGTTTCTTCTTGAATGCTATTTGCATATAGTATTTCCTAATGATTATGGCGATTTTATTTTGAAAAAAATATTGCCAACAAGGAAAACATAGGGAAATGTACAATACTAGCGTTTGTAAATTCTTCTTATCCTTTGTGGAACAATGAGTGGCATTATCTGGCATTGTGATTACTGCTCTCAGCTCTAGGCTTGTCCAGAGAAACACTTATTTCTGATTTGTTAAATTGGAATTCTCTAACCGCAGCCCCAATTTCAAGTCTACTATAAAGTATAGTGCCAGAACAGACAACTGTCAGCCAAAATCTTACCTAACATTAACATGAACTTTATGCACATTTTGGGTATAATTTTGGTATGGGGAAGGAGGAGTAAGAGGAGGAGGGGATAAAAAAAGAAAAAGAAGACACAGGAGGAGAGGAAGGACAATAAAGAAAAGACAAAAATGATGAAAGTAAAGGAGAAAGGAAGAGAAAGAAAAAGAAGAGAGAAGAAAAAATATAAATAGAAAGAGAAAAGAGGAAAAAATATATCTGGGGTGAAAAAAAACCGGTGTTGTCTTTTGTTTAAAAAAATGTTCTGGTAGTAAAATAAATCATAGCCCAAGTCAAAGCAGTCATTGTTTTCTAAATATTGTTTTTTAATACTAAATTCTCCAAATTCAGCCTTGGAAAATTTCCCTTTGCCCCTGTGGGTCCCTGAGACACAGCACTTACTTTCAGGCTGTTCTTGGAAGCTTTCTTGGTGGTGAGATAGCAGTTAAAGTACAGCCTTGGTCATTTAACTTGCAATTTTCCTTGGTCTTTATTTAAGTGTCAGACCTCTAGTGTTTTAAAAAAATAATTTCAAAGAGATATATGCTTTTAAAAATATTTATATGACTTTGAAGTTCTGACCTTTTTCTTTTCAACTTTAGTGTACAATAAAATGACATTAGTACGGCAGCGTCTGTAGAGGCAGCAGCCACTGATTTTTTGTACCTTTTGTTTTGGAGCCCCTGGGTACTCCTCCTCTAAACTCTGTCTTCTTCTGTTAGCTCTAGCCTCTTGCTCCATGTCTAAGGTGTGCCCCAGTGTCAGAGATGGAGCCCTAGGGAGATATTTTAACCATATTGACCTAATATGGCATTTTCTGACTAAATGACCATAAAGCTTTCATTCACTATACCTTATTTTTTTGGGGGGGCAATGAGGGGGAGTGCTGGATTGAACCCAGGGCCTCACACATTCTTAAGCACATGTTCAACCACTGACCTATATCCTCTGTCCACCTTTCTCCTTGCTCACACAGCACTGTAATCTGCCAATTTTTATTTACATATTTTCTCAAATAGATTCATTGATTCATCAATTCCCTCTCATGTAATAAGAAATGAAATCTCTCAATTATCATGAGTTCCTATTTCTTGCTTCTCAAGAAAGAACCTAACTGAGTTTGATGCACTTAAGTCTGGTGAAACTATTCATATTTATCCAGTGTTTTATATTTCAAACTTGTAAGGAAGTTTTTGACAATCATAAATGTTTAGACAGTATACTATCACATAGCCCTTTTAAAGTTCTGGTGTTTAGCCTGATTATTCTTTGGATGTCAGGCACACCAAGCAAGTAGCAATTTTTGCAAGTATTTTTTTGAGGGAGGTTTTTTTCTACTGATCATATCACTGTGTAATTATTTTTTTTAGCTGACTCCCTTGGAAAATGTATGAAAGGAAATTAACAACAGCAAAAGAGAATCAAAAGCATTTGAGAAGAAATGATTATCATACATTTTGAGAAGGAAATATTTGCCAGATTGTATCTGAGCTTAAAATACATATGCACTTCTTCAACAAACTTGCAGCCAATGAGTTGTGAGAAGGTGACAATTGATTTTCACCTAGGACACTCTTTTCCACAAGTTTTTTTTTTTCAAAAGAAATTATTTCAAAAATAGTTCACAGATTAAATAGCTCAAGTTCTGGCTTCCAGAAGAGAAAATATATTTAGAAAAGAGTAGAAAGTTGCAATGAGGTAGGAGAAAGAAGTTGTGGTGTGCTATTGCACAGTAGGGTGACAATAGATAATAATAAATTACTATACACATTTCAAAAAGTAGAAGAAAGGATTTTGAAAGTTTTCACCATAAATAAATGATAAATGTTTAAGGAGATATATGTGTTTAAACTGACTTAAACATTATACATTGTATATATATATTGACATATCATGCATTACCTCATTAGTATGTATAATTTTTATGTTTTATGTATCAGTAAAAAATAAAATAAAGTTAATAAACATTAAAAAAGAAAAAATATCAAGGTAGTTAGTATAAACAAAGTTTAAAACAAAAAGAAAATGACTAAAGAGATGATAATATAAACAAAAAATGAAAAAAGGTAACCAATGGTAATTCTGTTTAAAATATATGTAATGACAAACAAAAATGCAAATGAGATGGTCTCAATATTTTAAATAAATAAATATATATACATATACATAAACATACAAAAACATACATACATAAAAAGAATGGAGGAATAGTTGCTGAAATGTTACTAATTATATCTGCAAAATGGCATTATCATGTGATTTCCTGATTTTTGCTGTTGTATCTTTTGTGTTTTTCTAATATGTATGGATTTAAAGTAAAAATAGCATTTGAAATGAAGAAAATAACAATTGAAGACATGTCCTTCGTATTTCTACAGATTGTAGAACTAAGAAAATAAAAGGCAAAACAAATCTAAATCTTGCAAACACTGATTCAAGGATTGGAGAGCGTGTGGCCTGTGAATGACTTTGGGCTTTTCATTACACAAACCTCAATTCACTGCATGGTTTTCTAATCATTATTGTGGACTTGTATGTGGTATTTAAGATTTTAGGGGGACTTGATTGTTTTGAATATTAATGAGACTTCATATAAAGGTTTTAGGATGGTTAATTCTTGTTCTTCAAATTGTATTAATTTTATTTTGGGGAGAATGTCCAACAAGTTAATATTAATTCTTCACATTTCATTTTCGAAACTGTTCATGCTACAGGGAGCTCTAATCACGTTTGCTTTTGTGGGTTCCTTCCTAAATGTATACTGAATAAGTGATTGGAAACTACCTTTGTTTAGTAAAGTTATGTGCTCAATTATTGCTTTTTCTCCTGGTAGAATATTTTGCAGTATATTTTTCTATCTGCAGCTTACACAGTGCAAACACATTCTCTTGTGACTGATGAGGTCTCTAGTATGAGAAGTGTATTTGCTAATTTCCAAATCTGAGGCAGAGAATAATTCTCATATTATAATTTTACAAATACACTGATTTATGTAACTTATGTCCTATGGAATTAATTCCATATTACTTTTTTTAGTTATATATTTATTTTACCACATTTTTAAAGTATGGAATCAAAGGCTTAATTTTCACTAAAAAAGTAATTGAAACATTCAGCTAACAGGTAGGGAACATATAAAGGACAAGTATTTAGGGCTCCTTAATCCCTGATAATACACCAGCTTGGTGACTATATGTTGAACGTCATGTGAAGTGGACATGTAAAATTCTTTACCATTGACATGAGGAAATGTTTTACAGATATCAGAGGTTTTCCTGTGATCACAGTTCTGAGTAATAGTGTTTGTGTACTCTGTTGAGGAATACTTACCAACATTTAAATTAACTAGTTGTATATAAAAAATTAATAGGTACCTTTCTTTATTATTGAAAGATTTGACTGGGCATTCTACTCACTAATCTATACACTAACTGATTTCACAAATATTTATATAGATCTTACTCCATGGTAAATACTCCATGGTAAATACTACATATATCTTGGTTAGACTAAATTAGGAAAAAAGTGATCATTTCATCAATATTTTAATAACAAGTGTTTTAATCAGCTTTTATATCACTGCGACCAAAATAAGTGACAAGAACAATTTAGAGTAAGAAAAAATTATTTTGGCTCATGGTTTTAGTGGTTCAGTCCAGAGTTGGCTGACTCCATAGCTCTGAGCCCAAAGTGAGGCAGAACTTCATGGTGGAAAGTGTGGTGGAGGAAACCAGCTTTAGACATGACAACCAGGAAGCAGAGAAGGAGCTCCACTCACCAGGGAACACTAAAGGTACACCCTCCCAGTGACCTGCCTACAGTTACCATCCAGGTTATCCGTATCCACTGGATTCATCCACTGATTAGATTAAGCTTTCATGATCTAATCCTTTCATTTCTGAACCTTCTTGCATGGTGTCACATGTGAAGTTTTGGGAGACACCACATCCACAACAGCTGGTAACCTTGCTTCATCTCCATTCTTCATTTGACTCTTACAAAGAGCCCTAAATAGAGGGATGCCAGATGAGATAAGGCATGCATGGTGCTCTACACATGGAGATACTGCAGAAGCTTTCACTAAGAGGCAAACCAAGGCTCAAAGAAGCAGTTCTTATATGTAGTATGTTGTTCAACTGATTAACAATCTATGGTCTGATGTTAACGACATCATAATTCCTAGGCAAAATTATGTAGATCAGGCTTTGATTCAACTCTTTTTTTTGTTTTCAATTTCTAGCAATACTTTGTTCTTAAACATGACACTCCTCTACTTTCACATTTTCTCACACACTGTGAGGGCTTGAAGTGTTATGTGAGTGGAATCACTCTTCACATATTTATCAGTGGTCAATAACTTGGAACCTGTTATCTGTCACTACCGCAGAAGAAATCCCTTGTGCAAACTCAGATTCTTGTAATGGAAAGCACTTGAACTCTATGAAGTCAAGCATGACTTTAAAGAAAACAGCTTGTTAATGAATAATGAGTTAAGTAGCTCCAATAAATAGAAATGTTAGGGCAAAAAAGAGGAAGGAATGAAGATAAGAGAGAAAATCACAGCCAATTTTTGGTTTGAGAGGAAGTGTTCAACCTTAAGTGCTAGCTTTCAATAATGCAGATAATTTAGTATTAATTTTTGATCCTAGAATTTACTTTGTTAGTTTAGGGCAACTTAAAACACATATACAGACATGGATTGAATCATGGAAACTGATGTATTTGGTTCTCACTCTATAGCACATTTTCACTGTATTGGTCCCCTTTGAATATAGCTTTTAACACTGACAGGAAATCAGAGTAAAAATAATGGTGAGATTGATACAATTTTATTTTCTTAATGAACATCTACCTCTTTTCAAAGTGGCTATTTCTGGGAATGAAGTTAATTACAATTTAAATACAACAGGATTTAAATTAACTTTATAAATAGAAGTATACCTTTAATATAGCTTACAGGAATTAAATTATTGTTGCAATGAACTGTGGTTTATAGTATATTTCTTGAGAAAAAGAGGAAACTTGTAGTACCAACATAGCTACACAATATAGCACTTTTAGATAATAGCACTATTTTTATATTTAGCTTGCTGACTATAAAAATTGCATAAATAATATTGTTTACTTTTTTACATTATTTTAGTACTTACAAAAACAATTTTAAAATAATGTGAAATAATGATTAATGGCATATAATTCTAAGTAATACTCAAAAACTTTATGATATATATGCTGTTAGTCCTTATTTTGGTACTGAGGAAACAGACCTAGGAAATTAAGAAGTATTCCCAAGACCATTCAGTCTGTAACTGATAGAGGCAATTCCTGAATCTGGCTGACCAACTTTCTAGCCTGCACTAGTCCTGTTAGTCTATGTATTCTTGAATTAATGTTGAACATTTTGGGAAGGTTGTTTACAGAAAGACAGCCCAATGGATTCACTTGTGGATAGTTAATTAAGCCTACTAGTTTTCTTGCCGAACCATCACGGAGTCTTGACATTCTCTAATTTGGTACTCTGTGCATTTCCTGGAGTGATGGCAGGCAGATCGGTTTATATATATACAGAGGTCAAGTATTTCTATTCATGTGGCAGTGAATATTTCTATTCATGATTTATTTCCTAGGATCCTCTAGCAAGGTGTATTTAGTGAGAAACACATGAAAACAAATTCTCCTGGAGGGTTATCAATCAGCCTAGTTTTAAAGTGTTAATAAGAAATGAATCCATACAAACCCTTTGATAAAATCGTAATGGATGGAGAAAGAAAGAGTTAAAGGAAATTTAGAATTAATGTGACTATTATCTGATATGTTATTGGCCATCTACATGTCTGAAAAGTAATTTGAGAGATTCTTCCATTTAGAAAATGATTTAACATATGGTTAATTTAAATAAAATCCTCATTTTGAGAGTTTAAAATGTGTTTTGATTTTCACAAAACTACTTAGTAGCATATCTATTGGGCAAAATCAATAAATATATGCAAACATAGGTAGGAAAAGGTTAATTGCATAGAAACATAATATAAAATTCTCATGAGACAATAATATAAACACAGATGGGCTTTTTAAATTTCTGTATTCAAGATTAGAAATTCTTGTGATGAGATCTTATTTCACTGTAGTTCTGGAAGAAATTTATCTATACTTCAAGACTGCTTGGTCTGAGGATGAGCTAAAAAGATTGCCTATTTATAAAGCAATCATAGATGACTCTTGCATATTTTTTCTTGGTAAGGATCATTAACTATCAAATGCATTTAATTTTCCTAGTAACAAAAAAGAAGGTAAAGACACTCTGATAATAAAAAATATTATCCTGGAACCCAGTATTTAATTCTCATCAGAAGAGGTTTCTAAAAGCATAAAGATGAAAATTACAATTAGTTTAGTGAAATTTAATGTATATCGTAGTGGATGATGCTATACATTTTTTAAAAAGCTGGAGCTTTTCTGAGATGGAGAAAGATGCAAAGGTTTACCTCTTTTTATGATCTAATTTGAGATTGACATTTTAAAAGAGCAAAAGTATATGAAACTTCTCAAACAAGATAGTATATGAGGAAAATTTCCCTCATAGATAATATTATATTTTTTAAAAATTCTCTTTTAGAACTTAGTGGATGATAAAAAAATAAAGATGTGTTCATTTGCTTGTGGCAACCCCAAAGAAAGGCTACTTTCAAGAATGGAACAAATTTTGAATATGATAGATTTCTATCTTTTAGTTATGATGGAGTAGCAAACAATATAGCAATGGTCCTTCTGAAAACAGCTAGAAAATCTGAATAAAGTATAAAATTCCATCTCTTTGAAGACACCGAATGCCACTGAAATGGGTGGGCTTTGAAGAATAAAGATCTAGAGAAGAGGGATTTGGAGCATAAACTCATTATTCTGTGTGGTTTTCTTATCTGAGGTTACTTTCTGATGCCTGGATTGGGAGTGAGCATGGGTGGAGGGTGGGCTGGGATTGACAGGTCATGAAGAGGGTGGCTTCTGAGAGATAGAGAAGCCAGAAAAGCTTTGGGCAATGTCATGGAATTGAACTGAAATGAGGAAATGAAAATTGAAGTTTGAGGCTGTCAAGGCAACCAGAATTAGAGATGCCAAAAACCCTGAGGAAAAGGAGCACAGAAAAGTAAGTTTGACACTTGTTTTTTTCCATTGAGTCATTTGTTGAATTCTGAACATGTGTAGGGTAGAAAAATAAAAAAGATTGTAACAAAGCAGCTGAAAATAGAATAGGGTTTTTGCAATCATGAGGTATTGCAGAAACTAAAATTGTAATTCAGATACTGCCAAGGAAGAAGAGTCCTAAGAAACATCCAGATTCCTTGTTGGAATCTTTAATGGGGCCCCTTAAAAAGACTAAAACCCCTGCTCAAAACAACATAGTCTGTCTATGAACAGATTGAGGTGCACGTTTTCCATGTTCAGTGTCAGCTCTTTGCTGACATTGTTCATTGTCAGCTTTCTCTCTCTCTTTCTCTGTATGTATGTATGTGTGTGTGTGTATATATATATATAAAGGGACATCCAATGAATAGAACTAGATAATAAAATAGTAAAAACAGATCTGAAGGTGATTTATATATTGGAATTATTGGACATTAATTTAAAAATAACTGATTGATATGTTCAACATAACAGGGAATAAGATGGAAAATATTACATGAAAACTTAAACTTTAAAAACAAGATCAAGTAGTCATTCAGTAGCTAAAAAGTTTAATAATCAAAATTAAGAATACCAGAAATGGATTTAACAACAGATTGGACACAACCAAAGAAATAAATTGTGAACTGGAAAATATATTAGTAAAATAAAAAAATCTAGATGGAATCATGGAGAAAAAAAGAATAGAATGTATACATGAATATAAAGAATATATAAAAAATGGGGGAAAAGTTTAAAATATGTGTATTTGGAGTCCCAAAATGCAAGAAGAGAATATAGCAGAAATAGGAAATGGTAGTCACAAATCCAAGAAAGTTTTAGAACCCCAAAGATAAACACTAAGAAAAATATACCCTAGCACATTAACAAACTATTGCAGAGCAAGAGCAAGAGAATTTTAACAGGGTATGAAAGTAATATTATCATCAAAAGAACAACAATTAGAATAATCTGATTTCTCAATGGAAATGAGAATGGAGATTGTTTTAGAGAGATAAGAAAGAAGAGTGTCAACTGAGATTTCTATACCTAGCAAAATACTCTTCAAAAGGCAGAGCAAAATAAATACACTTCCGGAGAAATAAGAATTTAGGGGAATTGTCACTAATAGATCAATATCAAAACAAATATTAAAGATAATTCTTGAGATGAAGAAAACTTTTCCCCAACAGGATAACAAAAAACAAAGGAAGGAATTTGGAGCTGACCAAAATGGTGTTGTTGGGATGGAGTGGGAAAAACTGGGAGAAGACTTGCTATAGACTGAATTTTTGCATCTCTCCCAAAGTTATGTCTTCAAATCCTAACCCGCAGTTTGGTGGTAACACAAAGTGGGGCTTTGAGAAATCATGAAGATAAAGCCTTCCTGAGTGGGACTGATGCCATTATAAAAGAAATTAGATCAATAAACATATATATGAAGAAATATTCAACATCTCTAGCCATTAGAGAAATGGCAATCATCAGAAATACAAATAATAATAAATGCTGGTGAGAATATGGGGGAAAGGTACACTCATACATTGGTGGTGGGACTAAAAATTAGTATAAACATTTTGGAAATCAGTATGGAGATGCCTCAAAAGACTAGGAATAATCAGAGAGACCATTCGGCATTTGGTTTTTTGGGATTGGCTTACTTCACTTAGCATAATGCAAAGTTAGAAAAATTATGATTGTAACAATTTTTTTCTATTTGCCTCAACAAATGTTTTCAGTGAATAGTGTGTACAGCTTCTGATAATTTGTTTTTTTCTGTTATGTTTGCCAACATGTATTAAAATGCCACTTTTGGGAAAAAAAATAAAATAATTAAAAAAAAAAAAAAGACTAGGAATAAAAACACCATATGACCCTACTATCACACTCCTTGATATTTAAGGATGAATAGAACTAAGAACTAAGATCAGTATACCACAGTAATATAACCACTTCAATGTTTATAGCCATGCAATTCACAATAGCCAAGTAATGGAATCATTCCAGGTTCCCATCAACAGGTAAATGACAAAATGTGGTATATATACAAAATGAAGATTTATACAGATAAAGAAGAATGAAATTATGATGTTTGCTGGTAAATGGATGGAAGGAGAGAATATCATGGTAAATAAAATAAGCCATACTCAGAAAGTCAAGGGTCAAATGTTTTCTCTCACATGTGGAAGGTAGATAAAGATAAGAAGACAAAGGAGCGGGGGAATCCCATGAAAACAGAAGAGATGAGTGGATCAGAAAAAGGCATAGAGGGAGAGGGAGAAGAGATGGAAAAAGGGAGAAACTGTATAACAAAATTGACCAAATTATATTATATACATATATGAATATACCACTGTGAATTTTACCTTTATTTATATCTATAAAGCCCCAGTTTTAAAAAACTATAAATAAATAGAAGTAGAGTAGAAGAATATGAGCAGAAGGAGAGAGGAGAGGAGGGAAGGAAGAAGTACCAGACACTAAAGAGTAGCAAATTATACTCCACACATGTATAATTATGTCAAAATAAATCCCACTATTACATATAACTACAATGTATAATAAAACATTTTAAAAAGAGGTAGAACCTTTAAGAGGTGATTAGGTCATAGCGGCACTGACTTCATGGATAGATTAAGGCCATTATTGTGGCAGTGGGTTAGTTATAAAAAAGAGGAGTTAATCATAGTTATTTCAGCTTTCTTATCTTCTAAGTCCAACATCTTATCTGCAGATTCATTTCTTTTGTCTGTTTTTGGTTTTGTTGGGTTTCAGTTAGAAAATTCTGTCTTTCCAAATATTTTTCAGGCTGAATGTCATTCATTGTGCATAAAATAATTATATTGCCTCTGTATGATGCTAGCTTTCCCCAGACATGATGACTCTTTTCCTCTGCAAGGTGAAACTGGCTAAGTGGTGACAATAGAGGTGAAGAAAAATAAATTAACTCAAGATGGTCTTTGGACATAGAATAAACAGGACTTAATGACATTGTAGTTAGGGCATCTGGGTACTAGAGAATGGGTGAGACTGTCAGAATTCTGGCTCAGACATCTCTGTAGTTTATGATGCTATCTGTTGAGCTAAGAAAATAATTTTCTGTGAGTCTGAATCAGTGTGGGTTGAATTGTTTCTCAAAATCTCCCAACTCTTTGAAATGTGCTTATAAGAAGGGGTAGATGGTATAACAATTAAAAGTTACTGTCTTCTAGTTAGTATGTTTTTCTTCAATTAGTACAATCTGGCTCCCTGCCCTCATTTTAATGGTTATGGGGAAATCTGTTACCTACCACCATCTGTTCCCTCACAGGAGGGCATGATAACAGTTGTTTGATTTAAGCTGGGGGTCTTGTTGTTCACATCTGTTTTCTTAGTTTGCACTTCTTAAATTTGCCTAACCTGAGGTTGAAAGTAATATCTCTGAGCAGCAAGCACGGTATAGCTACCCACTGGTACAGCATAGCACATAAGGGCTTCTTTGGTGGACAAGCTCATGTTCTAATCACATATTACTTGAGAGTTTTTTCTTTGATATTTGTATCTGCAAGAATAACAAAACACTCAGTAGATTTCCACAGTCTTAACAAATTTAACGTGAAAATAACACTCCACCTCACTCTGACTCCTGTTTATAGTGATAGATCATTGCTTATTGTTTTAGAAACTTTGAAGAAAATAGTTCTCTACTACTCACTATTCTGAATATTGAATTTATGCCAAGTACTAAATTTCCCAATGTTCAGCCTGCCCTGCAACTAATTCTCTAAGTAGGATTTTTGATCGTGTTTACTTATTCTTTGTAAAATGTAGAATGTGCTTTTGTTTTGAAAAAGCCATAATGTTTTCTTTCTTTCTCCCTTCCTTCCTTTCATATTTTTTATTTTCTTCTTATTATTCATTTTTTGGTAAAGAAACAGCATGGGAAAAAAACAAAACAAACAAACACTTTACAAACCATGCCTGCTCATTTTAAACTCCCTTCCTTCCTTCCTTCCTTCCTTCTTTCCTTCCTTCCTTCCTTCCAGATCTGATCTTGTTAGAATTTTTTAAGACTTAAATATCAGAACCATAAGGCCCAATTCTTTGAGGCACATGCATTAGAAAACCTTTTTATTTGTTGGTATATCCCTAGCCTCTATAGCAGAGAGGCATAGAGCAGGTATTCAGTTTTTTTAATGAATGAGTTAGTGGATGAATGGATCTAGTGACTTCTGATTGCTTGTTAATTTTGGACAACTGGATGCTAGATCCGTTTCCAAACACTTGGGCTAATCAGCTCTACAGTTAAGTTCAATCCATCTTTTCTGAAATTGTTGACAATAGATAAGAGAAGAGTCTTTCCTTAAGTTTTGAGTAGAGATACAGATAATGACAAAGGTTACAGGCTAGTTCAGCATAGAAGCTATACTTTTTGTTTTTTTATTGCATATGTAATCTACTCAAGGAAAATAAATATATTTGAGCCACCATTGATATTGAAGCTATGTTTCTGAATCCTTCCGTAAATTATACAGACTTTTCTGGAACTAGGAGGAATGTCTGGTGTAGAGAATTGTTTTAGGGACAAGTAGGGTGAATGTTTCTGTATTTTGTTTAATATGCATTAAATTCTCAATAATCTGTCAGCTCAGAAGTAGTGCTTGGGATCAAGGGTGTTTTATTAAAAAATCTCTAAAATGTGGCCCAGTGTCCTTGACTAGGTTAACATCCCAGACCCTCTATTCCTTGTCAGGAACATGCTCACAGGGAATAATAAAAACTGAAAGAACAAACATGACAAAGAATGAAGGCCACAAGTCAAAGTGGGCATAGGAATGTTTGAATGAGAAATCATGCTACTGTTGAGCAGAGAAACATGTATTCCTGGAAAGACCAGAATAAATGTACTTTGAAAAGCTTGGTCTTTTAATTTAAATTGTTGTAGTTTTAAAATGATTACTTCTTGATTGCATTATTAAAGAAAATAATGGCTAAAAACAGTGTTCAAATACTATCAAGATCATTTTTGACATATATGACTGAAGGGTCTTACACACTTTAGAGTTGTTAGTTTAATATTATTTACTACTTATGACTGTAAGTGATGGGTCCTGCTTTAAGTGAACCAAGATTGAATATAGAAAGAATTATTTTTCTTACTTTCTGCTTTCTAGCTAAGCAAGAGTTATAGCAAATCTAAAACTGATTTACCAGTGTTATGTTTACTCAAGACTTAAATGCACTAGACTCAGTTCTCAGATCACTATCTGCTTCAGCTTATTTTCACAGGCATCTGTAAGGTAGAAATGATTATTTTAACCATTTTAAAGATGAGCAAACTGAGTCAGAGACATTAGTTTGTCCAAAGAACCAGGGTTTTGTTTGTTAAAGTAGGAATTCTAATCTAATTTATATAATTTTGTAGCCCAAATCATCAATAAGCAAATTGTATAGCTGTGAACCCTTGCTACATTATGAGTCTTTTTTTCCCAGCCTGACATAACTATTTTAGGTCACCCATAAATACAAATAAGTTTAAAAAGTTTTAAGTCTAATCAAAAGAAGTGCTGCTATCTTTGTTGGAAAAATGGCCCCATATGTGACATAATATCAGTATGGAGTTTGAGAACCCTAGGATACAAGGATTTCTGCATATTTCTAGAACACATAACTGTCAGATCTAAAATCTACTATTAACAACAGTTTATAAAAGATTCATTAAGTTTGCCAATGTTGATACTTCAGGGCTCTGCCTAAAGAATTATTTATTCAACTGTAGATTATTGTGGGGTCATTAATTGGCAACAATTATCTATTATTCTGTTTACTTGTTTATTTTCTGAAACCAATTATAATTGTGAGCCATCTTAAATCCTTTTCCGAAACATATAATTTCAGTTGTATTATGGTTTAGATTTTAAATGGCCCTCAAAGGCCATGTGTTAATGACTGGGCTGTCAGCCTGTGGTGCTACCGGGGAGTTATGCAACTTTTAGGAGGCAGGGCCTACTGAAAGAAAGTGAGGTCACTGGTAGTGTACTCTTGATAGAGTTATTGGGACCTTGTCCCATCTATCTGCTTCCTGGTCGCCATGTGGTGAGCAGCTTTTTTACTGTTGTGTGTTTCCTTCATGATGTAATGTTTCACCATAGGTTTAAAAGCAACTAGGCTGAGTAACCAAGGAGTAAAACTTTAAGAGTATAAGCAAAAATAAACCTTTCTTTTTTATTTTTTTATTTATTTTTTTGGTACTGGGGATTGAACTCAGGGGCACTAGACCACTGAGCCACATCCCCAGCCCTATTTTGTGTTTTATGTAGAGATAGGGTCTCACTGAGTTGCTTAGCACCTCGCCATTGCTGAGGCTGGCTTTGAACTCGTGATTCTCCTGTCTCAGCCTCCCTAAGTGCTGGGATTACAGGCTTGAGCCACCGCGCCCAGCTAAACCTTTCTTTTTTATAAGTTGCTTTGTTATGTATTTTGTCATAGTTATAGAGAACTGAGTAACACAGAAAATTGGTACCAAGAAGTGGGGTTATTGTTGACTGCACCTGAAAACATGGTTCAGATGCATTTGAAGTTGTTTTGGGGAAGGAGCTTGAAAAAGTTTGGAGATGCAAGCTACAGAAGCCCTATGATGCTGTAGATAGAGCTGATAGGAATATAGACAGTAAAGACTGCTGATGAGTTTTCAGATGGAAATGACTCTACTGGCAATTGGACAATAAGCCATTCAATTTGCATTCAGCCAATGAACTTGTCTACACTTTGTTTATACCTTAGACTTTGTGTAAGTTTGAATTTAAGGGTGATGAACTAGTTTATCTAGTAGAGACAGTTTCAAAGGAGCAGAGCATTCAGGCAGTGGCATGGATATTGTTGGCTGCCTTTATTCAGATCTACAGTGAGAATCAGGAGAAAAAGGAGAGCAAAAGAGTTGAAAACTTGCAGTTATTCTAGAAAAAGAATGTGTCTTTAAACTTGCCACCAAGGAAGGTGCAGTTACTAAAGAGATTAGTACCACTGAAAATAAACCAAGTATTTCCCACCAGGACCATAGAAATGATGTCTCAAGGGCACCTTGAAAATTAGCAAGACTAGTAAGACTGCAAATTTGTGCAACCACTATGGAAAGCAGTATGGAGATTCTCAGAAAACTTGGAATGGAACCACCATTTGACTCAGCTATCCCACACGTTGGTTTATACCCACAGGACTTAAAATCAGAATACTGTAGTGATGCAGCCACATCAATATTTGTAGCAGCTCAATTCACAATAGCTAAACTATGGAACCAACCTAGGTATCCTTTGATGGATGAATGAATAAAGAAAATGTGATATATATACACAACAGACTATTACTCAATCTTAAAGAAGAATGAAATTATGACATTTACAGGTTAATGGATGGAGCTGGAGAATATCAGGCTAAGTGAAATAAGCCAATCCCCAAAAATCAAAGGTCGAATGTTTTCTCTGATATGCAGATGCTAATTCACAATAAGAGGTAGGCTAGGGAAGAATAGAAATACTTTGGATTAGATAGAGAGGACTGAAGGGAGGAGAGGGATGTGGGAGTAGGAAGGATAGTAGAATGAATTGGAAATTATGACCCTATGTGCATATATAATTACACAACAGATGTGATTCTACAATAAGTACCATCAGAAGAATGAGAAATTATACTCCATTTATGTATGATGTGTCAAAATGCATTCTACTGTCATGTATAACTATTTAGGACAGACCAAAAAAATTTTAATAATAAAAAAAGAATCAGCAAGATTATAAGTATGGCAGTCTCAAGGGTGTAATAGTGTTAACGCATTTGAAATACTTTACTTTGAGAAGAGAGTCCTGGGGCACCCTGCTCACACAAAGCTACCTAGGGATTTGTTTTTCTAAGATTCGTTTCCCCTTGTCCAGCCATATAGACATTCAGAGGCACCTGATGCATGGTTCATGGGGGCCTGGTTACTGCTCCTGCCAGTGGAGGACCTTGGCATCATTTACATGCTGGTTTTTTAGGCATGAAGAATGCAGTATTTATAGGATCACAGAGGCTTCTGTGGAGATTTCAAAGTAAAGCCCGAGAAGCAAGGCAATGTGTGGCACAGTTGGAATCTCTGCAAGCATCATCTGAAAGCACAATGCATAAAGCTGTGAAAGAGAATCTGAGGCTACAGTAGAGACCCCAGGAAGTTAGACATGCCAGGAATGTGGAATCAATGAAGATCATAATAAAGATGGACAAATCTTCCTGTGACCTATTGGGCATCACTGCATTAGCTGGGGAATCATGATACTATGGTGAGTGGCACTAGGGAACACATGGATAACCAGGAGACAGGTTCAAAGTTGTGGACATGGAGAAAGGAGAAAGACAATGCTGGAAACCCTGTAACTTCGTTCAGTAGGGAAGGTTTCATTACAGTGATACATTGCACTAAATTTCAAGTGCAATCTTCCTTCAGGTAAAACTTTATTACAAGTTGGATATTTCATTGTGATGAAAAAACAAACTTAATATGGCTGATAAGTATTTTCCAGACTCTGTGCTTTCTGTATCTCCATTTCCTACATTTGGACATTTTTAGATTGGAATGTATTTTACAACAAATATGGAACATTAATGCGGTAATTTATTTTTATGTGTAAAATTGTGATTCAATTCACTTTCTTCTAATTCATAATTCTAAACCATTTGAAATTGGAGAGAAATAGAGAGGGAAGGAGAAATCATACAGACTGAGATCAAAATATCCACATGCTGATTAGGGAAGGAGAAGTTCTCAGCTCTCTTTTGTACATTATGATCTTGAATCCAGAGGGTTGCTTTCCTAAGGGCTATTGAATAGTCATTCCTGCCTCCTGAGGGAGAGTAGAATTTGGAGAGAGGCAAGCATCATTGTTTTTACATTATTCCCAACTGAGAGTTGCGAAGTTTTCATTCGTCTTTGGAAAACTTTACAGGTGAGAACACATTGTTTTTTCCATCTTTTAAGCCGAGAAATATACGAAATATTATTCATGAATAAGCTAAATCAGGATCAACAAGAGGAAAAAGATTATGATATTGCTATTCTAAAATATCTTCAATCCTAAATACAGAATTAGAGGCATTGAAGGAATCAGAGAGATTTTACTTTATAAATTAGAGAAAAGTGACTCTTTGCCCTAAAGCAACTGAAAAGTTTCTCTCTGATTGCCAAGCTATGTTGGCAGACAGTTAAAAGCATTCAAGTGTCAGATAATTAACATTTTAAAAAGCATTGACTTAATCCTGCTTAGAGGTCACTTTGAAGATGAAATAAAATCAAGGCAGATATTTAAAACATGTTGTGTACTTAGTTTATGAACTTTTCTATTTAAGCTTTTTTGAAATCAACAGTGATGGTGTATAGCACAGTTTACAGAGATTATTTTGAAAGAAGCACGATTATTCAATGGAGGATTTAATCTAGTCATTATATAAGGCCATAGCCTTGGCTATCTTTTGGGTATGGAAAACTCCCAAAGCCTCTGAAAAGTTCGCTGAAGACTTTATTGCTATGTTTCTATAATAAGAATTCACCTCTTGAAAATAAATACCAGCAATACGGAATTTCCAGAAGAGGGGATTGAATTCGTACACAAAGTATAGAAAGGTAGTCCTTCACTCATGCAAGTGACCAAATAGAACTAAAGCTCTTAAGATTTAATAGTCTAGCTTCATGGCTGTTGTTCATGATTTCATTTCTATTCAACAATTTTTAATATTTGTGGAAAATATATTTTGATGTTACAAATCCTTGTGATTGGAAGAAGTTGGATTGACTTTTTTGATAATCTGTAACTATGATGTTTGAAAATGACAATCTAGTTAGCTCATTCAAGAAATATCCATAAATAATTCTATGGAAAAAACAAATAGATTTAGAATTTTCTAAATCAATTTTGAAGTTGAGCTGGAATCTTGTTAAAATGCAGATATTGTTAGAGATCTCTTTTTTTTTAACGAGATGTCAGTCATCAAAGTTCAACTTTATATATTCAATTCATGGTTGACTACTTTTGAAGTGCTGGAATGAATGATGTTTTAGAAATTTAGTAACAGTATATTAGAACCCCAAGACATAGTGCTTCTCTTCAAGGAGCTTAACTAATTGAAGAAGTAACTTATGCACATGAAGTCATTAGCTGTGTGACCTTGATACAAACACTTTCAATTTTTCTCATCTTCAGATTTCTTCCTTGAAAAATCAAGAGGTTTAGACCAAATGACTGGCAAGACCTACTTAGTTCAAAATTCACAGTTGGGGATAATTTCTGAGTAATAAGGACAAAGTAATAATAAGAAAAATTATTTTACACCAAGATGTGTGGCATAAAATCATAAATTTGTATATGTGAAAATTGCATTAATGTAAGTTCCAAAGGATGTATATGATGTGAGTTGGAGAACCAAGAGGAAAAGCTGTGATAACTTCTCTGGTTTCAGAGAAGTATGGCAGGGTGTGGTGGCGCACATTTGTAATCCCAGCGGCTCTGGAGGCTGAAGCAGGAGGATCACGAGATCAAAGTTAGCCCCAGCAAAAGTGAGGCACTAAGCAACTTGGTGAGACTTTGTTTTGAAATAAAATACGTTTCGAAATAAAATACAAAATAAGGCTGGGGTGTGGCTCAGTGGTCAAGTGCCCCTGAGTTCACTCCCTAGTACCCAATCACTTACCATTTCTTATTAGGGGCCTTGCTGGTGCATTTGGAATGGCAATTTTTCATTGTACAAGGCTGTGACTCTCATTTCAGGACAGTTTAACATCCCTGTCATTGTGTAAACTCAAAACATCTCCTTGGTTTCCAGTCCCTCATTCTCCCTAGCCATGTCATCTAAACTCCTTTAGAACCACTGAGTCCCTTTACTTGTTCTTCCTCTTGAAAGATAGACTGGTTAGTATAGGGAGGCTGAGAGCTGGACAATCACTGGACATGGTTCTCTAAAAGGCAGGGTTAAGACTCACTTTCGGGCCAGACCTATTCATCCTTTCCTTTTTCTTGCACTATTTAAGTGGTGCCCTTGAAACCTCTCCAGCATTACAGGTATTAGATGGCCAAGTAACTCATTGTCCATACAAATTCTGTTTCTAGTCTTTTGGAGGGGGATGGTAAGCCTTCAACCCACATTCTAATGCACCAGAGCCCACTGCCTGGAACAGCTGGGTACTTGCCTCCCGTTATTAATGAGATGTGTACTTGGACCCACATATAGCAGCTTGTATCTATTCTCTTTTGGCAAGGTCCAAGTGGATCAATTGGAGGAAATTTGGAGTATCTGGATCTCCAAAAAACTTAAGAGTCTTCATATGAACTTATGTGGGTATCTAACTAAGGAGATTGTAAATTTATTCTGCGCTAGGATTATACATAATTGATTCTCTTTGTTCCCTAAAACTCTTTGTGCCTTATTCAATGTAGGTACTTATTTTATAGAACTGAGTAAAAATAGCTTAAAATTATTAAGCACTTACATGTGCCAGGCTCTATTGTAAGGACTCTCCATGGACTAAAACATTTAATACACATAATAATTCTATGATGTAGCTATGATGGTTGTATCACTTTATTGATGAGGATACAGTCTCAAATAGGTCAAGTAGCTTTCTCAAGGTCACCCAAAGAAGTCACCTGAGCTTTGTAATCAGGCAGCCTGGCACCAGAGTGCAGACCATGGAAGAGTGCCTTTGGGCACACAAATTAAAATCGGTCATAACAAAATCACACTTTAAAAATACTCTCCATTTAGCCCTTTCTATGATTTTTTTTTTGCCCCAGTAGCACTTTAAGTAAACAAAACATGTATTAAATGTCCGGAAGAGGCCTTGAGAGACCAATTAGCAGGGTTATTTTCAAAATGTGTCCCTTAGGGTTCACAGCACAGTGTGTGTGTGTGTGTGTGTGTGTGTGTGTGTGTATGTGTGTGTGTCCAATATAAGTCCTACAAGAGACAGGGGTGCTTTGGGCACTGTCCTTATTTTAATCAGTTCTGTATACCAGCCTCCTCTGTGTGATATCATTGAAGAAAAGTCTCAGCTGCTAAGAGAATTGTTAAAAAACTGGACCGAACAACATCCAGATTGCCTGGAGTGGTTGAAATTTTATCAGTTTACAGATTTCTTATAGTGAATATTTAAGTCATGCACTCTGTTATGTGAACCAGAGAGCTAAATGCACCATCTTACTCTATTCCTTTAAGAGCTATCTTGCTAAAAATTAAAAATTAGATTGAGTCTTTTCCCTAGGAGGTTACTAAATAATCCACCCAATTGTCAATAGCATAGAAATACAACAAATCCAAAGTGTGGAACATGGTTTTCAAAGAAGAGAGTTAAAATAACAGTTAAAATTAGCAAGGAAGTTGTGTTGTTGTGGCTACAAATCACATTTCTGTTTTATCTTCTGTACCCTAAATGTTCAAGCAATAAAATCAGGATATGTCCTTGCTAGTTCCTTCAGCTTCCATAGATCAGAGCTTATATTCACATATATTCCTTGCATCCATGACCACTTCAAGGTTCTTCTCCCTCCTAGTGCTCTGTGTGTATTATATTTACCACTTCTGCTTCAGTAACATAGTTGGCTATAACGTAGGGATAATGACTGTGTTTCTAGATATAGAATTCAGAAGCACAAAACAAATAAAATTCATCAAAATTTCAAGGACAAATGAATAATTACATAGGTACCTTGAGAGCATTGTAAGGCAAAGTGTAAGGGGAAAAAAAAAGGCAACATTTAGGAGATGGCTAGATTAAGTTTCAGAATAGAAAAGATTTCAGAAGAAAATTTTTATACTATAACAGGCTGAAAAACAAGATTTGAATAATAGAAAGTAAATTTATGTAGGGATTAGAAATAAATTAAAAGTTAGTAAAAGTATATAGATGTATACTTTCTTAGGAATACCTGAACCAAAAAATTCTGTAGTGTTCATTTAATTTATGTTAATTATGAGTCATCTTAAAATAGGTCTGACAGCTCCAATTCGCCTCCAAATTTCCAGTTCAAATCCACTTGCATTTGAGAAAACAAATTAAACATAAATTATTTTCTTAGCCTTGGAATTTAAAGAAATGATTTAAATATGCACCTTACCAATTAACAAAACAGAATTATTCTTGGAAGAATGAATTCTGAGAGATACTTGAAAAAGTATGTTTTTTTACTTTGTATGCCAATTCTATAATCATTTCATAGCTATTTAACATGATACTTCTGTATATTTGTTTATACTAAATGCCAGTAAATTATAATAGGCAAGGAACATATAGTTTCAGGCTGTAGGGACCATTCATTTGTCTTCCCAATAGCTGATTGATAAATACATAAACAAACAAACAAATAATAGAGCCACTTTGGGGGCAAGGATTGGGATAGACACATTAAAAATGGAAAAAGCAAAATATAATTATGGACATAGTTTTCAGCGTTCCAGAAGATTTAATTCAAATTAACTTTTTGGTTGGAAGCAAAGAGTAAACACAGGTAGAATTGGTGAAAATGTTACTTTAAAAAGTATCATTTTTTCTTTTCTTTTTTTTGGTCTTGGTCCCATATACAAGATTTTAAGTATAGGTTTTACCTTTACGACAGTATGTGATTTGTATGGAAATTGTAATTTGTATGACTAAAGGACAATCATTTTACTACTTTCAAATTAACCGTCATCAAATGACAATTAGTCATTGAGCAAGAAGTCATTCCTATTTCTATTTTAGTTCATGATGCAATAATTTCCCAGCCATCTGTTCTTTGGAATATTTAGGCAGAGGAAATGAAGAACTTGGAGATATATGCAGAAATCTTAGAATGCATCCAGAGCTCCTCTAAAAGCCTTTAGAGAACATCAGACAGATATTAGATGCCAGAGATGATGGTAGACCAGAAACACCCAGAAGGAAGTGCTACAGGATTTATTGAGGTAGATCTCCCCTGAATAAGGGGCTGTGCTATTATGTATCTAAGCCTTGCCTTTTTTTTTTTTCACTAGGGAATTCCTAACCATCATAAATTAACTGGCCGAATCACACTGTTAACGATAATACAACTAGAACTCTAATCCTACACGAAAACCAAGCCAATTTAGAGAATATTGCAGTCTTAAAATACCCAAACACGATGAAAAATGAAATAAAAAATTTTGTATTTCTCAAGGGCAAAAAAAAAAAAAAAAGAGTCTTTAAAAATCTGGAAAAGCCAAATTCAGATGGCTGAAACTTCTCTTCTGGAGCTAATTTTTGTTCATTATCTCATGTTTTATGGTGAGCAGTTCAGACTGGCAGTTGACAAACACCACTTACCCAAAGCCAGTCAGCTGTGTCAGTTGAAGCAGAAGTTGCTGGAGAGATTGCTGATTTCGTTATGTTTTGAATCAACATTTGGCCAGTGTAGAAATGCCAGGAGGGAGCGTAGCTGGGAGCAAGACCAGCTTCATGGGTGCATCCAGCAGACTTGAAAGCT
Source organism: Xerus rutilus (assembly GCA_028644305.1). Taxonomy (NCBI): domain Eukaryota; kingdom Metazoa; phylum Chordata; class Mammalia; order Rodentia; family Sciuridae; genus Xerus; species Xerus rutilus. The sequence goes on from CM053403.1 coordinate 116,908,789, forward strand.
GTGTTTTTATGACAGCGCCTGGGTTTAATTTTCTTAGTTTGACAAAATCTGACTGTCTCTGGCAGAGCAATCTGTCCATTTGACACATTTTGGCCTCAGCAGAATATGAAGAGCAGGTAATACAGCAAGGGAATTGACAGTTTTAGCATGCTTCAGTGAGAAGAGCTCTTACATTAAAAAGTGCTGCATTCTGGGCGAAAGGATTTGATGTTTATGCTTCATCAGAGAACTTGGTGTTCAAGGTGAATTCTCAGCTGTCATTGATTCACAAGTCTGTGGGAAAGAGACCTATTGGAAATGTGGACAAATGAGTCAGAGCCCTTCACAAACACTGTGCCAAAACCCTAGAACTTCTCTATTAATATCTATTACTTCTTCCATCTGTGAACCTGAAAAGCCCAATGGCTTCAAGATAGAGTATTGGTGTATACTTTGCACAGAGATTATTACTCACGAATTTATTTTATAAAGCATTTTCCCAGAAAGCACACAGATATAATATGTAAATTATGGGTTTTTAAAATTTGAAAACAAATTTGAGAATACAATATTTCTATCTGTTCTGATTTACGTTCTCACAGTGTCTAGACTTTGCTGGGTTATTCAATGGGTTTATCAACATTCTTACAAAGTACTGAGAATTAGTATATCATTTGAATAAATGACACTAGATCATAGATGTTTATTACCTCAGAATGACTGTGCTCAAACAGAGATGATTAGAAGAGATTGTGTTCATGAGCAGCCTAAAATTTAGAATCTGCGGGAGAAATGAAACTGAGATGGGAAGAAGACAGTATTCTCAGCACCTAGCATTCCTAATAAGATTTTGTAATTATTTTTGTATACATAAAATTAAGATGTAAATTATTCATATCTAATGTCACTTCCCATATGATATACTGCTTTGACCCTTTCAAAATTCTACATTTCACAGGTGAGTTGGTTTTTTTGAGAGTCATAAAATGAAGTAATAAAAATAGCCACTGATGTGGTTGTAGCAGGCTCCAAAGTTCAGAGGTGTTTGCACTTAGTTAAATGTCAAGGCAGCTCTTCTTCAGCTCTTCTTGTGATGAGGACTCTAGGGAGAAAGAAGACTAAACTGGAGGGTGCCCCTGCCCTCTTTTTGCTGGCATGGATGCAACCTGAGAGGTTTCCAACATTTCTTCCACTCTCATTAAACTCATTTCAGTTTATGCCTTCTCTGGTATTTCAACCACAAGGATTTGAATGCATAATATATTTAAAGATCATTCCTGTTCAAAAATTTGAGGAATAAGTCAATCATTAGATGACTTCAAACACAATTTATGATCTTCCTCCAGCTTTTTGTCTGTTGATATATTAAGAGGTACAGCATGATGAGCTAGGGTTTTGAATAGAGATGTTTAGGGTAAAATACCTTATGATTTGTCTATTTATAGCTAACAATTTCCAAATGCTTACTAATGTAGCAACTGGATAACCTCAAAAAAGCCATAGGTAAGAGCATATTAAAAACTTCTTTAAGAAAACTCAAAAGGATTGACAAACCCAAGAGGCTTCCTATGAATCACTAGATTAGGAGCTGAAGTGGGCCTTGGACATGATCCTTGCATTCAGATGATGAACTGGAGGCCCAGGAAGGTGAAACGAGTTGCCTGAGATCAAAGAGATAAATTGTGGAAGTGAATTTTTCATTCCAGCTCAGAAGTCTTAACAAGGGTCAAGGTGGACAGTGTGGGGTCACAGAGTCAAAGGAAGTACACTACGGAAAGAAGCAGGAATAAATTTAGACAGGGAGTCAGGCAATCTCTTTAACCCAGGTCTGGATACAGTGTCACTGGCAAACTTGATAAGAGGATGTGTGTGTTGGTGTGTGTATTCATATTAAAAATGTTTCTCATAGTAAGTACCTGGGAACTTCCTTTTAGGATGCTATTGATGAATTAATCACATTCAGTTTTTAACTTATCTCATATTCTTTTTTAAATTTTTTTCTTTTCATGTGCATATGATTTAAAAATTTGGTGCATGATATTTATACATAATAGTGAGTGCATTGGTGCATGATATTTATACATAATAGTGAGATTCATTATACCATATTCATACAAGAACATAATATATTTTGATCAATCTCATTTTCTAGTGCCTTCTCTTTTCCTACCCCTCTCCTTCCTTCTGATCCATTTGGCCTATTCTATTGATCTCCGTTCTATTCTTATTATTTTAAATAGTGCATTATGCTTATATATATATATGTATATATGTGTGTGTGTGTGTGTGTGTATATATATATGATTCATTGTGGTATGTTCATATATGGACATAGCATAATTTGGTGGATTTCATACAGTATGGGAAACTTTCTGGGAGACATTTCTCAGACATTTCTGAGATCAGTGGAATATACCAATCTGAGATATTTAATTCATAATAAAATTATGTTGTCTTCCTTGATTGTTTTTCATTTTCATTTTTGTAAGAGATCAAGAACTATTCTTTTAATAGTTTGCATTGAAATTGAGCAAAGGAATTTCTACTGATCTACTGGTCTTGTCTATGATTCTTCAGTGCCTTTTCAATTACAGAATATTTTCTGCTTTTCTTCATCTTTTCCTTGAAGAACCCATTAAAGTCTCCTGAATGCAGCTCAGTGGTCTTAATAGCAAAGGATTTCAGAACTCTGATGGAGTAGATGTTGTGGGCTTGTCCACCAGGGCTCTGCCAAGCAAATCTCCCCAATGGTAGACTTGCAAGAATGGAGGGAGGCAGTTGAAGCAGTAACCGTGTGGGGAAATGTTGGCTCTTCTTGTGAGCATGTTCTGAGTGCTTGGTTCATCTGGGATGCTCTGGTAGAGATTTAAGTGGCAGCTCCCTGAGTGGAACCAAATATTGGTTTCTTTGCCCTCCTGGAGATTCTGTGAGTCATCTAGTATTCTATAATAAAGCAATTTCAGTTTATATTAGTCTGCTCAGACAGTCATAACAAAATACTATAGATTGAGTTGTTTAAACAATAGAAATGTACTTTCACAATTCTGGTCTTCACAGCGTCCTAGAAAAAGGTCTGGCAAGGTTTGGTTTCTGGTGCAGGTTCTCTCCTGTTGGGCAGATAGCCACCTTCTTTCTATATCCTCAGATAGAGGGAAGATAGCAAACCCTTTGGTATTTCTTATTATAAGGACACTAATCCTGTTGAATTGACTCCATTTTTACAATATCATTTACACTTAATTTTTTCCCTTATTTCCAAATACATCTTCCTTATTTCCAAATACATTCACATTGAGAGTTTCCACCTATGTATTTGGTGGTGGGGGACAATTCAATTCATAGTTTATTTTAAGCTTCTAGAGTGAATTAATTGTACTTATGGAAATAAAGGATCTTGACCAACACATGGAGTATGGCTTCTGTGTTTTAAAACTTGGATTAATTTAGAAGAGCTAGATCAACCATACAATCTTATTCTTAAATTTATTTTCTGTCCATGTTATTTGTACTAAATTTCTCTTAACCTTAGAAGTAGAAGCAAAGTAGCAGCTGAAAATTTCTGTGTTCTATCTTTTTTCACCTAATTATTATAAGCTTTAGAACTTTTCTGAAATTTATTTTCATGCAATTTGCACACAGTAAAAAGTTAATGTACCCATTTTTAAATGTACAGCATAATACATTTGATCAAATTTGACCAATGATGGTTGCATGTGCATGTTTATTAAGTATACCCATGCAACCACCATCACATTTTAGGGGTAGAATGTTTCCATCACCCCCAAACATTCACTTGCATCCCTTTTAAATGATTTACCCTATCATTCACCTTAGACAACCCCTGATCTAAGTCCTATCTCCACAGATTAGTTTTACCCATTCTAGAACCTCATATGCAGAGAATCACAAGTACGCAGTCTTATATTCTGTCTTCTTAAGTGTTTTTGAGGCTCATTTATGCTGTGATATGTAATCTATTTGTTTTATTTTTGTATGCCATAATTTGTTTACCCAGTGACCATTAAGGGACACTTGTTTCCATTTGGGGCTAGTATGAATAAAGTTACTTTGAAAATTCAAGTGTAAGTCTTTGTATGAATGTAAGTTCTCATTTCTCAAGAGAAAAGTTGAGTCATAATATAAGTTTACATTTAACTTCATTTAAAAAAAAAGTCAAAGTTTTCTAAAGTTCTTGCACCATTTTATGTTCTTACAAGTGGTCTATAAGAGGTCCAGTTGCTCCTTATCTTCACCAGAGCTTGGTATTGTCAGTCTTTTTCTTTTAGCCATTCTAGTGGGTATATAATTATATCTTATTGTGGTTTTAATTTTGCTTTTTTTGATGACTAAATGATATTGTTAATTTTAAGTTCTATAATTGTCATTGTTTCCTATGCATATATAACCTAAACCAGTTCTCACTTTTTCTTACTTTTTTAACTTTTAAAACCACTTTTGTGTGGTTTTAACATACCTTAGATGATACTCATACATTTTGGGGGATATGTTCTTGATACTGTACTAGTCTTGCATTTCTTATTCATAGATTTTCAAATTCAAGCTTATTAGAATGATCCTTATGGTATTTTGGTTTCTGCAAATATCTTCTGACTTTCTTCTTCATAGTATAGGTTGCAATAAAAGCCAAAATTCCCTTGGAAATGATCTCTCTGTCTTGGAGGACCACCTTAGCAGCTGTTGTTTTATACTAAAAACTTTGCCTTGTAAGTTTATAAATATAAGGTAGACATTAGACTATAACTTATTATAATCTTATATTCATTTAATTATTTACCTATTAATTCAACAAAAATTTTATGAACTAAATCTGTGTAGACATGATTCTAGGCAAAGGCTATATAATGATGAAAAAAGAGAAACCATACAGTATCGGACAAATGTTCTAGATGCTCTGTGACAATCTAGGTATTTCCTATTTTTAAATTACAATTTAATTAACAATTGTTTGATTGCTTCTACACATTTTTGAGCACTTTGCTTATGCAAAGTACCACAGGGAAACCAAATGAACAAATGAATCCAATGATATTTTAGTTTTAGGTGGAGAATAGTTATTAGTTGAATAAAAACCATGTACAGGAACAAAACTGGGTGGTAGGGATACTATTGTCAGGAAAATACAACATAGTTGTAGTCTGCATTTCATGGTGGGAAGGGGAGACAGGTGTTATTCAAATAATCAGATGTGAAATTAGAATCTGTGATAGGGTACTATGAGAATGTGTAATAGGAAGACCTGATACAGCGGGTGATATTCAGGGAAGATCTTGCATGGTAAGTATGTCTGAGTTGATAAAAATCTCAGAAGGAATTACCTATGTAAGAAGGCAGAGAACATTAAGGCCCACATCCACAGGGAGCAGGACATGTTTGAGAAGCTGAAAAAGGCCAACGTGTTTGGAGTTAGAGGATAATATATACAAACAACATTGATTTTGCTTTTCAGTTTATTACAACCTACCTCTTATTTTTCACTAAATTCACTGCTGTCAAGATCAACAATGACCTTCTAGCCATGAAACTCAGTGAATGGATGCTCTTCTTTCTTCAAACTCATTGGACTCTTTCCAGTGCTTACTGCTCTTTGCATGATGAAACTTCTACTTTAATTTTAGGATGCTACAATTATCCTGCTACTTCCCTTATGATGTCTTCTTAGGCTACTCTTTCCCTGGAGTTTTGGCTGCTCTCAATCTGTTCAGTGCTCTGTCTCCATTTAGTCATGCCTGATATCATCACATAAAACTTTTGTCTAATAGGAAAGTGCTATACTGTGTTTTGGGAATCACAGTGGCTGAAATGGATCTTTAAGATTTTACAAGTAATTATATATTCATTATATATCCAAGTTTCAATTAAGTAAAATTTTTCTTATTTCATGTCTCTAAGATAGTAGACTTTGCAAATTAAGGATTTGCCATTATTTATTTGTAGTGTATTTAGGCACTGTACTAAATGCACTAAATGCTACAGAACAAAGCGCCAAAGGTTTCTGCTGTAATTGTCCTTCAGAATGCAGTTCATGAGCCATTCTTTCCAGGAAGCCATTCTTGAATCTTGGTGCTTCATCAGGTCCCTTCACTTAGAAGCCTCATATTCTCATGTACTTACCTTTTGCTTGTTGATGATTTCACTGTTCAAATTAACTTCCAAGCACAGTGTTGAAGTTATGCCTAATGTTTCCAAGTCCGAGAAGGTTTGATATGTCTTTTGGAGAAAATACCTGTGATAGATAATCTTCATTGAATTATGAGTGCTATTGGTCATGAAGTCAATGTTAATGAATTAACAACAAGGAGTCAAAAATGACCTTTATACAGAAACACAGGAAAAAAACATTATGTGTTGATCAGTTGACAAAAACGTGACCAGAGGCCCACAGAAACTTACCCTTGTATTTCTCTGAGGAGCAGTGGTTCAGTATTTGCTAATTATGTGTTAGCAGAAACTTTATAGAAAATAACTTCCACAAATAATGAGAATTGATTCTGTCTCTGTGTGTGTATATATAAATTATAAAAAAAACAATAAAGGAGACATAAATAATATATAATAATTGTTCCAAAGAGGGAAAGATAATATTTGATTGAAGACATTGGGATATGTTTCACAGAGGAGTTCATATCCATGGTAATTCTTGAAGAAAGAGTAGAATTTCAACAGAGAAAGCTGGAGGTAAGGGAATCTTAATAGAAGGTAAAAAAACAACCAGTGGATTTGGGCAAGTTCAGGGATATTTATGTAGTGTAGCTCAAGCATGAAGAGGTTAGTTCTACATTGTGTTTAGCTTCACAGAGGAGGGAGAATGTGTGGTTTATATAATAGTCACTGTTAATTTAATAGTCAGAGTTTTTATTTTGGCTTAAAATAGTATCTGATATCTTCTCCTGACTTCTCAGTGAAGTATTTTTTAAGGCAACAAAAATGTCAATCAGTGAAGTGTTTGTTAAGGCAACAAAAATGTCAGAATTCACATCAACCTAATGAAGGTCTGACAAACAACACTGCCAGAATTTGGGAGATTTCTAGCTATGACAAAGCAAATAGAATTGATTGTTCAAAATAAGAACTGCTGATGCTGGCTCAGGAATGCCAGAGCATAGGGCTATTTCCTGCCTTGAGTAGATATTACCTGGGGAGCAACCAGAACACCTCTTTACACCTTCTTCCTCTACACACACTAGTATGATCTAGTCTCAGTAAACAATTAGGGAGCAAGAGAGGTGTTTTGGGGATGATATCACAATATATCCTGGGTTGTGTATTTTCTACCTTCAATACTATAAATTGGTTTAGTGACTAAGCACATACAACTTAGGTTTTTCTAACCCTAAGGAATGGATACAACCTTAAAGGAAGGTTACAACAGTAACCTTTGTTCAAGGAGTGTGCCCAACTTAAGGTGAATATGTAGGGAACAAACTGATGGAATTAATGTCTCAATCTCATTCTTTCCCCTTCTATTCGCATTCTTATCTTTGATGAGTCCAATCAGAATTCAGAAATCAAGTAAGCATTTTAACTTATTTCTAATTGATCAGTTTCCCAGAAAATAGAGGAAAGCAGACAAAGGTGGAGAATGAAACTAAAATTGCTACATGGGGAAATAGATTTGTTTATATATATATATATATATATATATATATATATATATATATATATATATAGACATCACAGTATATACTTATCCAATTCATGTATGATATTGATAAAATCTACATTATTTAGTTTCTTAAAATGTATTATATAATGTGCAGTATGGTTTAAAATGTAATGGGTCAGTAGTCCAGATATGTACTTAATAACTGAAATGAGTTATTAAGGTTGATTAATTTATTTAATCCCCTTTTGATTTAAAGGAACGGTTAAACATCTGTCCTTAATAATTTAAGGCAAGTGCTGCTCAGAGGCAGAACACTTGGCTCTGAGTACATGTGAGCCTGTGTTCCTGAAGAAGAGAATGGGGTGTTTCATGAACTGTCCAGAGTGAAGAAATTACCAGATAACAAAATTCTAATGTGTTAAGTGGGGAGATTGTTACAATCTTTTTCTGATATTTAAAGAATTTGAAAGTCATCAATTTGTCCTTATAATCAGAACAAGCTTAAAAAATGAAGAGTAACAGTTTTTCTTAGACTTATAGAATTTAAGATATATGTCAAACCACTATTCTGAAATCTGGAGCAATGAGCAAATTCAGAGAATCATAGTTCATGTCAGCTTACCTGGAGCAGAAGCAGTTGGAGTCATAAACTAGTAGGACACTTAGACATTTTTTTATAATGCTAGAGATCAAACCCATGGGTTCTCTACCACTAAACTACATTCTCAGCCCATTTTACTTTTTAATTTTGAGACAAGGTCTGTATAAACTACTCAAGCTGGCTTTGAACTTGTGATTCTCCTTCCTCAGCTTCCTGAGTAGTTTTGATTACAGGTACGTGCCACTGTACTGGCTTAAAATGTAGTTTTGTTGAATTACTAGAGGCTAAAAAAGGACAAATTTGAGTGAGAAACTCCTGGGGAACCTAGTGTTAGACCTCCCCCCTGCACTCCAGCTGGATACTGGGATGCTTCCTGCATCTGATGACAAAGAGCTGAGAGCTTCCTGTGACTCTAGCATTGGAAGGAAGTCATCCTTGAAAAATATGCCCAGAGTTTTCTTTATAATAAAAGAAAACTAGGGAAAGACTACAAGAACCTTATCCCACCTGGGGATGTCTGTATCTCCAGCCTGCTCCAGCCTTCCTGTGTCACCACTGAGGTGGGAAGAAAAGCTCAGAAGCACTTGATAAGGCCACAGCCCAGGGACACAATGACACTAAAACACTGAGACTTAATCATGAGACTACTGAATGCTTCTCCTTCTTCAGGTGTAGCTACTTCTCAAATAGGGCTCTGGGGTAGCAATCAGAGGTCATAGCTCAAAGAGCTGAGTGATACTGAGTGTTTGAGGAAGAGTTCTTAGGGGACACAAAGACAAGTAGGGATACAAACTAAAATTGTTAGAAGAAGTAGAAGCCCCTGCCACCTATAAACACCAAACCAAGTCCAGCCCCACTAGATTAGCATAGATCCTCCTACTAATGGTCAATTTAACCCTGATATATTTGTGTGTGTTTGTATTTTTACATGCATAGATGTTTATATTTGCATAGATATTGGTGCATATACATTTGTTTTTATCTATCTATATCTATATCTATCTGCATCCATATCTCTATCTATATATCTGTCTAATGAGCTACCTGGCTTGCAACAAATACTACAAGGCATTCTGATAAAATGCGTAGTTAAAAGAGATAAAGCAAACAGAATCAGTGTCAGAATGACAAATTTTTGGAATTAAAATATAAGGAATGTAAAATAACTATGATTAATGGCTTACGGTATCCAACAAAAAACTGAACAATGAGAACATACATATAAATAATTCTAGCTAAGAGATAGAAATTCTAAAAAAAATCAATAGGAAATTCTGCAAATCAAAAACACACTAAGAGAATTGAAGAATGGTTTTGATGGACTCATCAGTAGACTGCACACAGATGGGGAAAGAACTTGGGAACTTGAATGCATGACAATATTAACATTCTGAACTGAAATGCAAATAGATAATGAAAAAATTAGAATATCCAGTGACTGTGGGACAATTGTTTAAAGTGTAACATATATTTAGCTGGATTATCAGGAGAAACAAGATTAGAGGAGAAATATTTAAAGGGATGATAGCTAAGAACTTCTAAAACATATGGCAGACACAAAGCTACATATCCAGCTAGCTCAGAGAACTCTAAGAAGACAAATATGGAAAAAAAATACATCTGGTGTTATATTAAATTGCAGAAGACCAATTAAAAGAAAATTCGAAGGAACTTGGAGTGAGGGGCCATTTTATCTATAAAGGAACAGAGATGAGAGTTAGAGTGAACTCATCAGAAATTATACAAGCAAGAAGAGACTGGAGACCGTAATGACAAGAAAGAAATCTCACCAAGTAAAAATCCTATATCATGAAAAATCATCTTTTAAAAATAATATTGCTGCATATTCTAATTTTTTCATTATCTATTTGCATTATGGTTCAGAGTGTTAATATTGTCAAGTATTCGAGTTCCCAAGTTCTTTCTCCATCTGTGTCCAGTCTACTGAGGAGCCCATCAAAGCCATTCTTTGAGAGTTCCTGTGGACCTACAGGAGCCACAGAGGGCCCAAATCTGCCCTCAGGAAACTCCATGGGTGTCCAACCAAAGGGAGACCAAGGACTGCTACCTCTAGCCACTGGGGAGCCCAAATTCAGGGAAAGAGTCGCTCGAGAGACACCAGTGCGAGGCAGCCCACCTCAGTTCCACTCTAGAGTTCCTGCAGACCGGCAGGAGCCACAAAGGGCCCAAATCTGCTCTCAGGAAACTCCATGGGTGTCCAGCCAAAGGGAGACCAGGAACTGCTAGCCGCTAGCCACAGGGTAGCCCAAACTCAGGGTAAGAGTCTCCACAGAGACCCCAGCGGGAGACAGTCCCACCCAAGTGCAGCCTGGGCCCACCCCAGTTCTGCTCCAGAGTTCCTTCAGACCAGCAGGAGCCACAGAGGGCCCAAATCCACCCTCAGGAAACTCCATGGGTGTCAAACCAAGCGTTGACCAGAGACTGATAGCTACCAGCCACAGAGGAAGGCAAACCCAGGGTAAGAGCTGCCTGCAGAGATCCCAGCCTGAATAGGCCCCACCCAAGTGCACTCTGGGCCCACCTCAGTTCCACTCCAGAGTTCCTGTGGTCAGGTGAGAAGGAAGGCCCAAAACCACCCTTAGGGAATGCCAAGGGTGCCTAGCTGAAGGCAGACCAGAGCCTGCTAGCCTGCAGCCCCAGGGGAGCTCACACTCACTGTAAGGGTCACACACAGACTCTCCTGCTTGTGACTCTGCCTAAGTGAGATCTGGGCCTGCCTCCAGTTCTGCTCTAGGGTTCCTGTTCACCAGCAAGAGCTCAAGAGAGGGGAAAAGCTCCAGGATTCCTGTTCACCAGCAAGAGCGCAAGAGAGGGGCAAAGCAGCCCTCAGGGGCTGCCTCAGGAGCCCACACAAGGCCACTCCCACTACCCTCTAGAGGTATATCCACTACCTCTGCCACCAACTTTAGTGGCAGTAGTGCCCATCTGAGGACACTAGGGGACCAGAAGTAGCTCCAAGGTGAGATACAGGTAATCTGTAGTGTCAATACAAGATTATAGGGTAGAAGCCGCAATACCTCTGATCAGTATTTCAAGAAAGGAAGATACACAATCAACATGAAAAAACAAGGGAAGAAAGTGCCCCAAATAAACCTTGATATCACGGTAACAGAATCCATTGACCACACAGTTGATGAAATGTCAGAAAAAGAATTCAGAATGTACATAATTAAAATGATCAGCAAATTAAAGAATGACATAAGTGAACAATTACAGGCAAAAATTGATCAATCCAACAAAGAAATAGGAGATCAAATAAAAGCAACCATCGATCATTCTAACAAAGAGATAAGAGAGCAATTACAAGTAGCAAAAGATTACTTTAAGAAAGAGCTAGAGATCGTGAAAAAATAAAATCAGAAATTCTTGAAATGAAGGAAACAATAAACCAAATAAAAAACTCAATAGAAAGCATCAGCAGCAGACTAGATTACCTGGAAGACAAAACCTCAGATAATGAAGACAAGATATACAATCTTGAAAATAAACTTGACCATACAGTGAAGATGGTAAAAATTCTTGAACAGAACATCCAAGAAATATGGGACAGCATCAGAAGACCAAATCTAAGATCTATTGGGATATAAGAAGGCACAGAATTTCAAGCCAAAGGAATGCACAATCTCATCAATGAAATAATATCAGAAAATTTCCCAAATATGAAAAATGAAATGGAAAATCAAATACAAGAGGCTTAGAGGACACCAAACGTAAAAAATTTCAACAGATCTACACCAAGGCACATTATAATGAAAATGCCCAACATACAGAATAAGGATAGAATTTTAAAGACTGCAAGAGAGAGGAACCAGATTATATATAAGGGGAGACCAATTCGTATCTCAGCAGATTTTTAACCCAGACCCTAAAAGCCAGGAGATCATGGAAAAACGTATTCCAAGCCCTGAAAGACAATGGATGCCAACCAAGAATCCTATAGCCAGCAAAACTGAGCTTCAGATTTGATGACAAAATAAAAACCTTTCATGATAAACAAAAGGTAAAAGAATTTACAGCAAGAAAGCCTGCACTACACAGCATTCTTGGCAAAATATTCCATGAGGAGGAAATGATAACCAACAATGAAAATTTACAAAGAGAGGAACTACACTAAAGGAAAGACCATTCAAAAGAGAAAACAACTCAAGGTAAAATCCAAAAACAAACCAAAATGACCAGAATTACAAATCATATCTCAATAATAACCCTGAATATAAATGCCCTAAATGCACCAATTAAAAGACATAGACTGACAGACTGGATTAAAAAAAAAGACCCAATAATATGCTGTCTTCAAGAGACTCATCTCACAGAAATAGACATCAATAGACTGAAAGTGAAAGGGTGGGAAAAAACATATCACTCATATGGACCCCGCAAACAAGCAGGAGTTTCCATCCTCATATCAAATAAAGTGGACTTCAAACCAAAGACAGTGAAAAGAGATAAAGAAGGTCATTTCATACTTCTTAAGGGAATCACACATCAACAAGACATAACAATCATAAATATCTATGCCCCAAAAAATGGGGCATCTATGTATATCAAACAAATCCTTTTCAAATACAAGAATCGAATAGACCACAACACAATAATACTTGGAAACTTTAACACAGCTCTCTCACCATTGGATAGATCTTCCAAACAAAAACTTAATAAAGAAACCATAGATCTTAATGAAACTATCAATAATTTAGACTTAACAGACATATATAGTGTATTCCATCCATCAATGAGCAAATACACTTTTTTCTCAGCAGCACATGGATCTCCAAATAGATCATATGTTATGTCACAAAGCAAGTCTTAGCAAATACAAGAAAAATAGAAATACTACCCTGCATCCTATCTGACCATAATGGAATAAAATTAGAAATCAATGACAGATTAAAAAATAGAAAGTACTCCAACACTTGGAGACTAAATAATATGCTATTGAATGATGCATGGATAACAGAAGACATTAGGGAAGAGATAAAAAAAATTCTTAGAGGTAAATTAAAACTCTGATACAACATATCAAAATCTTTGGGACACCATGAAGGCAGTGTTAAGAGGAAAGTTCATTGCATTAAGCTCATTCATTAAAAGAAGAAAAAGTCAACAAATAAATGACTTAACACTACATCTCAAAGCCTTAGAAAAACAGGAACAAACCAACACCAAAAGAAGTAGAAGACAGTAAATAATTAAAGGCCGGGCTGAAATCAACAAAATTGAAATAAAAGAAACAATTCAAAAAATTGGCAAAAGAAAAAGCTACTTCGTTGAAAAAATAAATAAAATAGACAAACCCTTACCACCTTATGAAAAGAAGGAGAGAGAAAAGCCAAATTAATAAAATTAGTGATGAAAAAGGAAATATCATGACAGACACTACTGAAATACAGAGGATAATTAGAAACTATTTTGAAAATTTATACTACAGTAAAATAGAAAACCCTGAAGAAATTGACAAATTTCTAGAGGCATACGACCCATCCAAACAGAACTAAGATGTTATACACAACTTAAACACATCAATTTCAAGCAAGGAAATAGAAGATGCCATCAAAAGCCTACCAACCAAGAAAAGCCCAGGACCAGATGGATTCTCAGCCAAGTTCTACAAGACCTACAAAGAAGACTTAATATGAATACTCCTCAAAGTATTAAATGAAATAGAAAAGGAGGGAACCCTTCCAAACTCATCCAATGAGCTATCACCCTGATACCAAAACCAGACAGAGACATATGAAAGAAAGAAAATCTCAGACCAATATTCCTGATGAAAATAGATGCAAAAATTTTCAATAAAATTTTGGCAAATCACATACAAAAACATATTTAAAAAATAATGCACCATGATCAAGTGGGGTTCATTCCAGGGATGCAAGGTTGGTTCAACATACGGAAATCAGTTAACGTAATCCATTATATCAATAGACTTAAAGATAAGAATCAATGCAGAGAAGGCATTTGACAAAATACAACACCCTTTTATGCTCAAAACACTGGAAAAACTTGGGATAGTAGGAACATACCTCAACTTTGTAAAAGCTATCTATGCTAAACTCAAGGCCAACATCATCCTAAATGGAGAAAAATTGAATCATTCCCTCTGAAAACAGGAACTATACAGGGATGCCCTCTCCCACCACAACATTAGCCAGAGCAATGAGACAGACAAAAGAAATTAAAGGGATACAAATTGGAAAAGAAGAACTCAAGCTATCATTATTTGCATTATTTGCATGATGACATGATTCTATACTTAGAGGATCCAAAAAATTCTACCAGAAAAGTTTTTGAATCAATAAATGATTTCAGCAAAGTAGTAGGATATAAAATCAACACTCACAAATCAATTGCATTTCTATACATCAGTGACAAACCCTCTGAGAGAGAAATTAGGAAAACTATCCCATTCACAATAGCCTCAAAAAAAAAAAACTTGGTAATCAATTTTAACAAAAGAGGTGAAAGACCTCTACAATGCAAACTACAAGACACTGAGGAAAGAAATTGAAGAAGACCTTAGAAGATGGAAAAATCTCCCATGCTCCTGGATAGGCAGAATCAATATTGTTAAGATGGCCATACTTCCCAAAGCACTATATAGATTCAATGCAATTCCAATTCAAATCCCAATATCATTCCTTATAGAAATAGAAAAGGCAATCATGAAATTCATTTGGAAGAATAAGAGACCCAGAATAGCCAAAGCAATCCTTAGTAAGAAGAGTGAAGCAGGAGGCATCACAATACCAGACCTTAAATTATACCACAATGCTATAGTAACAAAAACGGCATGGTACTGGCACCAAAAAAATAGACATGTATACCAATGGTATAGAATAGAAGACACAGAGACGAAACCCACTTAAATACAGTTATCTCATACTAGATAAAGGAATCAAACACGTACACTGGAGAAAAGATAGCCTGTTCAACAAATGGTGCTGGGAAAACTGGAAATCCATATGCAGCAAAATGAAACTAAACCCCTATCTCTCACCATGCACAAAATTCAACTCAAAGTGGATTAAGGACCTGGGAATCAGACCAGAGACCCAATGCCTAATAGAAGAAAAAATAGGCCCAAATCTTCATCATGTCGGATTAGGACCATACTTCCTTAACAAGACTCCTATAGCACAAGAAGTAAAATCAAGCATCAACAAATGGGATGGATTCAAACTAAAAAGCTTCTTCTCAGCAAAAGAAATAATCAATGAAGTGAACAGAGAGCTGATAGAGCACTCATCTCCAGGATATATAAAGAACCCAAAAAACTTATCACCAAAAAAGCTAACAATGCAATCAATAAATGGGCCAAAGAGCTGAACACAAACTTCACAGAAGATATACAATCCATCAACAGACATATGAAAAAATGTTCAACATCTCTAGCAATAAGAGAAATGCAAATCAAAACTTCCCTATGATTTCTTCTCATGCCAGTCAGAATGGCAATTATCAAGAATACAAACAACAATAAGTGTTGGCGAGGTTGTGGGTAAAAAGGCACGCTCATACATTGCTGGTTGAATTGCAAATTGGTACATCCAATCTGGAAAGTAGTATGGAGATTCCTTAGAAAACTTGGAATGGAACCACAATTTGAGCCTGCTATCCCACTCCTCGGTCTATACTCAGAAGACTTAAAAAGAGCATACTACAGTGATGCAGCCACTTCAATGTTTATAGCAGCTTAGTTCACAATAGCTAAACTTTGGAACCAACCTAGATGCCCTTCGATAGATGAATGGATAAAGAAACTGTGGTATATATACATAATGGAATATTACTCAGCAATAAGAGAGAATAAAATTATGGCATTTGCAGGTAAATGGTTGGATGGAGTTGGAGAATATCATGCTAAGTGAAGTAAGCCAATCTCAGAAAACCAAATGCTGAATGTACTCGTTGATAAGTGGATACTGATCCATAATGTGGGGAAGGACATGGGAACAATGGAGGAACTCTGCTCACAGGTGTAAGGGGAGAGGAGGCATGGAGACAGTAAAGGTGGTGGAATATGATGGTCATCATACCCCTAACTTCTGCATGTATGTTGTGATTCTATACAACTTACAACTAAAGAATTGATATGTTATCCTCTAAAAAAAAAAAAAGAAGAAAAAAGAAAAACAATGGAAACTTAAAAAAAAATAACCAAAGCCATTCTTCAATTCTCTTAGTGTGTTTTGTTTGCCTCAGACAAACAAAACCTGAGTGTATATGTTTCCAGAATGACCTCCCTGAAACTAATGGTGAAACAAGTTATTCAGGAACAAGGAGAATCATATTGATTGGACATCTGAATCTGCATAAAGAAAAGCAGGGCATTGGAAAAGAGTAAATGAAGGTAACACAGAATCAGTTACTTTTCATATTCTTAATTGATCTAAAAGAGAACTCTATTTGAAGTACTTGTAGTAATCATGCCTATTATGGTAGCAAATGGATCAGGGAAATGAATGTCCACCATGTGCTAAGGAGAGGAGTGCAGCAATTGGAAATACTCTTGTAATGTGCAGGACAATCCTCCAGGTGGCTTAGGACTGACCTGGTCCTCCCCTCTGCTATACCTGCTGCTCTTGCAAGCAAGGTTCACTGGAGAATGTACTAGGAATGTAACATTCTGATACGAGGAGGGAATGGCTATAACATCCCAGGCTCTGTTCCAGTCCCTCTTATCCCTCCTCTCCTCCCCAGAAGCAGGAGGTTTACCAGTGCTGTAGCCCAGCATATCATGTGACACCTGGGGTACAAAGCCCAGAGTGGGCTGCTTTCCAGGGTCTCTGGCTGCAGTACAAGTGGGGCACACACAGACAAGACTCCATCTACACTATACAACTTTCATATTCAGTGATATTTTATATCATCTTTGTCTTAAAGGGAAGAATAAAAGAAGACTAATTTGACAAGCAGAAATAATATCTTAAATTAGTTGGCTGTTAAATTTCCCACTTCTTTATTCTTACAAAGGTGACTATAGTTCTTGTGAAGCTCTACCCTTTGGAATTTATGACTTCATTTGGATTTCAAAAGTAAAATCACTCTGTATCCTAAGTAATCATGAAAATGTTCACCCTGATTCTCAAGAAGCATAGTCAATGAACATTCTAGCAGTTGACATGATGTTCTTTCTTATGACACTCCTCTGGTTATTATTACAGAGTGCCACCCACAGATTACTCCTCTCTTTATCTTGTCAAAAAGTGATGTCGAAAATATGAAAGGTTCCAAAGTGCTTTTGTGGAAATAACAAGGTAAAATACAGTATTTAAAAAATTTTCCATGCCAAAAAACAAAAGAGCACATCATGTCATATCTCTTCATTTATAATCTTGCAATGCATATCCTGCTAAAACATATTTTATTGAAATGACTCCTTGTTTTAGAGGAAGTAATCCACATTTATTTTTCTACCTTGAATTTAATAGACATATATTTTCTTAAAATTGCAGTTTAAGGTTTTAGAATATTTATTGTTGTCAGACTAAATTTTGGAAAACAGCCTGGTTAATCAGGCTGTAAACAGTTTGGGTCATATAAATGCAGCTTTAGTTTGAAAGGAAGCTGATTGCTTTGTATTGTTTTTTTTGAATTTCTCATTGGATTGGCCTCATTATATTTGCTAAGAACATCAAAGATCATATTAAATATACTAATATTTTGAGATTTTTTTCACGTATATTGTTAATATACAAGGATTCAGGAAAGATTCCCAAATGTTCCTAAATTCTTGTGTCTGTAAGTAAATATCTGACTACAGAAAGAAAGTTAGCTACATTTATTCAGTCTACCTAATCCACAGAGTAGAGATAATACATTAAGAATACTTTCCTTGGGCATCTGCTACAACTATTTTATTCATGTAATAAGCCTGCAGGTGCGAGTTTTCAAAGTAGCTAAATTGCAGATGTTACTAAAGTTATCCTTCAGTTATATATCTTAGTTGTAACTTGGTTTTGTGTGCTGTCACCCAAGCAGTGTGAGATAAATATAACCTACCTTCAAGAAGTCCAACAATAACTGGAAAACTTCTCTTAGCTTCCTTCTTTTAAGGAAATGTAAACAAATACACCAGTTAGAATCCCCAGGTGATGTTCATCCCAAATGTGTACTCATAGGATTCCATGAGCGGCTTTGTTTCACTTCACTTCTGTGGTAAGTGACCCACATCTATGCTGTAAGATTTCCTAAGGTCTTCATGGCCAACACTGTTATATGAATACAATGTATTATTCAATTGGTGATTTTATGAGAGAGTACCAACAGGAGAATCGCGAGTTCAAAGCCAGCCTCAGCAATGGCGAGGCACTAAGCAACACAGTGAGACCCTGTCTCTACATAAAAACACAAAATAGGGCTGGGGATGTGGCTCAGGGGTCGGGTGCCCGTGAGTTCAATCCCCGGTACCAAAAAAAAAAAAAAAAAAAAATTTACAAACACTGACAGAAGGCAAAAGCAAAAGAGAAGGGAGCTTTGAGGCTACAGTCAATAGAGTTTTGCACCAGCAGGGAATTGATAATCTCTGCTGAAGTGGTGTTGGAGTAAAAGGTTGTTAACTCCGTTGTTAGAATTCAGGGTTACTGCCTGGTCTCCTGCCTGAGGCATGAGAATTTTGGTTGTAAGGAACTAAGTCTCTTGACTCCTTAACCTGGCTATTTGTTTAACCATTACTTCATGAAACTGCGGTGCTATTTTGCTTACAAAGATTATGACAATTATAAAGAAGTAATTAACATATCAGTAAAGCAGCTCTGGGTTAGTAATAAAGTACCAATGCTGATTTCCTATTTGGATAAATATGTTGTAGTATTTTAAAATGGTAATAATAAGGGAAACTAGGTAACAAGTGTCAAAAGATAAACTGAGGCACATTAAACTTTTAATGAATTTATTTGAGCAAATAGGGATCTTTATATCAGGCAACATCAAACCACCAAGTGGTTCAGGGATCCACCAATGGGGTCAAGGAAAAAGATTTTATAGGGTGAATGTAGAAGCAGAGAAACTGGTTGGTTAAAGTTTATGGAACGTCCAGTTGGCTACGTGTGATTGCCTGAACATAGGTTTTGTTTTGCTTCTGTAGGAACACTAACATTAAAACCACTCTGACGTAATGGCCTTTCATTTAATTATATTAACAGGGGCATAACAATCTCTACTTTATTTTTTTTTTCAACTTTTCTGTACATCTAAAATTATTCCAAAGTAAAAAGTTTATTACTAAAACACAGTTCAACTCAAAGAAAGGTATAGATTTTACCTCTACTGTGGTATGAGCCAGACAATATTTCTGTAGAAAATGTGACTACTATGCCACTAAATATTTTATAAATGAAGATAAAGATTTCCAGAAAAGACACATTTCTATTGGGAAACATTGGTGTGACAAATGCCAAGTTTGAAACAATAAATTCACAGAATTGGATTTCATTGTGTTTCTCAGCTAGGGTAATTTTCTTCTGGCTTGTCATTGATTAAGGTGATTGGTCTTAAATAGTGCCATCAGTGACACTTACACAAAATATCCCTAGATCTTTTTTAGTTGAATATAAATTTACACTGTCATGTTTCCCTAATTCTAAGTTTACCTTAGTGATAACCAGTCAGGGGTTTAGCCAGGAGGCAAAGTTGTCTTCATTTTAACTGAAAGTATTTGAGTTGAAATTTGCAATACACCATATGCAACTTTGTTCATTTTATCAACAGCAATAAAATAGTGGCAATGGTTATCACAATCGTTTAACACTGTTCCGCCCAAAGAGGAACCACTTAGACATGCCCAACCAGCCTGAGGAGTGGCCCGCAAAATTAAGATTTATCTCTAAGATTTATCTCTGAGGATCACTGTAGTATATAGTGAAGAAGTGATATTAAGGAGGTGATATTTAGTGAGGTACAGCCAATAGTCAGTCCCTAAAGGAAGGTCATCTGTTCAATTTCTCTGAAAGAGAAAATTACAGAACTCTAGGACTAAAGGGTGAATTAAATTCCTAGAAACAAGTGTTTACTACTGAAAAAATAAAATGACAGCATATTTGTCATTATAAAGCACCACAGATAGCCTCATAGATACTTTTGAAATATCATTGGTAATTCATTGATCACATATTGAAACCTGTGTGGACTCATCACACTCTCTGGAATTCTTTAGGATCAGACAATAGAACTATCCAGCTGTGAGCATTTGTTATTCTTCAAAAAAGGAAAGAATAACCCTGAAGATGATCAGAGCATGATTCAGAACTCTGTAGAGCTTCCATTCCTACCATAGCCCTAAGGAGCCAAGTCTGTCTCCTTTTTGGTTGTGATAGACCAGGCTGCCACCCAAAGGTCTGAGGCCAAGCTACTTCCCAGGACAGCAGACAATGTAGTATTAATGCTCAAGAGTATGAGTGTGATGCTGCCACCTAGGGCCTTGGGGATAGGGCTGCTGCCCTAGTTGGCCTAGAGGACAAATCATCAAGTCAAAAAGGATACTTCTTGAGCATTTTAATTTAATGAAATTTCAGCTGCTAGGGTTTGAACTTAACTGGGACTCCTGACCCTTTTCTTCTTTCCCTTTGGAATGATAATGTCTGTCCTATCCTTGTCTCATTATTACATTTTGAAATCATATAAGTTATCTGATTTTACAGATTCACAGCTGGATAGGATTTCACCACAGGATGAATCATATCTTGAGTTTCACATACATTTTGTTTAGGTGGTATACAGATGCTATTTGGGACATAGAGTTGAAACTGGAACGGGTTAAGGTTTGGGGGTTATTGGGATGATGGTGAACGTGTGAGAAGGGCATGGATGGATTTGGGAGTTCCAGAGGAAAGAGTGCTATGGACTCAATTGTTCCCCTCTAGATTCATATGTGTTAGTCAGTTTTTCATTGCTGTTACCAAAATAACTGAAATGAACAACTTAAAGGAGGAAATGTTTACTTTGGCTTATGGTTTTAGAGATTTCAGTCCATGGTTGGCTCCATTGCTTTGGATCTGAAGTGAGGCAGAACATCCACAGCAGAAGGGTATGGCAGAGGAAAGCTAATCACCTTATGGCAAACCAAGAGGCAGACAAAGCAAGAAAGGCCAGGAAGGGCCAGGCACAAAAACATCTTTTTGGGGATCCACTTCCTCCCACTTCCTACAGCTGACATTACCTCCCAGTAATCAATCAAATTATTAACATACCAAATGGATTAATGCACTCATAAGGTTAGAGCCCTCATATTCCAATCGTTTCCTAAAAGTCCTACTCCGAGCAGTGCTGCATTGGGGAGTAAGCCTTTAACATATGTGTCACTGAAGACACTTCAAATCTAAACTATAAAATGTATGCTGAAGCCCTAACCCCAGTATTTCAGACAAAGACTTTAGAGACAGAGCTTTAACACAGTAATTAAGTTAAAATGAGGTCAATCATTAGAGTGGGCTGTAATCCAATCTGACTGGTGTTCACAGAGAATGGGGAGACACTTGAAGGTGTGTATGGACAGAGAAAAGTCCATGTGAGAACACAGACAAAAGGCAACCCCATCTATAAGCTGAGGAAAGAGGTCTCAGGGGAAACCAAACCATTGTCTTTAAGATCTTGAACTTTTAGCTTCTAGGACTGTGTGAAAATAAATGTCTGTTTATAAACCATCCATCTGTGATATTTTGTTATAGCAGCCTTAGCAAACAAATACAGGTTGCCTTCCTAGCCTCTGCCCACTGGATTATAATAGCATCCCCTCCCTATCTTTACTTTTCCAATTATGACAAACAAGAAATACGCATCTTCAGCTATCGCTAAAATTTTGAGTCTAGATTGTTCCAAGTTGAGAGGCACTGCTCTTCAGCTATCTGACAGAAACAAAAAAATGACAAAATTATGGCAAACAAAAAATAAATTTCATCTCCCAATTATGACAAACAAAAAATAAATATCTCCAGGCACTGCTAAAATTTTCTTTGGGACAAAATTTTTCTAGGTTGAGAACCCCTTCTCTTCAGCTAACCAACAGCAACAAAAAATGATGTATGATCATTCCTTTTTGAAACTCTGGGATTTAGGGTTGGCCACACTGTCATCTCCATGTGTATTTAAATGTAGGAACTCCCTAGGTTTCTTCTACTTTCTTTCTCTTTGACATGCTCATCTCTATTTAAAGATGTTATCTTTAAATAAATAATGTCCACATATATCTTGTCTTGGCCTTTCCCCTGATTCCAAGTTGTGAATTTCCACTTTTCAATTTTCTGAACAGTTTTGGAAACTTCTGCCTGAGTGTTTCATTACTACTGCAAACTCAGCATATCCAAAGCTGAACATATGACTTCCTCTAAACTGTCCCTTTCATATTCCCTGTTCAATTAAGCAGTTTACTT
The DNA here is from genome assembly GCA_028644305.1 of Xerus rutilus. NCBI lineage: Eukaryota > Metazoa > Chordata > Mammalia > Rodentia > Sciuridae > Xerus > Xerus rutilus. The sequence continues at coordinate 116,931,380 of CM053403.1, forward strand.
TCATTCCTTTCCAAAGCTATTTTTGAGTACTTTGGGGTTTTGTGGTTTGATATAGAAAAAAGTCACTAAAATAGACTTAATGTGATGTGATAAGCACAGTGATAAAAACATGCAGAGACCTTTATGGGAGTTTGGAGGGGGAACATCTTATCTAGCCTAGGAATGTAAGAAAAGCTTCCTAGATTAGGTGAGGCAAGACCTGAATCTGGAAGAAACAACTCATACGAGATAAGGAAGAGAAGATCAAAGGTGCTTCAGGTGAATAAAATGATATGCCTAGTGCAAATCAATGAGAGAGAAAGAAGATCATATCCAATTTATTATTTTGGGGCCAATTTAAATCAGACTAAGGTGAACATGTCTTATATGTCAATAGTTATGTACTTCTGTGTATATTTCCTTTGAAAAAAATTGTAAATTTTAGCTCATTAATTCAAAGACAGTTTTTAGGCCCAATTACCTTCTACAAAGGTTTTTCCTTACCCATCTTGCAGATCAAAAGTTCCACTTCTCTTGCTCTCAACAGCACAGGATAATATTCAGATCTACTAGCTGATTTCAAAATTATTTTAAGTTTAAAAGATGAATAATGTTATTTTAAGTGAAATTGTTCTGATCAAAGTCTCCAGAAAACTCCATGTTGATGAATCCAAAGTTCATGTCCCTAAGCCAGGCCCAAACTGTGGTTACAGTGTGTGGTTCTATGTTGCCTACATTCATGGAGACCTTGCTGATCTTCAAAATTCCTGCTGTAGGCACCTGACTCCACCAATTGCATCTGCTTTCAGAATGAGCAAGGATTCCAGGCACCTGCCTCCTGACTGCACTGAGGTTGCTAGGTGTGGTTCAGGGTGTTCAGGAGGCTCAGTAATTCTGCATTTTTGTGCTTTCTCATGAAGAATAAGGGAGTATCCTTTTAAATTTTTTTAAATTTTTAATATTTGCATTACTTCCAACAGGTCCTGCACCATCAGTTTGGAACAACATTCACTAGCAATGCTTGTTCTTTAGGAAATCTTTATAAATATTGAGATTTTTCAGTTTTTTTTTTTTAATCAAGCTCAACTCCAAAAAGTCATCTTCCTTATCTAAGAGTTCCTCCAGCTTGCCAGCATTTTAGAAAGGCTCTTTTCCAGCAGCTCCTATGGCAACTTTGTCTTAGTTCTCTTTCTTTTCCTTTTAACTTGAGCATCACTTTGGAAACTGGGAGGCAGAAATACCATTATTTCCCATTTTATCTTTCTACAGAAGAAAAGGAAGCTAAAGATTAAATGTACTACTGGGGTGTGTGTGGGATGAGATTGGCCTAGAATTGAACACATGATTTTTTCCCCATTATTTAACTACTGGTGGTAATTGGATATTCCTGTATAGGTATTATCTGAAGAGGAGAACTTTGTGTTAATAATTTGAAGCCAGCAGTTTTTTAAATGCCATCTTTAATAATTTTTCATTAATGTGCAATTTCAGTTGTTTTTAAGAATAGAAGTTGACTCATAAGTGAAAGTACAAAGAGAAGAGAGGGTCAATTCTCAAGTCGTGAGTAGTGACAAGTGAAATTATATGGAGAAAGGAAATCAATCCCACCAAATGAAACAGGGCAAAGGAGGAGTCGAAGTAAATGAATCATTACCTGCAAGAATCCAATTTCTCCACATTCATGAGCCAGAATCTGAAAAAGGTTTCAGTGCTTTATTGGTAATGAAATATTATCAATAGATTTCTAACCAACTTCAGAGATAATAACTTGTTATTCTCAGAGTCTGAGCTTTGCTTTGCTGAGAGAGGAAATTTGAGAAGTTTGAAGAAAGAATGTCTTTTCATAATTTTTATTTCTTCTTTCTTTTAAAGTCACATAACTCTGACACTGGGTAGAATTCAGATAGGTTGTAAATTTTATTTGGTTGTGTCAAATATCAAGCTGTGTACATAGAGGCTGAAATCTGATTTGAATTAGAAGAGAGCACTTGTCTGAGCATGGCCTCTAATTAACAATACAGGCTTGGGAGACACTTTCCTCTTGATGTTCTTTCCTCTTCCAAACACTGAGCCTGTAGACTAGCTTCTCTTTCAGGGTCTTCTCAACTAAAAATCTGTGAAGCAGTAAACTATATTTTTGCTTCCTTTGTTGACTATGGGAGAATAAAAATATTTGTTTAAAAATCTAATATCTTGGGGCTGGGATTGTAGCTCAGTGGTAAAGCGCTTGCCTCGCATGCGTGAGGCCCTGGGTTCGATCCTCAGCACCACATACAAAGCAATAAAATAAAGACATTGTGTCCATCTATAACTAAAAAATAAAATAAAATAAAATAAAAATTAAGAAAAATCTAATATCTCAATTTTGGAGTTTTACCTGTTAGAAATTGGAGGGTAAATCAAATAAAGAGGAAATACACTTTACCAACGTTGACTACCTTTGTGAAATTTACTCCAGCTTTTGAAAATCTATACAGAATTCAAAAATTTTTGATTTTTAATGTACTTTATCCATACTTGCTGTGTTCTCAATTTATTTTTAGTTTATATAGTTTGAATTTGGCAGGGAAGCTGCTATGTTGTTTCTTAGATTCTTCTGGAATGCTGAGTTGGCACTTTGACATCTGAAATGGCTAATGCCATTATGCATGTGTTCTCACTTAAATTGGTTAATGAGATCACATTTGCCTCCAAGTGCTCCTTGGAGGGATGAGATATGCCCTTTTTATTTGCTTACCTTAGGATCATACCCATTCTTGTAATGATGATGTTAGAGAGAACTGTAGAAACTGAGTTGTAGGTTATGTCTAAACAACAGCAAATAATTCAGCTAGGGATAAAATGGCATATATCCCTAGGGATGGGAGGCCCTTCACTGTAGATCTTCAAGTGACTAATTCAATTTAGAGTGAGAGGGAGGGAGAGATAGGTCTATTACCAAAATGACAGAGTTAAGAAAGGAGGAGAAAAGGGAGAGGAAATGAATTTTGAGAGAGAGAGAGAAAATATATTTGGAACTGAAAATTTAGATTCTGCTTGTCTGTAGGAAATGTGACATTTATGTCCAGAGCAAGGTTTTATTTAAGCTCTGATCTGAGGGGCAAACTCTGTTGGGCTAAGGTTAGGCCATCTTTTAAATGACAGAATAGAAAGGTAAAGGAGAAAAATAGGCTGTTTCTGTGTGAAAAAACTGAATATTTCACATATATACTTCCTAAGCATAAAGGATTAAATCCTTCCTCACCAGTTTTTAAAAAATGATTATAAAAAGGTCGTTTTAAAACATGATGCTATTTTTATCAGAGAATTCAGTGAACCAATCAACAAATTACAAAATGCATTGAGATTTTATAATCTCCTGGTTGACACTTATTCACAAGTATAAAATAAAACACTATATACTGAAGGGATCTAAAGTACATATGATGCAACATTTATTTATATGTTGTATATCATTATTCCTCATTTAATACAAAGAATCATATTTTCATATTATTTTTTTTCTTTTGGTTCCATTTATCTTGGATCTGACACAGACCTAGTTATACTGTCAACAAAGTGGGAAAATTCTGGGAAAGAAAGAGGAGAAATGGTAGCCTTACCTTGACATTTATTAGTTTGTGATGTTTCCTTAATAATGACTATGCTTGGCTCTTATCGGCCAGCCCTTTCTGGGTGCTGGGCATAGTGCCCATCAGCGGTAATCTCCTAAAGTTTGAATATACCCAAGAATGGACACCTTAAAATAATATTGATTATTTCATGATGAGGATTCTGTTGACCTAGAACAGGATTAGAGGATCAAAAGGAAGATTGGATGGGGACCAAGTTCTGTTGACTTCTGGATTTTGTCTATAAGTAATGAGAAAATATTGATTGCTTGGCTCATATGTTTCAGGCATGGTTCTAGCTGGAGAGCAAGAAAGATTAATTTCTGCTTTCGTGGACTTAGTATTTGTTCTTGGTGGCAGTTAGGAAATACGAATGAGAGGGAGAATAAGAGAGAGGGAAAATCAAGTAACCATATAAACAGTGTGATCAAGTAGAGCAATAGATTGGGTAGTCAGGAAAAATCTCACTAACTAAAGTTGGAAGTTGGGGCTAACACTTGAAAGAGCAGGCTGAGTGGGTCCAGAGAGCAGACCTCGGCTTTGCCTCATGCAGGCTGCTTGTATTTGTTGTATACAGTGGATATAAATCTTAAAAACCAGTAGATTAAACAGCATTGAAAGATCTTTAAAGCTCGTAAAACTCTTAAGAGGCAGGTAGGACCCCCTTTTTTTTGGTTGGATGGAAATACTAAAAGTATAATCATAACTTTACTGAGCACTAATTACATCACAGGTGATGCCTATTGTTGTCTTTAATTCTCACAATAATTCAATGGGTTAGTGCTATTGGTAGTACTCCACCACTCCTCATTCTTTTATACCTAATTTTTGGCGTGGCTTTACTTAGCTTCTCTGCTGCTGTGACCAAAAGACCTGACAAGAACAATGTGGAGGAGGAAAGCTCACTGTTCCAGAGGTTCAGTCCACAGTGGGTTGACTGTATAGCTCTGAACAGAAGGAAAGGTAGAACATCTTGGTGGAAGAGCATGATAAAAGAAAGTAGCTCAGGAAATGGTAAACAGGAAGCAGACAGAAAACTCCAGGGACAAAATATAAACCTCAAAGGTATGCCCCCAGTGAACCAGCTCCTCCAGCCACACCCTACCTGCCTATAGTTACCACCCAGATAATCCATATCAGTGGATTAATCCACTTATCAGGTCATACATCTCATAACCTAATCATTTCACCTCTGAAAGTTCTTGTGTTGTCTCACACATAAGCTTTAGGGAGACGCTTCATATTTATTTATTTATTTATTTGGTACTGAAGATTGAACTCAGGAATACTCGACCACTAAGCCACATCCCCAGCCCTATTTTGTGTTTTATGTAGAGACAGGGTCTCACTGAGTTGCTTAGCACCTCGCTGTTGCTGAGGCTGGCTTTGAACTCTCGATTCTCCTGTCTCAGGACACTTCATAGTTTAAACACAATAGCATCGCTCTTCTGAAATAAAAATCTTATGAAATGGTGTTTGCCTTTCTATAATGTATACTGATAGTTTATATTATATTCTACTCTATTGCATATTTCTATACATTAGTAACTACATTGATTTTTCCCATTTTTTAAAAATATTTTTAAGTTATCGATGGACCTTTATTTTACTTATTTATATGTGGTGCTGAGAATCGAACCCAGTGCCTCATACATGCTAGACAAGTTCTCTGCCACTGAGCCACCAACCTAGCCCCCATTTGTTTTTGAAAATCATTGATACATATATTCATAGCTACAAGACAGTATTTTATTTCAGATGGGTCTGGGTTTGAATCCTCTCTCAATTACTTACTAGTTATTTGAATTTGAAAGTTATTTTATGTTTTCCTATGGTCTGAATGTGTCTTCCAGAATTCATGAATGGAAACTTAATCCCCATTTGGAGGTAGGGTCTGATCGGCAGTGTTTAGGTATGGAGGGCTCTGCCTCATTAGTGGATTAATG
>CM053403.1:116937415-117131311 GCA_028644305.1 Xerus rutilus
CCAATCTTAAAAAACCAAAGGTCTAGTGTTCTCTCTGATATGCATATGCTAACTCACAATAAGGGTTGGGGGAGGGAAAAGTAGAAGTTTACTGGATGAGGTGAAGAGGGATGAAGGGAAGGGAGGGTTTGGGAATAGGAAAGACAGTAGAATGAATCAGACATAACTTTCCTATGTTCATATATAAATATATGACCAATGTAATACTCCATGTATGCATAATATGTCAAAATACACTCTATTATCATGTATATCTAAAAAGAACAAATAAAAATAGGGGGAAAAAGTGAGTTCCTTGTTCTACACTTATCCTTTCTCCCCTTTGAAGGGCAAAAATGTGGAAGGCAATGTACACAACATCAACAACATAGCCTAACCTAGTCCCTGGGTCACATCATCTGAAGGTACATTTAAGTACCCTGGACCACCTGCCAACTTTTGGATTGTTACATGAGAGAGACATCAACTTCTATCTTGTTTGAGTTATTTTATTTTCAAGTCTTTTTATTGCACAGTTAACCTTTATTCTAATATTCACTGTTCTAACCATACTTGCTATCCCATAACCTTTCTCTATTCTTGGAAGATATAGACTATATTTACCAAGATACCTCTGACCCATTTGAGAGAGACTGGCAATATTTTTAGGGCTGTAATAACTGCTTAGATCATTTTTCTCTGAATGAGGGAGACCTAAGATCAAAGTTGGTCACTGGAACGAAACTGAACCTTGAATACAAACAAGATTTTAAAAATTAAACCTCTATATATCATCTATTCTAACATACCACATATACAAAGTGAACATGTTTCTATTACTCTTAAGTATTATAGAACTGCTGAAATTAGATAATAGAATAATTATACATCTAGATTTTAGTAAATTTCACACACATTGCTGTTGTTTGTACTGCTCTATGTGCTTTACTATCCAGTAAGTAGTTATTTCAAATATTAACACAAGTATCAAGTATCATATAATATATTTCCTTAGTTTTGATTTCCCCTCTCATTGACACTTTTCAGGCTATAAACATTAGAGTAAATGTGAAAATATACAAGTAGATTTGGAAGCTATTTTAAGCCAGTTTTTATCAATATTTTTCTCATTCCTTTACTTAAAAATTTTAATATAAATTAAAAATTTCTGAAAAATAACCCATTTGATAATCTTGGCAGAGAATATTTGACACTCTTCATTGTTCAACTTGAAATTGCCTCAGACATTCTCTTACCAGGGTTCCTAGAATTCACTACACTGCAGAAGAGGAGAATCCATGTGTTCTCATTCATTTAAACATTTAGTATTCTTATATCATTTCTGAGCACTACATATTTTGCTTGTATATTATACAGTTTTGTGATTTTATTCTACATTATTATAGTTGGGGATCCATACTACAATTCCTGAATAATAGGCTCTCAGTTTTAGATTGAGTTTTTCTGAGAGCAGAAATAATATCTGATGAGTCTTTGTATCTTCAATGGCTAACGCCACACATAGTATATAGTCAACACTCCTTAATTGAGAAAATAGAAAATGCCCTCTTTGTTTTAGAAATTATTCTGGGACTGGCCTAAAACTAGTGACTAAGTAGACAAAAAGCAAACACTCAACATTTTAATGGTGGGAAAAGAGAAAATAAGCAAATGAACAAGTAAATTTATAAAATGCCAAAATACAATAAAGGTCATAAAATAAGATCAAGCAGAGAGAGAGAGAGGGAGAGGGGGAGAGAGAGTGGGCACTTGCGGGTGTGTGTGCATACACTTTGGGCACAGGGTAAGCATGGCTAGAAATGGCCTAAGAAGGTAACACCTGAACAAAGACCTAAAAATAATAAAACAAAACAACAAAACAAAAAAGTGAATAGGCAAGGAAGAGGATTGTAGTGATTTAAGATGGTTGAAAATCCTTTCATATTCCTCTCATTGAAAGATGGAGTTTATTTTCCCTCTGCCTACCTGGGTTTGTTCTACGGCTTCCTTTGATCAGTGGTCTATAGAATAAGTGATGCTATGTAAGTTCCAAGACAGAGACTTAGCAGATCGGCGACTTCCACTTCTGTGCTCCTAAAACATTCTCTCTTAATAACACAGCCATCATGTTGAATAAAGCTCAAGCAACAGGGAACCACCACATGGAGGAGAACTTGGCCCCAGCTGAGGCCTAGTTACCAGCCAGCACTGGCTGCCAGCAGGTAAGACTTATTAGATGGTCCTGCTCAGTGGAGCTCTGGGTGACTGCATCCCTAGCTGATACCACATGGACAAGAACAACTGCCCAGCTGAGTCATGAAATATAACAAATGGCTTTGTTGTTTTGATATGATTGGTTAGACAGCAATATGTATCTAAAGCAAGTATCATAAGTAAACATACAGCAATTGCAGAGGACCCAAGGTGGGGTTGTGTTTAGCATATTTCTAGAACAATTAGGAGATCATTGTGGTTAAAGTGAAGTTATTAAATGGGAGACTGTTGGCACAGAGAGCCAGAAGCCAGATCATGCATGATCTTATATTTCAGGAATTGGTAAATGACTTGGCTTTCAAGTATCTGCACAGATTTTGTAAATAAAATTTTTATTAGCACACATCCACACCCATTCATTTTTACATAGTCTATGGCTGCTTTCATGCTAGAGTAGCAAATTTAAGCAGTTGCTACAGAAATCTTGTGACCCACAAAATATAAGTTATTTACTACCTGGCCCTTTGCAGGAAATATTTGCTGACCTCTGTTACAGATCATTGTAGTGCTGGAACAGCGGACCACTGTGATGTGGTTTAGGTTTTATAACTATCACTCTGGCTGCTATGTGCAGGAAAGATGAAGCAAAGACACTACTAAAAATGTTGTAGTCAAGATGACTAAATAGAATTTGTAGAATCTGTGAAAATTGTTCAAATGATTTATATATTTTGAAGGTAGAGTTGACCGAATTTTAGACTGATTAGATGTAAGAAAGTTCATAGATGAATCCAAATTCTTTTTGGCTTCAACAAATGAACAAGTCAGCCAATAAATGGATGCTGAGTAGGTTACTTTTGATGTAGGGACTGTTAAAAAGTGATACATTTTTGATATACATATAGCTATATTTCACTTTTTTCTAATAAAATGATATCCTGGCAATGAGTGTTTAAACCAGTATTTCCAAAGAGTCTAAGCAAGCAGCATTATTTTTTTCTATTAGAGAAACATATATTATTGCCGAGTATTCATTTGCTGAGTTGAATATTCATTTGTTGGACCATTCACTGAAAATGGTCCAATGTTTCTTTAGGATAAGCCATCATTAGGATTTTTGTTATGTCAGCAGTGGACACTGTAGAAAGTCTTTCTAGATCTAGGGGTCCTGTTTGTTATCAGGTGGTTACCAGGAGTAGTTTAATTCCTGATCTTGAGAGTGACTGATCTGTTCTTAACCCTAGATTGCCATTTGGATGTGTTGCTTAACCACACTAATAAATCATCTTTGTGCATAAATGGTGTACTATATTCAGAAGGGTTCAAGAGAGGGAGATCTTCTATAAATAACTGCAAATGGGGGTCTCAACAAAGAAGATGCTCCCAGGGATACTCTGGAGATGATCTGTGTTAATATCACAGAACAATGAATCCCACAGAGGTGGTGAGTACCTCTGCACCTGCCATCCAGTCCAGGTACAGAAAAGTTTAATGTGGAAAACAGACAACTAACTCATTTAATAACACACCTCTCACTACTGAAAAACTCCTTTTCTGAGGCATATATGCGTTGAGCTGTCACTTCCAAATTCAGTAACTTAATAGTTTCAACACCAAAAATGTGTGACCTGGCTCCTTTCAGGAAATGGAGACTTTCTGAAAACCTAGAAGCTTTACCTTAATTAGAAATAGCATTTTCCTTAGTCAGAGTGACTTGTTCCTGTTCACAGGGAAGCCTCCAAAGTGCCTGGCAGGCAGCTTCCTGATCTTCTTTTGAAGAATCTGGTCACAAAGTTTTCTCCTTTGAATCCCACTAAAGCTACCAGATAGTATTGAAAAATGTCCACTCAGCACACTGCTTAAGGCAGAGTTCGTGTGAGGATTCTCCCTCCCCTACTCCCCAAGGGCTTGTTTGATCATTTTAGAGAGGAGCAGAGAAAGAAAGACGAAAATCTTCTGGGGACATGGCATAATGAGGACTGCTTTGGGAAGAGCAACGCTGGGCAGGAAGACCTGGAAAGACCCCAGAGCCTATGGTTTTCATTAAATGGATTTCTATTGCTTTTGAAATTTTATCAATAGAAATTAACGATAGGCACAATTTAGTGTAAGTTTTGAATTAAACAAAACGATGAACTTATTGGTTTGTAACTATAGACAGAAATATAAAAAGAACTCAAAGAATGGTAAAATTTCCTTCTGACAGCTGTAAATCTCCTCTAAACTATTGACAAACAGGGCTGAAACAGGAGGCTCCCTCCTCTCTAGTGCTAAAGATGAGCACCCCAAATCACAGACCTAAATGAGAATTGATATCAGATGCAATGATTAAGAACTGACAATTTTTCAAGCTTAAGAATGGTCTCCCTTTGCAGCTGTGAGGCCGACTTTTGTATTTATGAGCATTTGGTGAGTCCTGCGACAGGTTTATTATTTGTTGGCTTTCTCCAGCATTGCACAGTAAAAATTGTTTTCAAAGAGTATTCAAAAGTGGAGCTGGCTGTCACTGTAGCAAAGCGAATTCATCCACTGATATATTTCATTCTCTTGATTGATAACTAGCTCCGTGGTTTGGCGTTTTAGGAAAAGACCGGAAAGTGAACAAGTCTCCGAGGTCATTAATCCTTTTTCTGCCTCAGACTCCCCTGGGTAGCTGCTTGTACCATTATCCACATTTCGTACTGCTGATCTCAACAACTCCATGCTGGCCCCAAACATCACATTGTCACCAGGTGTCCCTTCCGCTCACTGCAGTATTTATCCTGAGAGCTGCCTCCATTCAGGCTCTGAAGGACAACTCTCTGGGGAAAGTCCTTAAAGCCCAGGGTTGAAATGGTCCCTTAGATCACAGCTTTTCAAAAGAAGCCTTTCTGGCAGCCTCTCACACTCAAATGAGGAGCAGAGAGAAGTTTGGAGAACCCCTTCTCTGCTGGAAGCAAAGCAAGATGCTAGAGTGTCAAGTTTGAAATGGGCGTTCACCTGTACACCCTGTGAATCAGTTTCCATGGCCATTCGATATAATTATTCTTGATGTTCCACCTATTGTGCTGTGAGTTAGTACGGAGAAGAGCCATAACTGTTCATCTATTTGACAGCACTGAATAAACCTTCTTTGCTGTCAGGGAGAGAGGCTGTTATTTTTTATTGCTGAGAAAAATCTCCATGTACCGGATGAAATGTCAAGAATTGTTAAACTGAATCAGCCCCCAAAGAAAGAGAAGTCAGTGATTATGAAAACCTGGTACCTCCAATTAGTCAGAACATGAAAACTGTGGGGGGATTAGGGTGGCGTGTGTGTTTTGGATGGACAGGTCCAATCTCCTCAGGGCCCTATCCTGGTTTGCCTCATTGCAAAGAGATCACTCTAGCTCCAGATGGGTTCAAACTCCATAGGTCTCAGATCCTGCTGAGGATTCAGGATCAAGTGTTCCTGTCATTTGCCAGAAACCTGGGGGTGTTGCTATGCTGCTAGAAGTGTGAACTTTTGCAGAACATTTAAACACAAATATCCTCCCCATCTGTCCTCTCTGGAATAAGCTCTTCTAGACAAAACTTTCTGACCTCCCCCCCCCAAAATTCTTACTTTTTAAATTGGAACATTTAAATATTCTAAGCCCTTCAAATTGCTTTCCTTTCTTCTGAGTGCTACTTTGTTTATAGCAATAGCATTTTTTATTGTTGGAGGAAACACTTCACTAGAATTATTAGATGATATTAAGTGGAAAAGTACATAAGAATCTTTAAGTGTGCTCCAGTCAGTGGGGATGAATAATGATGGCCTGGAGGGATTCTTCCAACATCCTCACAGACTGCTCAGGGGAGGCTTTGGGGCTTGGGGAGTCAAATAAGAGGAAATGCATGAGGCATTTTCTCAGTGGCTGTCAGGGAGAATTTTAGGTTTGAACTGACACAACTTTCTACTCCTCTAGCATTCTCTAGAACTTTAAAAGTATAATTTACATTTCAGTTTGTCTAGTCTAGTTTTATTTATTAGCCTATGTATGTTTGCATGTGTACATATTTTTTCCCAAAATAGATATGAAAATATATTTGCAAATATCCTATGGTAGGTTATCACATGGAAACATGGATCTTAAAGAAAACTATGTTCTGATTTTTGAGAAACCAGCTTTATTAAAGTATAATTTATAGAAAGTCACCCACTTAAAATGTACAGCTGATGGATTTTGACAACGCTATGTAGTCGTGTAAGCATAAAAACAATTAAGTTATAGAAGATTTCCATCACTCCGTCATGTTCTCTAGTGCTCCTTTGAAGTAACCCGCTTTTCCATCCCCAGACCCTGACAACTGCTGATCTGTTTTCTGTCCCCAAAGTTTTGCCTTTTGTAGAATGTCATATATATGGATCCATATGGTATAAAGTCTTTGGTTTCTGGCTTCTATCACTTAACATCTTGCCTTCCAGGTTTATCCATGTTGTTTTATATATCAGTAGTTCCTTGGTATTGCTGAGTGGTATTTCATTGTACAGAAATATCACAATGTATTAATCTACTCAACAACAGATGGATATTTGGACTGTATCCAGTTCCAGGTGGTTATGAATAAAGTTGCTATTAATGTTTGTATACAAGACTTTATATGGATAGAAAATGTTCTGCTTCTAACCTGGACTTTGCTTATTAGGTTATTCCCAGGCATGACCTGTCATTTGGTGAATGGAGGCTCCTGAAATTAGTTTTTATGACTAATGGTTTGGCTGCTGTAGATCAGAGTCTGAAACTAAAGTATTTATTCTCTGTTATGGGCTAAGTTGTGTCCTTTTTAAATTCATATATGGAAGTCCTAAGCTCTAGTTCCTTAGAATGTGACTATATTTGGAGTTAGGTCCTTTAAAAAGATAATTAATGTAAATTGTGGTCTTATGGGTAGGCCTCAGTTTAATATAGCTGGCATTGTTAAGATTAAGACACAAACAAAACAGACTGAGGGATGATCATGTAAAGACCCAAGGGAAGGCAGTCACCTGAAGGTCAAGGAGAGGCCCTAAGAGACACCAAACCTGCCGACACCTTGATTTCTGAATTCCAGCCCCAGGACTGTGGGGAAATGAAGGTCTGCTATTTAAACCACCCAGTCCATGGTTCTTTGTTATGGCCGCCCTAGCAAAAAAAAAAAAAAATACAGTTGCCCAGATATTCATTTATAAGGCAATCATTTACAGCAAGCCTGCCCTTTGCTAGACATTTCTCAAAGCACAGGGCATACGGGACATCTTGCTGTCACATATTAAATTGAGCTTAAATCCCAGTGGGTGAGAATAAATGATACAGGAAGTCCAACAAGTCAAAACAAAACAAGACAATACCAGGGAGCAATAGCAACTATGGTGGAAAGGAAGCAGGCTAACACGATAGTAAGTGATAGGGGGCAACTTTGGAATGAGTGTCAGGAAAACCTAGGGAAGATGTTTAAGCTTAACACCTAGCCCCAGCAAGGAGTCAGTCTTGAGATGATCTGGAGGAAGAGGACTCTAGACAGTGAGAGCCACAGATGCCAAATGTGCAAACTTACCATTCACTGAATGTGTGCTTGGAATCCAGCTCTCTGTGCAAGCTTTTGGTATATATTATCTCTGATTCACATTGAAACTCCAAGAAATAGCTATTATCATTTTTATAGATGAGGAGACTCAGGCTAATTGGTGAAGATTTTTCCCATACCCTCTCAAACTCAAAGACATACACACACTCACAGCAACACACACATTTATGTATTTCTATCTTAGTATTTCCTTGCATTTTAGGCCAGTGATATCTAAACTGGAAAGTTTCTCCTGGGTATAAATAAAGACTTTCCAAGAAATACCAGACTTGGGTGGGATTAGAAGAAGTAATTTCCATATCCTAAATTTATTTTTTAGATTGATCTCCTTGACAACATGCCTCAATGAAAGAGCTGGCACTCTTTCCTACCTCCTCCTTTCCCAATAATAAAGCACATCTCTCCCCACATAGGTGTAAGAAATCTTGGGGTAGCCATAAAAGGAGGATTTGAAATACTGTTTTTGATGTGAGAGTTCATGACCTGGATGATTGAGGAAAAATATTTTTGCAAGTAAGGTTTGCTCTGAAGGAAAAGCTGTTAAGCAATGATCCCTTTAATGGTAAGTTACTATAGGATTTTTTAACATATAATTCAGAAGGATTTAAAAATTGAGTGACATTGCTATAATCAAACTCCCTCAATTTCCATCTGCTTATTTATGTGAAAAAGGTTTTCAGAGATTATGTCCATAAAAATGAAAAGTAGGAATAAAATTGATGCTGAATCCTATTTTATTCTAGCAGTAACACCCATGGATATATGGCCCAGTTGAAAATATTTATATATAAACAGCTCTATTCATCTCATTAAGATGTATTTCCAATGAAAAGTGACTTTAGGTTTATTAATTACTTTAAAAAATTAAAAATATTTATGTGTTTTTTAAATTTGATTCTAATAATAATTGTAGCAATAACTCATTCCTGAAAAAAATTTTATGCTTGGAGACTTATGGTCACATGAAATAAGCACCAAATTCAATTTATATTTAGACTCTTATTTGAAAAATATGATTGGGTTATCAATAAAAGGTTTTTAAGCACAAGTATATCGCTCTGTGGGAATATTATTGAGAATAATAATAAATTTAAAGGAATAAAAGCAATATAAAATTCTTGACTATTACAGAAAAAGCTTATTTATGAGTATAAAATGTCAGGTAGCACTTAAATTTCCTGAATATACTTAAACAAATAATTTAACAAATTATTTAAAATTTCAGTGTTAAAATATGCTACAAATTAAGTCTTTTCCAAGTGTTTGAATTTAGGATCAGCTTCTTAAAAAATGACAACCCATCTTCAGTGCCAACATGTCACTGCTTGGATTTGAATCTCATCCTGTTCTTGCTGACTTCTATATAAGTTCCACTGACAACCTTTTTTATGTTAGAGAATGTCTTCCCAGGTCTACTGGATGTAGAGTATCACTCTTTGATCAGTGGTGCTTCTCAAGGTCTTAACTCTTTCTACCTCAGTAAACATTCACCTTGATGGTTTATCGTGTGAAATATACATGTGAATAGGTTGCATGCGTTTACAAAGCGCAAGACAAAATAGAAGGCAGTGGTTAATAGGTCAGTTTATAGTTAAAAGTCTAGACTCTGCATCTTTATGGCTCTTTTTTAGACATTTTGTTTTGTTTTTTGTTTTCTGTATTTTGAGTACCAGGAATTGAACTCAGAGGCACTCAACCACAGAGCCACATCCCCAGCCTTATTCTTTTTTGTATTTTATTTAGAGACAGGATCTCACTGAATTGCTTAGTGCCTCACTGTTGCTGAGGCAGGCGAGCCTCTGGGATTACAGGTGTGAGCCACCATGCACAGCATTTTCAGACATTTAAAATGTTTAATTTCTATGTACCTCATTGAATTTTTTCAGTTTGAAATGAGTATAATCATAGCAAGTACTTCATAGGGATATTGTAAGGGATAAATAAGTTAGCATGCAAAGTACTTGGAGGAGTGCTTATGGTTACTATGGTTATCTGTTTTTATATGTGGCTTATTGTTGCTCTTGCTGTATTAGTCATCTCTGAAAGTTAGTGTCTATGCCATAAATATCACTGAAATTAAGTGAATGCATGTTATTACTTCCTTGAGAAGTAGTAATCAGACCTTCAATATAATTCTATACAAAATAAGTTTAATTGCATACAAAAGAAACCATTTGGGTACTGCTTTGATTCCACTTGAGCAAAAAACAAAACAAACCTGCTTTATTTCTCAAACTTAACTTTCTTATATAACTAAAGGTATATGTCCTATAAATGTGTAGTCCTTTTTGAGTATGAAAGAATGACCTAGATTTACTTGATTCTTTCTTTTTTTTATGAGCAGTGGTTGAACCCAGGGGTGCTTCACCAAAGAGTCATATCCTATCCATTTTTATATTTTATTTTGACACAGAGTCTCACTAGGTTGCATAGTGCTTTACTAAATTGCTGAGGCTGGCTTTTAACTCATGATCCTCTTGCCTCAGTCTTCTAAGCTGCTGGATTACAGGCATGTGTCATCATGCTCAACAAGGGTTTGCTTGTTAATATTGGAATTAAAGAAATTATCAAATTGCCTGTAGACTGAATAGCACTCCTTTTTCGTTTTGAATAGCTGTATATTTTCTAATTTTGCACTAAAAACCTGATTAATTTCCTTTCTTAGTCTGTACAGGAGCGAAGAGAGGAGTTAGTATTCAGAAGTTCAAATTTGAACCTTCTATTGTGTTCAAATGGCAGCCTTATTTTCTCAGTGGCCCAGTCACACTGAATGCATTGCTTGGGAGATTATTACAGAGCAATTATGGTACTGTTCTGAAATGATTTATGTGATTGTATAGTATCCCTTTTACCTAAAATGCTGACATGTACCCTTTTGAACATCTAATTTGAACTGGGAAAGGGAAGACAATTATTGATGCTATAAAATTAGGAAATTAATGACTTAGCATCTATAATGGTGTGTAGAGGATGTAGTTTTGGAGTAAAATACTGTATACTTTTAGTGAAGATTTTGCCTTGTACTATATCAATAAGCATATAACAATCCAGACTGGTTATCTTAGTTCTTTGCCAGAACTAGTTCATTCATTTGTTCATGCCAAAAATATTACTGAGTACCTATGTCTAACTAACAAATCCTAACAGTCTTTCTAATTTTTTAACTTTCTAAATTTTAAAGGGGAATTATGTTCTTGTATCCCATTGAGAGTTAATGAATATTTTAGCTAATGAATATTTTCACTTCAAGTAACATAAGAAAATCCTGTATCATCTTTTGTATCTTCTTTTTCTGAAAGGAGAGCAAAACCTTCTGTGTTTAAAATTACTGTGTTGACATTTCAGCTACCATTATCAATTAAAAATAGTTTTATTTTTCTTAAATTAGATATTCAATTAAGCCAAATACATATATACTAATTAAAGATTTAAGCAATATATATAAAGTGATATGAAGACCCTCTTCACTCGTTTCATCTTTTTCCTACTGATCTTCCCACAAGTACTATAATTCATAGTTTCTTGTGTATTTCTTTGAACCGTATCCTAACACATAATGTATGTATCTGTGCTATTTATACCATACATACACACATATAATTACATAGATTTATAAGCACTCTCTTCCTTTTATGTTTGGTGTAAAATATGTATTAAATAATTTCTCTGTTTTCTTTTTTCATTTATCCTTCTTGGCATCTATTGGGTCCTATCAATCTAGAGACTCAAGTTGTCTTTTAACCTTTAGAAATTGATATTTGTCATTTCTCTACTTATTTACACTTCCCATTTACACTTCTCCCACAGCTATTTCTAAAATTCTGTGTTTTCTTCATGTTTCTAATTCTCAAATGTTTTCCATATTTGGACCTTTTCTGGGAGAATCTTTTTCATAATAGTTCAACTACCCAATTTGCTTTTCATTTGTGCACATTATACTTTTTGACTCATTGTTTTTTAAAAATCATGTTTTTAAATTTCTGAAAACACCATACAATCTTTTTCCTATCCTTGTCATTACTAGTTGTATTCATTAGGTTGTGTTTAGTGTTAGTTGCTACTTTGGTTAAGATTGGCGTATTTTGTTCCTGAAGGTGTTTGCTTTTGTATTGTACTCATTTTGGAATCCTTGTATGTAAGTCCATTCAGTCTGTAGGAATAGGTCAGGAGTGTCAGCAGGTGAGTGTTGACTTTTTGGGTGTATTAGCTCTGAGATTAGTAGCTGATTGGGCACTTTGCCTCATTTAGTTGCTCAGGAAACCTTACTCCCTGCACACCTTTTGCTATGGATTGAATGTTTGAGTCCTTCTAAAATTAAAACATTTGGCAACCTAATCGTCAATAGGATAGTATTTGGAGATGGAGCCGTTGGGGGATAATTATGAAGGTAGAGATTTCATGATGGTATTAGTGCACTTATAAGAGACACTAGGAGTGAGCTTGCGTCTTCTGCTCTCTGCCATATGGGGCTAGAATGAGAAGACAGCAGTCTGTAAACCAGGAAACAGGCCTTTATCAAACACTAGACCTGCTGGCATCTTGATCTTGGACTACTCAAGCTCCAAAACTTAAAGAATTCAATGTTGTTTAAACAATTGTCTTTGATATTTTTACTATATCAGCCAAAACTGACTGAGACATCAAATACTCATTCTAATTTCTTGATTTGTTTTTCTTTTTATAGTACTGAAGATTGAATCCAGCTGTGCTATACCACTGAACTAGATCACCAGCCCTTTTTATTTTATTTTATTTTATTTTTTTGGTACTGGAGATTGAACTCAGGGGCACTTGACCACTGAGCCACATCACCAGCCCTATTTTGTGTTTTATGTAGAGACAGAGTTTCACTGAGTTGCTTAGTGCCTCACTGTTGCTGAGGCTGGTTTTGAACTCGCGATTCTCCGGTCTCAGCCTCCCTAAGTGCTGGGATTACAGGCTTGTGCCACTGCGCCGGGCTCCTTTTTATTTTAAGACAAGGTCTCTTTAAATTGTTAAAGCTGTCCTTGAACTTAGGATCCTCCTGCCTCTGCCTCCAGAATTGCTGGGATTTCAGATATGTGCCACCTCCCTGTGTTTATTTTCTTCTTTTTAAAAAGTGAATCTTTTCTGTTATTTCATGAGAAGTAGCATAGAAATGGTGTGCTCAATCAGATTTTTTGGTTCACCTGTTTCTCTGTTGAATTTGCAACAGCAATAAATACATGATATACCTTTAAGTTATGCATCGTTTTTTGTGGAAGTGGCTCAGAGAGAAATCAGAATATAGACAAAGTCTGTAGTCATCTGTCCAAGTTTCCAGGTTCTGTTTATTTTCTCCTACTCTAGATGATTCATGAATCTCAAAAATCATTTATCCTCAATTCTAAATGACTACTCAAAGATTAAGTATTTTTTCCTGGGAGGATCTACATGTTCACAGGAATCCAAGTTCTATCCTAAAAGATTTTCTGTGCTTTCACGTCATTAGGGAAAGTTAGAGGCAAAGAACTGGGGAGTTAATGCCAAACACCGCTGTATGTATTTGTGCTAAGGGTAAATGCATGTGTTTCTCATTTAGAAACTAAGATTTAGTTATTCTCAACAGATCTTTTTTGCCTAATGCACAAAGTCTTGAGTTATTCTTGCTCAATAAAAGGTGACAAATGTATTACTATTGTACTAAGCTATATTTTATCTATTATTCATTATTAATTCCACCCTGTGCTATTCTAGAAGGTCACAGAAATTCCAACCAGTTGATATCAGTTGAAAATTAATAATTATTCCAACACTTGGAAAAGAAATATTTTTAATTAACTCATGACAAATTCACAAAGAATGCAAGTTACCTAAGTTATGGAATTTTGATATCATATGCTTTTGTATTTTAGAGTTTCTGAAAATGCACACATTATGGATTGTGTTGAAGAAAACTTAGAAACCAATTGGTCAAACCCAGTAATTTAACAGAGGAGGAAATGAGGTCAAAGAATTAAGCTGCAAGAAGCATGTTCACTCAACCAGCTATTGGCTAAAAATGGAAACCAAATTCTTATTCTGGCTTTTATTTTCCCTTTCTTTTCATCGGATATGCTGCACACAAGGAAAGTTCCCAGTGGAATATTTTTCTTTAATCAAAAACTAGAGACAAATCTAAAGGACAAACCTGAATATAAGGAATTAAAAAAACACTTTTCTTTTCCATAATCTCTTCAACAAACTATAAAAATAGTGTTCTCAGTAACTTGTGTCTCCTTCTGGACAAAAGAAGAATGCCAACAGTGAAACAGAAAGTACACAGTGTAGTCCTTGAGCTGATGGAATGGTTTCAATAAATATTAAACAATGAATAACATATTATTTTTTATAAGGTGCAGTTTATGTCTTCCACATTTCTCTTAATGGCCCCTGACTTTTCAGGTACTCTTTATAAATGAAAACAAAATAATGGGGTGCTTTTTCATAAAACCAGAAGTCACCTCTCTCCTCATAATCACTACCACAACCTACATATTCATGTTTAAATGTAACAATGTTTTTCAATCAGAAGTTGGAATGATATATCATGTGGGGACTTATTTCTTGCAAGTGGAAATAGATCTCTTAGAAAAATGTTCCTGGGGAGCAAGGGTTATGGTGACTCACTGGAATTTATATATTCCTTAGATATCATATGGAATTAATATGATCACTTAAAATGTTTGTGTGTGTGTGTGTGTATGTATGTTTAAGAACACAGTTTATGCAATCTGGAACAGACTATCTTTCAAAATGATAAAAACTTTTGAATTGCATTTAAAAAGTTCAATAATTTGAGATGAAGTTAAACAAGTATTAATTACAATAGTAAGAACTTGCTTATAACATGCCAGGCAATTTTTTGAGTTCTCTTTAGAATTAACCTTTTCAACTCTTACAATAACATGAATCTCCTGTATTCTCATATCTAAGAGGCATGGAAACTTGCTCAAATCACATATCAAGGAGGCCCTAGAGACAGGACTCTGACCAAAGCTGTGTGACTTCCAAATTCAAACTCTCCATGATTTCCAAGCTAAGAAACCCAAAAAACTTCATCCTTTTTAACCTCTCCAGCTACTAGTCCATATTAGTACTCAGGATTTCCTGTACTTTAAATTAGGGTGTGTGTGTGTGTTTAAACAACATGTGGAGTGGGTTTTAAACTGCAATGTTTGCTTCTAGTGAGTTCATTTGTAATCTATCTTTTGACAATTTAAACAGAATTTCTCATTAACTCTTTTGCTTTATCTCTATGGGTTTATCTCAGTTAAGATCCCTTTATCTTTTCATAAGTCAAATGAGAACAATTATGGGAAAAATAGCAAAACTGTAAAATAACGTGTTCTTTCTTTGGTAACAACAAATGTTTAACCTGGGTTGTCTTTGTGCAATGTTACATACATATTCTTGATAAATTATTATTTTAGATTGACTTTTGAGAGACCTTTTTCTCCTCTGATATCCTTATAGATTTCTTACAGTCAAAACAAGAACTTTTCTCATAATAATTTCCCTAAGTGGGTACAACACAGTCTGCCCTACATCTCCATGGTTCTTTTATCTACAAATTCAACAAACTGTTAAAAATATTTTTTTAAAAATTGCATTTGTAGTTTTTGGAGGAGAGAGTACTGGAAATGAACTCAGGGGTACTTGAGCACTGACCCACTCCCAGCCCTATTTTTTGTGTTTTATTTAGAGACAGGGTCTCGCTGAATTGCTTAGAGCCTTGTTTTTGCTGAGGTTGGCTTTGAACTCGTGATCCTCCTGTTTCAGCCTCCTGCACTGCTGGGATTACAGGCGTGTACCACCATGCCAGCACATTTGTCTTTTTATTAGTTTGTTTTTCATTACTATAAAGACATATCTGAAGTTGGATGACTTTATAAAGAAGCGAATTTTATTTAGCTCACAATTCTGGAGGTTCAATTGCCTGCATTGGTGATAGCCTTCTTGCTGGCGAAGTCCCAAGGTCACACAAGTCATCACAAAGACAGGGAGCATGAATGTTTATTTCTTCTGGCTTCTTTCTTCCCTTCTTATAAAGTCACCAGTGTTCAAACCTGGGAGCTCAACACTGATGACTTCATCTAATCCCAGTCACCTCCCAAAGGCCCTTACCTTTAAACATCATAGTTGGGTTATTTCTGTTTTCTTGATTCCTAATGTTTGGGATTAAATTTCAACACATGACCCTTGGAGGATATATTCAAACTGTGTCCAAATTAAAAGACTGCCAAAAATGGACAGACTGTTTTTCTTGTCATTAATCCTTAAACAATAAAGTGCAAAAACTACTTATATCATATGCATTTTATATTAGGTATTACAAGTAATCTAGAGATATTTAAGCACATGGGAAGATGTGCACGGACTATAGGGAAAGGCTATACCCTTTTACTTGAGGGACTCGGACATATGTAGATTGTGGTGTCCTTGGAAGTCCTGGACCAATCCTCTGAGGACACTGTGGAATAACTATTGTTAAAGCAGCAGCCATATGGAGCAGGGACATTTGTGATTTCCTGTTGAATCAATCTCCAGCACCTCAAGCATACTCTGGAATAGTAGGGAATCCATAAATACCACGAATAAACCAATTGCAAGCAGTTTCCTGACTAAAACTATTATCTGTGCACTTTAAAATTTGACCTAGATAAATTAAAATTCTTGGATCTTCCTTTCTTCTTCATGTTTTGTACTGAGGCTAAGAATATAGATGGCAATTTACTTCTGGCTAGGATCTTACATTCTTTTTCATAATTTAAAATTGCTGGTAGGACTCATATTGATATATGTCAAGTGCCTATTATGGCACCTGGGATGTGATAGTGTTTAAATAAATGGTAGTCATTCTTATTAAAAGGTTGACAACAAACAATAAAACATAAAAAATGCTCCAATGTGAATTACTGTATATTGAGGAAGCACTACATTTCATTTCATGCAGAAGGTTGAGTATATCTGTACTTTCCTATTTACATTTTTTTTTGTTTATATTGCTGTGCTTTTGTTCTGAAGAAGCTCTCTTAATCTAAACCACAGGACATAAATGTGCATACTATGAAATGTCAAAAATTCCTTTCTTTTCTGACAAATCCTGGTTTGGGAAAGCCATTTGGGCCTCCTTTAGAATTCCTACCCAAATAATATAGATAATTCCATATTCTCTTTTGAATTAAGGAATATCAGGGATATGATTATTTCCTAATTTTTTCTTCTCTAACAGATTTTTCTGTCAGTATTCAAATCACTCTAGATTCTCTCTTAAAAATTATTCCCCTGGAGACACCGCAAGTTCCTCTGGGGGAGGTTTTATTTCTCTTGTAGTCAAGATTCTTAAACCATCTAACTCCTTCTATGATGCCTCCATTTCTTGCCTTCTATTTCTCTCATTTTTTATTTTTGAGGTAGTACTGATGGAACCCAGGGCCTCACACATGCTAGGCAAGTGCTTTACCATGAGCTACATACTCAGTCCTAACCACTTTCTCTTTACAATATTTTCTTCTCAGCTTGCATCTTTCTCTTCTGTTAATTTGACTATTTGATTCAATGTTCTTTGTCAGCTACTTTTTCTTTACCTTATTCCTAGAAAAGATTTTGGAGATCTTTGGGAAGTAGCTCTCAGACTCTTCATGGTTTATAATTATTCTGTAAGATATTATTAATTGTGTATATATGTTTAAAGATGTTTTGATAGAAAACATAGGATGTACTCTTATGGTTTGTATATGGAATGTCTTCCCCAAAGCTCATGGGTTAAACAATGCAGCAATGTTCAGAAGTAAAATAATTATCATGAGGGCTGTAACCTCACCAGTGCATTAATCCATGTGATAGATTAATAACTTTAATGGAATAACTGGGTGGTAAATGTAAACAAGTGGAGAGTGGCTAGAGGAAGTAGATGACTGGGGCTGTGACCTTGGGGACTATCTCTTTTCCTAGTCCCTTCTCCATCTCAACTTCCTAGAAGCCATGAGCAGAGCAGTTTTCCTCCACAGCGTCTTCCACCATGATGTTCTATCTCACCTCAGGCCCAGAGTGATGGAGTCTATGACCATGGACTGAGACCTCTGAAACTGTGAGCTCCCAAATGAATTTTTCCTCTTTTAAATTGTTCTTGTCAGTTATTTTGGTCACAGTGGTGAAAAGCTAACTAACACATACTCCATCTTTACTGAAAATTTAGAAGTGAATTTGAGTTGTGCCTACCTCTCTGTATTTTAGTTGTTTTGATTTCCTGCTTTTGTTAGAATCTTAGTTTCATACTGATGAAAGTAGTCTAGCTTTTAAAAGAGTATGATTGGAATTCCCAGTTGAATCTAAACTTTAAGATCTAGATCTCCATTATCTTCTATTTGTACATTTTATATTTATGATCCCAAATATCCTATTTATTCATGTATCATTTTAAATGGTATTTAAAATCTATGTACTTTAAGTATGGAGATTATTTTGAATCTTGAGTCTATTATTCAACAGGGTCCCATCTCTCAATGGGAAGAGACATGAAAATTTGAAAAGTATGACTTTGGTTTTATTAGAATTAAATGCAAAAGGGGAGAAGACTAAGAGAGAGCATACCTAAGGCCTCACAATAAATGAAACTGAGTTATTAAATCCTCTATAGAATAGATCATTGAGGATAATATCTAAAAACAACTTCATTATATTCTTATGACTACATATTTTAGAATACAAATAATAAACATTTATTGGTCATTTATGTACCAGGCACTTTTCTAAGTGCTTTTATATGCATAAATCAAATTAATCCCCATAGTACACCTATGAATATTTATTAAAATTAATAATTATACTCATTTTATCTATTGATTGATCTATTATCTGCATCTACCTATTTATTTATTGTGGTACTGAGGAATAAACCTAGGGTGCTGTAACACTGATCTACCTCCCCAGTCCTTTTGTATTCATTTATTTTTTAAATTTTGAGACAGTGTCTCCCTAAGTTGCCAAGACTGCCCGTGAACTTGTGATCCTCCTGCTACAGCCTCCTGAGTCACTGGGATTACAGGCATGTGCCTCTGTGACTGGCTAATTATATCCATTTTACAAATAACTTGAAATATAGAGATGTTAAATAACTTAACGAGGGCCATAAGGCTAATGATCGACAGAGTTGTGATTTGACCCCAAGCAGTTTGACTGTAGATCTTGTATTCTTAACAATTATATTCCATTGCATAGTTACCATAGAAAATTCAACACTTTTTTTTTTCTTTTGAAAAGTATAGACATTATTCTTTAAGGATGAGTCACATTATTTATTTAACTGGGGCAATTTAATTAAATTTCCAGGTAATTTAAACTTAAATGTTATTATTGTTTTAAAAAAATAACCATTTGGAAGAAAACATATTTTAAAGGTCACAAAGCTAATTTATATACTTATGGACATTTTCAGACTGAAATTGTCTTTTAGAATGACTTTTTTTGAAGCTTTTCAAAGGTTTAAAAGTTCTCTTATATTTGGTTTAATTTTTCTTTTGTTTTAATTTCTGGCACATTATTTATGTTGGATCTCAACTGACATGTCTTAAATTTTGCTTTGTACATCTTCAGGTGTTCTATTTTGAGGGCAGTGCTGTCTGGGGATAGGGGCTCATCAGCTGTAGGGTGTGCCTGTGGCGATTTTCCAATAGTAATAGATCATTTGAGCAATGCTATTCCCAGTTCAGTTGTTCAGGGATTATGTTTTATAATCCAGCTGTTTTCTTTTGACACTACTTAATATGCTGACTGTTCTGGAAACTACATTAACTCTTTCAGGAGATGATACTATATAAAATTTTGAAGTTGGAATTTCCTAAGTTTTCCTCTTGAACTCTCAGAAAGTAAATTTTACTTCCAGATGTGCCCAATTTTTGAGATCTCTAGAGAAAAGACTGAATGAATGTTAATTGATGATGATGATAATAATTGTAGTAGAAATATAAACCCATCTGTTGTCTTTATAACTGATATAAATGTCCTTTTCATTCCTGACCTAAAATGTCATAAATATTTGACTGAATGTGAAAAACTATAAATCACATATTTTAATTTTTGAAATATATTTGGCTTTTCTTTATTTCTCTTGGTATTGAACATTTATTAGTTACACAAGGCATTAGTAAATTATCTTTTCATGTTGTCAGAAGTAGTTTTGCTTATGTATCACTTTATCTGTTACATTTTTCTAAGCAAATCCAAGGATATCATTTATTTAAAAATTATAAAATATATAAAAAGAAAAAGGAAAAAAACAGAAATTATCTCTAGCATCACCATTTGGATATAAATACTATCATTATTCAAGTGTATACTTTTCAAGTATTTTTGTATAAATAAATTACTGTTTCTTATTTTCATATTTTACAAAAAGTAGCGTCACTTAGTTTTTGGCAATACAAGTCGAGTATTCCTTGTGTGAAATGCTAGTACTAGAATTGTTTTGGATTTTGAATTTTTTTCAGATTTGGAATATGTTCATATATATATAATGAGATATCTTGGGGTGAAACACAAATTTTATTTATGTCTCATATATATCATATACATAGCCTGGAGATAATTTTATGCAGTATTTTTAGGGTGCCTGCATTTTGACTGAGTGGTTATATGAATTCAGGCATGAAATTTTCTATGTATATCATATTGGTGCTCAAAAGCTTCAGATTTTGGAACATTTTGGATTTTGGATTTTAGATTAGGTATGCTCAACCTGTGGTAGTTATATTTCCTAATAGTTGGAGAGTGTCTTTGTGCCTCACTAGATAGTATAGCAGTTTTACTTTGATGTCCTAATGAAATCTTTACAGATAAAAATGTTTATATATACCTGGTTCCAAGAAGAAGAATTTTTTGTTCTGGTAGTTTCCAAATATTTAAAATTTGTTCCAACTGCCTAATGGAAGAGCTATTCAAGGGTTGAGGATGTAGCTCAGTGGTAGAGCCCTTTCCTAACATGAATGAAGTTCTGGGATCAGTCCCCAGAAACACACGCACATGTGCACACACACACACATACACACACACACAGAGAAGTTACTCATTGTACGCTTTTAAACACAGTATATAGCATATGAATAGTGCATATGTTTTGACTGAGTTTTAACATTTCTAGTACGCACATAAAAAGATAGACATGTATCTAGGTCATCCTAAACCTGACAGGAAGTATGGATAACTGAATTTTATAACATATATTTTGCTAGGATAACCAGGCTTGTCATCATGGGTTTGCAGTAATGCTCTAATCACAGGCTCAGAAGCCAACAGGAAACAAATTTAAGAAGGGAATGGTTATTGCTTTCTCCTCACAAAAATGATAAAAATACCTTCAGGATGATGAATAGACACTATGTAGCAACCTTTTCCACATTCTCACATTCTTATATTTGATGAGCATTACTCATGATATCAAAAGAATAATTAACAATTATTAGCCAAGTACTATTCTAAATGTATTATATATATCATCTCACATACTGAGTGCTAATGTTATATGAATTGAAGCATCCTGCTCATGTTTTAGATTAACTAGACTATAGTAATCAAATGTAGTTAGTCTGGTTTTCCAGAATTTACCAAAATGTAAATTCCCAGAAATGTCACTTCCCAGGAATGTTGGTTCTCCTTTTGAGATAACATTAAAACCACTTGAACATGAACCAAAAGTAGCAGTTTCACTCTGATGTTCAATTTTCCATCCTTAGAGCTTTTTGACTTATTTGGTACTAAACATTTCACATTATTATCACAGAGATATGGTCCTGTGCCTTTTATTTAATAATATAAAATTGTTAAAGAATGCATACATTTTATTTTTAGGTGTAGCAAAGCTCAGTAATTTAGTTAAAATCCTGCGTATTGCATCCAGACAAGTTCTTAAAACTAGTTTCTTAATTTTTAAAGAAAGTGAAGAAAACCATAATGCTTTATAATGAAAGTGGAAAAACAATAATGTTTTTGATTTAAAAAACTGATACAGTTTGATATCCCTTCCCAGTTTTAAGAGGTCTCCATATTTATCTCCTATTTAATTAGAACTAAAAGTTTATTGTCTTCATATGATGATAAGTATTATCTCTGGTACACATTCTTCACTTTCTTTCTGGAAAAATCCACAATCTTAGTAAAATCCAACTCTGTCCCCTCTATGTTTTCCTTAGAGGAGTTGAATAAAAAGAAAATCAGACATCCATGCAGTCCAAGACTGTCATCTTTCCATTGCTGAATCTATTAATGCAACACATTTTATCCATCTATACTTTCTTCAATTTTTCTATTATTATAGATGAGATCTCTGTGCTCCTATCTATAAAAAACTTTGTACTCTGGAGTTTTTTTTTTTTTTTCTTTTTACCTGTTCCCTTCCAAGGACTTTTACTCCTGAAATCACTGGACTTCATACTTGGACCATCAATATGTCCTTAATTTTTATTTAATATATATGCTATAGCATCTCCCATCTTAGAAAACCAGCCTTCAGATCACTTTTCTTTCTAGCTACTACCAAATCACTCTGCTCCCATACATACTGGAATTTCTGGAAAGAGATCTGTATAGTTCTCATCTCTAATTCTTTTCCTTAGATTTCCTTATCACTGTATTTTATTCATGACTTCAAGAGTCACATCTGTTGCCCAAGCCAGCGGTCACTTCTTGTTTCAGTCACCTTGTGTACATCTCACTGTCCTAGGGTTATAGAAATTATTGTACAAATGACACCCAACACTGGATGCATGAGATTGGCAGCAGTTTATTCAGCACATACATTCCCAGTCTTTCAGAGAAGGAAGCCAGGTGCTGTGCATGGCTGCATGAGGTGTGGGGGACAGCAGGTTGTAGAGTATATGGTGACATCTGGTTCCCACCAGATTGGCTGTGATTGGCTTGTTGAAATAATTTTGTGGGCTGGAAGAGAACAGAAACCTAATACTCAGGGATAAGCCAAAATTGTGCTTGGTCCCTTGGAAAAGAGGATGTTTGACTGGGAGGCCTTATCCATGGGAACTGAGAGTGAAGGGAGAACTTGGCAGTTGGGCCATTTGAGGCCCTTCTGGTTTTATCAGAAGTCAAGACAGCACATAATTTTGGATCTTAATTTTAGGTTTTAAACCATACTTCTCTAAACATATTTTACTTATTTTCTCAGATGCATACAACTCAGATGATGACTGTTTTTGTTTTGTTTTGTTTTGCTTTGTTTTGTTTTTTAACGTTCCTTTCTGTAACTACTGGTCTTTCTTTGAACTGACCAACTCTGTCTACTCAGCTTCTCAGCATCTTTTGATGGTTTTTTTGGTCTTTAAGTTTGGAGATTTTCACATTTCAAAACTGAGTTTTTTTTTCTGTTTACTCACTTTTTAGGTAACCACATTGAATCAATACCTTCAAACATATACATATTTGATGATATATATCATCGTATCATCCATATATGTGCTATATATTGATGATGCCCTAAATTCTCTTCAATCCTCATGTCAATCTGAAATCCCATGCTTCAAACTGATCTCTTTACTTGTGTTTCAATTTAGCTATTTCACAGCCATCTTGTGGTTTATATGGACATT
Organism: Xerus rutilus; assembly: GCA_028644305.1. Taxonomy (NCBI): domain Eukaryota; kingdom Metazoa; phylum Chordata; class Mammalia; order Rodentia; family Sciuridae; genus Xerus; species Xerus rutilus. Next base: position 116,960,770 of record CM053403.1, read on the forward strand.
TTTAAATGAGTTTTCCTTTAGATATTTCCTTCCTTAAATCTCTCCCATCTCAGAAAATACCACTGCCATGCACTTAGTTGTGCAGATAAAAATCTGAGATCAGACCTTTAATTTTCACTTGCCTTCATCCACCTCCCACTCTCTCAGCAATTCCTGTCAACTGTAATGTCAAAATAAAATTAAAACCTACCAGCACCCTAATCCCAAGCCACATGGGCTACTATCATAGTCTTGTGACTGATCTTCCATTTTCTACTCTTATTCAACTAAATACATTTGTGCTGGGATTACTTTTTAAGAAATATGATGATTCATACTATCTATTTCTTAAAACCTTTCAACAGCTCCTCTTAGAATAAACCTAAACTGTCTGAAAAAGAAATTATCATATAAGATGGGATTGCATCTTGTTGTATTCTGATCTCATCTGGCAACACTTTCCCTTTCCCTCACTGTCTTCTCCAGTGATTCTGAACTCCTTCTATCTCCCACAGTGACAAATATACTTCTCTCTTGGGACACTGGACACTGTTTCATTAGACATTGCTGGTGCTTGGGATGTTCAGGTCTCATTACTCTCTACCTAATGATGCCTCATTTTCAGGTCTCATTACTCTCTGCCTAAATGCCACCTTTAGAAAGAAGCCATTTATGACCACCAGTGTCTAATAACTATCCAGGAAATTTAAATCATTATATTATTTTAATGATCCAAATCATGAATTTGGATATAATTCATGTTTTTTCAACCTATTTGCATTATGTTATCAATTAGTTCTAAGTCAAAATTCTTAACATGCTTTTATATTTTTTGAAATCAAAATACAATCACTCATAGGGCTGGAGTTGTGGCTCAGTGGTAGAGTACTTGCCTGGTATGTGTGAGACCCTGGGTTCAATCCTCAGCACTGCATATAAATAAATAAAATAAAAGATCCATTGACAGCTAAAAAAGATACAATCACTCATGTGTAATAGTTTCATTGGTATTTTTCTATAGCATGGTATAATAAAGAATGACAGATTTTCAAATTGACACATCCTTGTTTCAGTGGTTACAGTGTTCATTCAAATATAGATGATCCTCAACTTACAATGTTTTGGTTAATGACTTTTCAACTAACCATTTTTTGACATTATGATGGTATAAGTGTGATAGGCAGTCAATAGAAACTATACTTCAAGTTTTGAATTTTGATCTTTTTCCAAACTAGTCATATGAGGTCATGATGCTCTTTGCGATGCAGAGCAGTGGCAGTGAGCACATCTCACCGTCATGCTATCATATGGCTACACACATAAAATAGTCTTTGTGTTAGATGATTTTGCCTAATACAGGCTAATGTAAGTGTTCTGAGCACATTTAAGTTAGGCTAGGCTAAATAGCCTAGGTTTTAAACCATACTTGTTATGACATTTGACAGGTTAGGTATAATAAATGTATTTTTGAGTTGCAGTATTTTCAATTCAGGATGAGTTTGCTGGGATTTAGCTCCAAGTTGAAGCAAGAAGCATTTGCAGTAGCTTTTCTTGTGAAAGAACAGTGACTTCCTGACCTCTCACATGTTTATTCATCCTTCAGAACTTAAATTTGGTGGCAATTCTTTTGAGAAGTTCTCTGATTCCTCACATTCTCCTCAACCTCTTTTACCTTGTGTAAGCTTATGATTATACTCGTCACAGTGCTTTGCAATTCCTCTCTTGTGATGTCTATCTCTTTCTAGGCTATGAGCTATGTACACAGGATCCTGATTGCAAATCCTTAAACATCTTGGAAGCATTTAACAGAATGGTATATAAGTGTAGTCTTTTTGTAAAATTTCCTAATTACTGGGTTTTGGAGGTTGAATGATAACTGATTGAAGATTTTTTTATTTAAAAAAATTTTTTGTTTTATTTATTTGTTTTTACATGGTGCTAAGAATCCAACCCAGTGCCTCAATCATGCAAGGCAAGCGCAGTACTACTGAGACACAACTCCAGCCCCCTGACTTAAGATTTTAGTAGAAGCAGAGATCTTATTAACCAAACAGATTTCATGAGAAACTGTTATGATTTAGAGATGTTGTCCCCCAAAAGCTCATGTATGAGACAATGCAAGAAGGTTCAGAGGAGAAATGATTGGGTTGTGAGAGTCTTAATCAGTGGATTAATCCACTGATAGGGGTTAACTGAGTGGTAACTGAAGTGGTAGGAGGAAGGAGTGGGAATTGAGGTGTGGCTTTGAGATATATACTTGGTATCTGGTAAGTGGAATTTTCTATCTCTGCTTCTGATCATGGTGTGAGCTGTTTCTCTACCATACTTTCCCACCACAGCGGTTAGTCTCACCTCAAGCTCTAAGGAATGGAGCCAGCCTTCTATGGACTAAGACCTCTGAAACCATGAGCCCTCAAGAAAACTTTTCCTCTTTTAAAATTGCTCTGGTCAGATCATTTAGTCACAGCAGTGAAATAGCTGACTAAACCACTAACTGACGGGGTCTGTAGGCAAAAGAATCACAGGGACAACACACTGATATTCAGCAAAGATGGTCATAGAATGAGGGCCTTCCACTTTCCAGGCATTCCAGTTGGGAGGGCTAAAAATAGCCTACATGGTGTAATGTTAAATTTCTTTATTTCTCTTTTTTCATTTTGGACTTACATGGGGAGTAGAATATGAAGAAGTTAGAAATATGAAGAGTGGCCTCTTTTATTCTTGCTTTTAATTTGCTATCTTATATTTTATGATTCTGATAAACTATACTGAGGTCATTTTGCTGATAGGTTCATAAAACAAAATAGCCTTTGTTGAATAGATGTTAGTGATTCTGAGTCATCAGTAGGGAGCCCTGCCAACCTTCACTTTTGGCAAAGATTACTTCAAATTGCCAACACAGTGTTCCTAATCTCGTACAATTAAAGAAAAGAAGAGAATTTCTGTAGATTCAGTTATATAAGAAATAAGGTCGTCACTGCACTTAGGAGAAAGTTCTTTTATAACTGATGAAAGATGAACACACATAACCATTGAAAATGTGTACTCGTTTGACTCATCTTTCATTTTTAACAAACTTGCTGAATACAAGGCTCTTTCATTTCCCCTCCCTGCAGTTTTCTGTGTTATTAACCACTTTTAGATAATTGCATCTTCAAGGAATCCTAGCTCTATGGTGATAATAAAAGCAGAAGCTCAAATCGAAAGCCTACTTTGCCTATCCATGTAGCCATTTTCCATTCCCACCAGTGTTTAACCCCGTTTGGAAAATCTAAATTGAACAATGACAAAGTTTGTGAAATTGATTCTTGAGTGGAAGAGACTGTAAAAGAAAGAACTAAAGAAATGGTAGAACAAATTAAATGGGACCATTAATTTCTTTAGTAATTAATACCATTTTAGTACCATATTGTATTTAATCAGTGTCTGTAGAGAAAATGCTCACTCTCTCTTACACACAGAGGTGCTCAACATTCCTGAAGAACTTGTCTAAACTATGGCACACACTGAGAAAACAGCCTGTGCCTAACAGAAATGTAAAGTGTAAAACTGATTATTTAGTTACACTTTTGATTTCCTAAACTTACCACAGTGCCTGGAACACAGAAGGAGAATAATATATTTGGAAGTGAATGAATGTTTTACATTTCTGTCATTTTCAACATCAGCATCTACTTTGGATCTGCATGAATGAACTTGAAGCTCAGATTGTTGTAGAATGCTATGTTCAATTTCAACTGGCCATTAGGTAGCATTTAGTCTTTTCTGAAAAATGGAGGCAAGCATTGATTCTACTTTTTATACTGATAATGATGCAATTACTTTCAAAGACAGATTTTACAAGAGAATTTCAATAAGATGTTAAGCTGATTTGAGCATGTTGAATTATGGAAAAGGCATACCTTTTGTGATTTAATCAGGACAGAGGGTGTAAAGAAGTATGACAGTATGTGATACAGATTGGGACCCAGAAATTATTCAAGTAAAAAAAGGTGGATGAAGAGGAAGTAGGAAGAGGGGAGCTGGAGTATTACTGACATGTTTATTATTATGTTTGAAGTAGAAATTAAGTATCATATGTGATTATGATTGAGTCTTTTGATTATAGATTACATGATTCTTTGTAAGTTGTGTACTGTGTAGTAGTTCATACTAGTTACTTGTTTTTGTTTTTATTTTTTGAAAACTTTCTCAATTATTCATCTCTTAAGCTTCCACATCTCAATTCTTTTTTTTTTTTTTTTTTGGTACTGGGGATTGAACTCAGGGGTACTCAACCACTGAGCCACATCCCCAGCCCCATTTTGTGTTTTATGTAGAGACAGGGTCTCACTGAGTTGCTTAGTGCCTCGCCATTGCTGAGGCTGGCTTTGAACTCGCGATTCTCCTGCCTCAGCCTCCCAAAGTGCTGGGATTACAAGCGTGAGCCACCGCGCCCGGCCACATCTCAATTCTTATGTTGATTTTCTTTAATAGTTTTGAACTTATTTTGAAATTGAAGTTTTGAGATACAACTTGGTTTCCTGCTTGTGCTGGCAGGTGAGACTAGAGTTTCTCTGGTTCTGCTGGCCAGTGAGGCCTGGGTAAGTTAGCAGCAGGCCTCTGCCACTGAGATGTGTTGCAGCTCTTAATGATAAGCTATGGCCTCCGGTGTTGCAGCAGACCCTAGCAGCTCACTATCAAATGTTTCTTCCTTCTAGATGCTTGTCTTATGAATTCAAAGAATCAAATCCACAGACCAGGATGAATGAGTATGAGGATAGGATTTATTGAAGAACAGAAACAGGAACAGAACTCTTGAAGTGCAAGAGAGTCCAGATAGCAGGTTTTCTCCCATTGAGAATGCTAGTCTAGGGTTGTATGTAGCATTTGGGTCACTGCTATTGGTCCAAACTTATGCTAATTAGGGTTTGAAAATGTACTAATGCTATTGGTCTAAATTTATGCTAATTAGACTTTGGAAGCATACTAACACTATTGGTCCAAATTTATGCTAATTAGAGTTAAAAACATACTAACACTGTTAGTCAACTCTTGAGTCCCAACTTCCATTCACTTTCATTTTCTTGCATGATTCAAGAAAACTGCCCCACTTTCATTTTCTTGCATCATCCAGATCAGGAAGCAGGAGGTTGAGCTCATGAGGTGGTCTGTGCTTGCAAGTTCTGGGTTGTAGTGCTATGTGAGTTGGCTTCTGCAGCAGGTGTCTGTGAAATCTTAGGCCTGGCTGCTGAAGGGCAACAGGTTGGTGTGCTTTGGCTCACAGTGCCTCAGGACTGCCGTGCCTGCATAGTGGGCTCCACATAGCTACAGGCCATTCGCCACCTGTGCTCCAACCCACTCGAGCTGCCACTCTGTGCTCCACTGCTCTGCTGCCTTCTCAGCAGGAATTAGTTGGCTGGTTTGGGTTTGGCAACTGGACAGCAATGTCAATTTGATGTTAAATTTACTTTACTTTGTGTTTTCTCTGTTTATATTAAAGCTATTGCATGCTTATTGTTGAATTGAAAAAAAAAACCAAAGGATATATAATGAAAAGGTAAGGGATTTTTCTAACATCCCCATTCCATTTATGAAACTTGGGTTTGATTTATATCCTTCTATCATGTTATTCATTCACGCAAACTTTGTGTGTGTGTGTGTGTGTGTGTGCGCGCGCACTTGCACACATGGAGGGCTATTTTAAAAATTACTCTGGTTTTGTAGAAACAGTCCCATAAATGTTCCATGAATGGCTCCTCTTCTGAGGATTTCTATTTCAAACATTTATATGAGTTCAAAAATTAAAACTTTAAAACCCATAAAATTAAAAAATAAATAGCACAATGAATATTCACCATACTGTATCAGTACATATTAATATTTTACCTGTTTTCTTTCACATTAGAACAACCAAGTCTCCTATCCATCCCACCCCATTCCTTTTCTTCATCAGAGGCAACTATTTTATGAGTGTTCATGTGTTGTCTTCCACTACGTTATATAAATTTTTGTTAAGAAATAAAATGTACATACACAGCAACAAACTGTAGGCATTGGTTTTTAAAATTTGTTTTTCATTTTAACACCATGTTGTTCAGGATAGAGAGAAAATGGTATTTTCTCTTTTGAATATATTATAGTGGTTGATCTATTCTCATATTAAGGAACTGACTATCTGCAGCTTTTCCCTGTGCCCATGTTGCTGTGAGCATCACTCATCTGTCTTCTAGTATATGTGCAAGAGTTTTCACAGAGCCTTGTTAATCTATGTATATACACAGAGAAGAGGGGACAGCATCAGGGAGCTTGTTAGAAATGCAAAACTTCAGACCTCATCCCAGATCTCTTCAATCAGAATTGCATTTTAACAAGATCCCCAGTGATTAGTGTGTGAGATAAAATGTAAAGTGCATCACTGTAGAAGGTATACTAGAAAGTGAAATCACTAGGTTATGGGGGAAAACACTTTCAAATTCACTATATATTGTCAAATATTTTTCTTAAGTGTCTGGTACCATATATAATTCTACCAGCAGTATTATATGCATTTGTGATTTCCTACATTCTTACTGATATTTGGTATCCTCAGAAATTTTATACTTTGCTAATTGGGTTGGTGTGAAACAGTCCTTCAGTACAATTTTAATTGGCATTTTCCTGATTACTAGTAAACTCACTTAGCAATTACCTTTCATTTCTCCTGTATTATCAACTTTCCCTCTCTCTACATCAAATTTAAACAGATTTTAAGTTTCATAACGTAAACAAACTTACCCTCAACAAACAAACCACTTCACTTGATTCTCCTGGTTTGGGACCTATTTGTCTGATATTAATTTTTCCCCCTAATTCTGAGGATTGAACCCAAGATACTCTACCACTGAACTACATCCCCAGCCATTTTTATTTTTTATTTTGGGACGGGGTCTTGCTAAATTGGCCAGATTGGCCTTGAACTTGTGATCCTCCTCCCTCAGCCTCCCAAGTTGCTGGGATTACAAGCTTGTGCCACCACAGCTGGCCTGTCTGATATCTTTATAGCAAAATTTTTTGAAAAAGTTGTTTATTCCTATTGTTTTAATGCCTCTGTGACATTTTCTTCCACTTCCTTCAACAGAACTTCTCACTCGAGAGTATACATGGATTCCATATTTCCAAATCCAGTGATAAAATTCCAGCCTGGATTGTTTTAACATTTTAGCAGCACTTGACCAGATGATCACTTTCTTTTTCCTGAAATATGTTGTCACTTAGCTTCTATAACACCAGTGGCTCTTGGCTCTTCTACTTCACTAAATTCATTTCTTTGGACCTTTTACTGATTCTTTCTCAGTTTCCTAATACTTGGAATATCACAGATTCTAATGCTTAGATCTCTCCTCTCTCTGTATGAGCTCCTTAAGTGACCAGATTAAATGGTTCAGGCATCATCATCGTTCCTCAAATCATTGTTCTTGTAATTTTTTTCTCTTGAATTCTTAATTTTGATATCCATTGGCCTACTTAAACTGTACACTGTCCTTATGTACACAGTTATCTCAAATTTAACATGTCCAAAATTAAAATCCTGATTCTCCCACCACAGATGCCAAACCTTGTCTGCTATCTTTTCTACTGCAGCAAAACACCAATCTCTTCTTCTAGTTGTTTATGCTCAAAATTTATTAGCCTTCTCTTTTTATCTGACCCTCTACATCCAACCTATCAAAAATCCTTGTGGTTAAAACTTGATAGATAATACATTGCAGATCCCAACTGCTTCTTCCCCACTCTGTCATGACCAGGCCAACCCATGTCATCTTTTTGTTGTTGTTATTGTTGTTCTTTTTATTTATGCATGATACTACACTCTCTTTTGATATGTTTATACAAACATGGAATATATCTTATTCTAATTAGGATCCCAGTCTTGTGTATGTGCCCAGTGTTGAGATTCACTGTGGTATATTCATATATGTACATAGGAAATTTATCTTAATCCCCAGGTTACTATGATATATCTCCTGTCTCTGCTTCCACATTTGTCTCCTCTCCTAATAATCTATTCTCAGTACATCCAATGCAGTCCTCTTTTTAAACATGAGTTTCATGCCACTCCTCAGTCTAAACAAACTCCATCAATTACAGTTTGTTTAGAGATGAGACTTGCAAGAGATTCAATGAGCCTTTGACAATAATTGGCTGGTATGGGATGAGCATCATTGCCAAATTATGTTAAGAGTCATTTCAACCTTGGATTCTGGTAGGATGGACTGAGGCTTGAGTTGTAACATGCTGAGTCAACTTTTCCTTCAGAATAATCCTACCTTCTTTGCATCCTCATAGGTATATTGCCCAAGTACATGCTCCAAGAAACGTGCGCAATTATGCACATCAGAGTCTGTTTTTAGGAAACACAATTTATGGCAACTACTAAAGAATTTTTAAGAAAATATCATGCACATGACTTTGCCATATTTAGCTTAAAACTATCTTGCAGTTAATTCTATCATTTCATATTTCTATGAGGAATAACTACCATACTATTAAAATATGAAACAAAAAAAACAATTTAACAAGTATGCCTGATAGTATAAATTATAGATCTGTCAGTCACCATTTATTTAACATATGTGTTGTGTAGTACATATTACAATGCTGTACCATAAATTACATCACATATAAGAACGATGCACATTTTCATTAACTCAAATGAATAAACTTTATAATGAAACTGCCTGTTATGGTTTGGATATAAGGTGTCTTCCATAAGTTCCTGTTAATGCAAGAATATTCAGAGGTAAAATGACTGGATTGTTAAAGTGGTAACCTGATCAGTCCATCATCATTTAAATGGACTAACTGGGTGATAAGTATAGGTAGGTGGATTGTGGCTAGAGGAGGCCTATCATTGAGGACATGCTCTGGAAAGGCTCATTTTCCTTGCAGACCTTATCCCTCTCTCTGCTTTCTGCCTACCATGAACAGAACAGTGCCTCTCCTTCACTTTCTTTCGACATGATGTTCTATTTCACCTTGGGTCCAGAGCAATGGAGTTGCTCCATTATGGACTAACCTGTGAAACCATGAGCCCAAATAAACTTTTCCTTTTCTAAATTGTTCTTGTAGGGCATTTTGATCACAGCAACAACAAGATGGCTAATACAATAATTCATACTGCACTGGTGATACCCAAGATGGTGTGGGTACTCAAAGTGAAGTCCATGATTGGTGCCTGTCTGCCAAACATCACATTTCTTAATGAACTGAACATCAATATTATCAGTGTAAGAACTTTTTAAAATAGTTTGACAGACACATTTTTCGAGTCTGTACAGTCCAGTTTTTTAAAAAAATTGACTCTATATTGCACATAATATTTTTAAAAAATTCATTGTCACAATAAGTCATTTGTATTCTATTTTGTACTATTGTCAATTTGTAATGGATTGTAAATAAAACTGATCATTCTCGCAGTTTGAGAAGTATTATATTAAGGTAAAAAGAGAGTACACATTTGACTGTACTTGGAAAGCCATAGATACTTTATTTTTGGATAAGGATTAAAAATTGGTAATAAAGTTGATTGTTATAGAGAAAAAAAATGTATGGCTCAGAATATGCCCTGGGATCATAATTGACTCAATCCAGCCACTGTCTCTCTGGGTCCATCATTGCATTAAGCTGAGGCCCCATTTCCACAGAGCTGCTTACAGCTAATGATTAAGCAGGATATTCAGGGAGGTCTATTTCTGTAAGATTAGGATACTCTCCAATAGGTGGCTTTAACTCAAGGACTTCCCATTAACCTAGACAAAACTATTTTGGAACTGTGATAAAATCAGATATTTTTTCCACCCAACCCTTCTGCCTCTTTCCTTCCAGAGGTATAAGACCTAGATCATATAGTCTGAAGGCTTTCCTCCTTTTCTCTGTATTCCTCTTCCTTAATCAGTCAATGCATTCCCCCCAGTATATCTCTTGCAAGTCTCATCTCTTGGCATCTCCTCTGTGAATCTGAAATGACACTGGAAGAAGGATCAATAAGTAATCTATGATATATAGTAATTGCCTCACCTTTAATGGAGAGGAAGTTTCTGTGAAATGATTTTTGCTCATTGATTTATCAAATATACATTTACTGAGCAAGTTCTCTGTAACAAAGTTGCTATCTTTACACTGAAAATATACAGAAAAATAAGATACAGATCGTGTCCTCGGTGAATCCCCTGTGCACTTTAAGAGTAATACAGGTTAACCAATACACTCTATATGCTATGGGGTGGTAAGAGTGAGTTCATCTGAAACACCTTATGCAAACTGGGTGGTTAAAGAAATTTCAGCAGAGAAGGATTTATTCGAGATGAAATTTAGCTGTTAGAAGGTGTGATTCAGCAGGAAAGGAAGTAACTTGACATTCTTTCTAGGATGATATAGGCAAGCGCTTGCTTTAAGGAAGATAGACTGTTTATATGACTGAACAGACAGAAAAGGACATAGCCTATTTAACAAATTAAAATTAAATTGGCATGTTTGGACTGGAGTATATGTGTAAGGGTGTGGTAATAGATTTAGAGACCTAGTGAAGGACAAAATCATGAAGAGCTTTACACACAGTTAAAAGTTTCATCCATTTCCTAAAAGCCTAGGAGATCAGACAAGAAAGTGAGGAGATTGGACAAGAAAGTGACAGAATCAGGTTTCTATATATATCTATATATATCATTGGTTAGAGGCAAAATAAACAGAAAAGGGCATTGCTTCTTTTTTCTAGTAAGAGATGAGTAAAATTTTACATTAATGAAGTGAACTGGTACTGAGGACAGATTATAAAGAAAGAAATTAAAAATTTAGAATGAATCTCATAAAAGATGAAATGGATGCTTTTGAGCATAAGAGGAGAGCTAAGTCTTTGATAAACCAAGAATTTTGGAGAGAGAGTAAATAGAGGATGGTTTTGAATTTAGGGAATTTTCTATACATGTTGGCACCGATGACTCTTATTTTTTCTGTAAAGTAGGTGAAAAATGAAAAGCTGAAAGTGAGGAGGAAGGTAATATGGAAAGAGAATTGAGGAGAATAGAGATTCATGATACCTCCTGCAGAAAATGGGAGAAAGCTCTGATGAGGAATTGTTAGAATAATTACAAGACATGTTCAAAGTCCAGATGAGACTGCAGAACACGGATTTACATTGGCACCAATCTGTGCATTCGGGTTACATTTTATAGTAGCATTATCATTGGTGTTGATTTAGTGAAGTAAACAGTTGGATTCATTAAAGTTTTGGTTTTCCATGTGTGCTCAGGGGAATGAACAAAGCATATAAGGAGGCTGTCAAGAGAGTAAGGCACTTTCCCCATTGAAATCTAATCTGCATGGGACAGAAGTTCACTGATGCATAATGCAATTGGGAGAATATGGAATATTTAGTGACTGGAATCCTGATGTGGTTAAGAACAGCAAGAGTAACTAAATGAGAGAGCTAGGAAATTAAGACATAAGAATTTATCATTTTCCAAATATGGTATTATCCGGGGAAATACCTGATTCAGATAGGTATATTTTAAGGTCACTGAGATTGACGAGATTCTGGATTTTTTTTTTTCTTTCTTTTTTAAATGAACACTGAGAGAAGGTACTATTTATTTATTTATTTATTTATTTATTTATGTATTTATTGGTACCGGGAATTGAACTCAGGGGCACTCGACCACTGAGCCACATCCCCAGCCCTATTTTGTGTTTTATGTAGAGACAGGGTCTCACTGAGTTGCTTAGTGCTTCGCCATTGCTGAGGCTGGCTTTGAAATTGGGATTCTCCTGTCTCAGCCTCCCAAAGTGCTAGGATTACAAGAGTGAGCCACCGCGCCCAGCTGGGAAGGTACAATTTAAATGCCACTTATTTCTTCTTCTTCTTCTTTTTCTTTTTAAGAAATGGAAGAGGGAATGTGACTAGGAGATGACATGAATTACAGGCATATGTTGCACATATAATCTTCCTAAATAGAGGGTTGGTACACTAGTGGAGAAACAGTAAACAGGAAGCTGCTCTTTAATATGAGAAAGACACTGATGTTACCTACCAACTCTGCAGTAGGTTGACAGTACATTACTCAGCAGATTTTGTAGAAGAGAAGGGATATCCTTAGGGCAAAAATTCCTTTTGAGTTAAGATGTTTTCAAAAAATAGTTCAGAGTTTAGGCAATTTTTCTAACCATGGAGTGTTAATCCCAATGGAAGAATTGCGGAAGCATATGGGAAGTTGAGTCAAGGGAATAAAATCACAAAGAAGTAAGAGTTGACGGGACTGGTTTATGTCTTGATTTCAGCTAGGGAGTTCGCCAGAAGAATTAGTGAGATTTCAGTAGCTGTTAGGGAAGAGGGATTGCTCTGTTGGCAACAGGGTTAAGTCAGGGCCAAATGGACAATCTTGAGAAGTCCTAAACTCAGATGGATATGTAGATTACTATTTTTTCTGGAAGGAGTTGGCCATATGTGTTAATTATGTGGGCTCTAAGGGGAAGGGTCCAGGCTTCCTGGATTAGATTTTTGTGTTCTAATGCTAACACATAAAGGCCATTGGTCTTTAGAAGCTTCTGTAAATGTCTAACTCAATTAGGTCTTATATTTAACATCCTGAGATTGTACAAACTCACATTCTATAAATCCATATAAACAACTAACTACAGATGTACCTCAGTGACCAGGGAAGAGAAAGTCTAAAATCTAAGCTATAAAAATGTGGCAGTAAAACTATAGAAGAAATCTTTATAAAGCTCTCATTTCAAAAATACTGAAAATGTTAGATGATAATATTGTAATTTAGTAATGTGAGTAAATTTTTTCCCAGTACTAGAGATTAAACCTAGTGGTGCTTTACCAGCAAACTACATCACCAGCCCTCCTTTACTTTTTATTTTTTATTTTGAGACAAGGTCTCACTAGGTTGCCTAGGGCTTTCTTAAATTGGTGAGGCTGGTCTGGAACTTGTGATCCTCCTGCCTCAGGCTCCTGAGTCACTATGATTACAGGCATGTACCACTGCACCTGGCAGTGTGATTTTTATCTTCTTTCTAATTTTTTATTTTTTTCTGAAGTTCAAATAAAGAGCATAAATTCCTTAATTATAAATAATATACATGCATATTTATGTAATACACTTGAATAATAAGTTTATGTTTCTTTAAATACATACATTGTTTTTCAGAATGAGGGATCAAAAAAGCAAAGATCTTTTGGTAGGAATAAGAAAGGTATAGGAAGGAGTTTTGGGCTTTTCTATCTTAATCAGAACAAACTTGAGAAACTGACTCCACTTTCTTCTTTGGAATTATAAGTTTGGGGTAGAAAATAGGTATAAAACAAGCAAAAATTCAGAAAATATTTAAAAAGGATGGAAAAATGATTTTATAATTTTAAATTGGTCAGTTGAAAATAAAGCAAACATAATAATAGCTAACAGAAATTAAGTAATAGTTAACATTAATTGAATCTTACTGTGTCCTAGGTAATATTTTCAGTACTTTATATTAGTTAATTTATTGATAAATGATGATAATTGAACGAAAGGATTAAGAGACCAACAATGGAGACTTTCACAAAAATTCACCATTATTTCAAAGTTATTGTGTCTAAAACTCACTGCTTGCTCACACATGCTTTTTTTAATATTCTCTCCTTTTGCAATGACTTTAATCTTTTCCCTTTTCACTATCCAAAACTTGGAGTTATTTTTGTCCTCTCTCTTTTGTTCTCTCTTAGCTTCTAATTCATTTAATCAGTATATTAGTTTCACCTTTGCAAGATTCACCTTTGCAAATTACAACTGAAATTTAAAAGGCAATGCAGGTGCTGTTTTCAGAGACTGTCCTATGTTTGAGAGAGAAAGGAGAAAAAAAGAAAAATGAAGTTTTGTCATTGGATAATTATTACATGAAACATTTTACATAATTGCCTTCTAATCCTGCATAAGGGAGATTGTAAATTTTATCTAGTCTTATTTTCAAAATGAATAAATCTATGCTCATATTCATTACTTAAGTTGACTAGTATCACAGAATTTGGAGTGATAAATTCAGAAATCACACAGGGCATATGTAATTCCTGCTAAATAATGTAGACATTAATATTCTAAACAGTCAAATATTAGTTATATGATACAATTATGTTCAGAGATATATCTCAAAGTACTAACTTAAGAATGTCATGCCTCCATTTCTGAACCAAAATTATAAATGCTGTTGAAAATGATCTGTGTTAGAGTTGTCAAACAAAACACAAGTTAAATATTAAATTTGATTTAAGCGATGATTAAGTTTTAGAATAAGTATAAAACATATGAGATATAATTGTATTAAAAGTTTATTAATGATAAATTCACAATATTGCATACTTATACTAAAATCATTTATCATTTAGCTGAAATTTGTTGTTCTATATTTTTATTTGCTAAATTTGGTAATTCCATGCTAGGCACAAATACTCTTGTAGATTTGGCATCAAGTAGGGGGCAGAATATAGTGATCCTTGTTGTCTCATTGTCATTATCATCTTATCACAGGCCATGCGGAGTGCTTTTCTAAGTATTACAAGTATTATGAAATTATTTATTTATTTTCTTATGCTGCCATAAATTAGATCATTTTCTTGACTTCTTTTAAAGTTAGGTCACTATTTGGGCATGAAGTGTTACATTATTTTTTGCATGTAGTTTTTGTATTTTACAATTTTACTGCATTCATCCGTTTTTATTTTAGTTCTACTAGTTTTTTGTAGAATCTTTTGACCTTTTATTTTTTTCTTATCTGATTGTTCTTAATAGTGCTTTTTGGGGGGCTGCTTCTTTGGGTTCTTTTTTAAAAATGTATTTTTATTTATTTTTTATTTGTTCTAATTAGTTATACATGACAGTAGAATGCACTTTGATACATCATATATAGATGGAATATAAGTTATCATTCTTCTGGTTGTACATGATGTAGAATTCCACCAGTCAAATAGGTATATATATACATAGGGTAATAATGTCTGATTCATTCTACTATCCTTCTTACCCCACATCCCCTCCTCTTACTTCACTCCCCTCTACCTAATTTCAAGTAACTCTATTCTTCCATGGCCCTCCCCTAGTTATTGTGAATTAACGTCTGCATATCAGAGAAAGCATTGAAACTTTAGCTTTTGGGGATTGGCTTATTTTTCTTAGCATAATATTCTTCAGCCCCATCCATTTACCAGCGAATGCCATAAGTTCATTCTTCTTTAAGCTTGAGTAATATTCCATTGTGTATATATACCACAATTTTTTTATCCATTCATCCATTGAAGGTCACTTAGGTTGGTTCCATAGTTTAGTTATTGTGAGTTGAGCTGCTAGAAACATGGATGTGGCTGCATCACTGTAATATGCTGATTTGAAGTCCTTTGGGTATAGACCGAGGAGTGAGATAACTGGATCAAATAGTAGTTCCATTCCAACTTTTCTGAGGAATCTCCATACCGTTTTTCATAATGGTTGCACCATTTTGCATTCCAACCACCAATTTATGAGTGTCCCTTTTTCCTCACGTCCTCACCAAAATTTATTATTGCTTGTATTCTTGATAATTGCCATTCTGACTAAAGTGAGATGACATCTTAGAATAGTTTTGATTTGCATTTTTTCTAATTGCTAATAGTACTTTTGATAGATGGTGAATAGAAATGGTAAAAATGGGCACCTTTGCCCTATACTGATCTTAGTAGAAAAGCTTTCAGTTTCCTCCCATTGATTATTAATGGTATCTGTGGGATTTTCATACATGGCCTTATTATGGTAAGAAATTTTCTGTACCTACTATGCTGAGAACTTTTATCAGAGAAAGGGGCATTGAGCTTTGTCCAGTGCTTTTTCTATGTCAACTGAGATGACCATATGGGTTTTCTCTTTTATTCTGTTTACATGTTGTATCACAATAATTGATCTGCATGATTTAACATCAATGCTCATTAGAGATATAAGCCTCTAGTTTTATTTTCTTAAGTTCACTTTGGATTAGGTATCGAGGTAAGGTGGGTCTCATTAAATGTGTTCAAAAGTGTTCTAACTCTATTTTTTAGAATAGTTTAAGAAATGTTCTTCTCTGAGCCAGGCACGGTGGCGCATGCCTGTAATCCCACCACTTAGGGAGGCTGAGACAGGAGAATCGCAAGTTCAAAGCCAGCCTCAGCAATGGCGAGGCACTAAGCAACTCAGTGAAGCCCTGTCTCTACATAAAACACAAAATAGGGCTGGAGATGTGGCTCAGGGTCAAGTGCCCCTGAGCTCAATCCCCAGTACCAAAAAAAAAAAAGAAATGTTCTTCTCTGATTGTTTGGTAGAACTCAACTGTGAGGTCATCTGGCCCTGGGTTTTTCTTTGTTGGGAGGCTTTTGACTGTTTCTTCAAAAATAAATAAAATACTTAGGAATAAAGATTTGTATCCTGAAAGCTACAAATCATTGCTATAAGGATCAAAAGAGATGCAAATTAAAATATATCCCATGTTAATGATTTAAAAGAATTAATATTGTTAAAATGCCTATATTTCCCAAATAAATATATGCATTTAATGGAATTATTGTCAAAATCTCAATAGAGTCTTCACAAAAATAGAATAAAAAATCCTAAAATTTGTATGGAACCATAAAAGATCTTGAATAACCAAGATAACTCTGAGGAAGAAAAACAGACTTGAAGCCACCACATTTTCTGATTTAAACCTATAATAATCAATACAATATAGCATTAGCATAAAAAGACAAATATAGAGCAATGGAACATAACAGAGCGCCCAGAAATAAATCTAGATGTATATGGACAATTAATTTTTAAATCAGAATAGCAAGAGGACACAATGGGGAAAGGATAGTATCTGTAATAAATGGTGTTGAGAAAACTAGATTTCCACATGTGAGAGAGTGATATTGGGCATTTATCTTATAACACACACAAATCTCCACTCAAAAATGTACAGAAGCTTGAAGTAAAATCTGAAACTAGAAAACCCCAGATTGGGAAAAAAGAAAAGTTCCTTGATACAGGTCTTGGAAATGAATTTTTTGGTATTGCATCAAAAATTCAGATTACAAAAGCAATAAATAAATAAATAAATGTTACTACATCAAACTAAAAAACAAACAAACACTTTCTGTTCAGCAGAAAAATCAATAAAATTAAAAGGTAACTTCAGGCTGGAAAAATGTTTACAATCAACCACATGTTTGATAATTGATAAGTATCCCAAATTTATAAGAACACATACAACTCAATAGTAGAGGAATAAATAACCTGATTAAAAAATAGGCAAAAGACCAAAATAGACATTTATCCAAAAAAGACCTAAAGATTGTCATCATTTATGTGAAAAGGTTCTCACCATTGTCCTATGTAGGATAATACAAATAAAATACACTGTAAGAGACACCATACTTATTATAAGGATGATTATCATCAAAAATTTGAACAATAATATATTGGTGAGGCATGAGGAGAAGGGAACTCTTGTACACTGTTGATAGAAATGTAGATTGATACAGCTATTATGGAAAAGAGAATAGAGGTTTCTAAATAACATAAAAATAAATTGCTATATTACTCAGCAATCCCTATTTAGGAATATACCCAAAGGAACTGAAATCATCACCTTATATAATTATTTGCACTCCCATGTTCAATAAAGCGTCATTCACAATGTCTAAGATATGAAACAATTCAAGTGTCCATCAATAGACAAATGGATAAACTGTGGTGAATATATATATATAATGGAATATTATTTAACCCTAAAAATTGATTTTGTCATTTCATACAGCATGGAAGACCCTGAAGGACATTATACTAACAGAAATAAGCTAGATATAGAAAGAAAAATGTTGTGTGATCTCACTTATATTTATATATGGAATCTTTTAAAAAAAGTACATGTATGGAGATGGAGAAAGAAACAGTGAATTCCAGAGGTAGAGGTGGAGTGAGTTGAGGTGGAGCAAGTCAGAGGATATAAAATAAAAGACATGAAGGATGAACAAGTCTAGATAGTTAATGTTCAACTGGAGGACTATAGGTAATAACATTGTATATTTGGGATTTGTGTTGAGTACATTTTTAACTATTACACACACACACACACACACACACACACACACACAAATGGGTAGCTATCTGAGGTGATGGAAGTGTTAATTTGCTTTACAATAGTACCCGTTTTGCTATTAACATGTGTCCCATAAGATCATGTTGCATATCTTAAGTGTATGCGTTGAAGGTTATTTGGGAAAAACCATAATGTGTACCATGCTGTGAATTTAGCATACATGAAGCAATGAGAAATTTTGGTAGCTGAAAATTTGAGAAAGGCCTTAGGTAAAAACTATTAGTATGTGTTTATATCTAATAATCTGTTTTTCTTTGAAATGAAGAAATAAGCTTTTTCTCATGTATAAGATATTTCTGAAGGCTGTTTTGGAGGTATGTTGGGGCATTTAAATACAGAGGTTATAATGTATGAATTTGGATGAGCTCTCTTCTTGCTCTTTGATAGTATCCTCCCATTTGACTTTATTAAATCCATAAACTTTAATCTTGAAAGTCTTAATGATGTTTTATAAAATTCCAGAATATTCTAGAAATGTTAGATGATAAATATATTTATCTCTCTGGTTTTGTTATAGTTTGCAGCTTGAATGTTCCCCGAAAGCCCATATGTTAAAGGTTTGATTCTCAGTCCATGGCACAATTGGGAAGTGGTGAACCTTTTAGGAAATGGTAAAATCTATTAGAAGAAAGTTAGAGAAGTTTCATTGGAGGTGTGCCCTTAAAGGGCATATTGCAGTCCTGTCCTCTTTCTGTCTTTCTCCTTCCTTTCCTGGCTGCTATAAACTGAGAAGCTTCTTTTCTCATGCAGTCTTGCCATAGGAATGAATTGCTCAAAGCAGTAAGCCAACTGACCATGGACTGAAGCCTCTAAAACTAACCAAAATAAATCTTTGCTCCTTATTAGTTGTTTATCTCAGGTATTTTGTCACAGCAAAGGAAAGCTGACTATTGTGGCTTAGATATGGAATGTTCTCCAAAGTCTCATGTGTTCAGAGATGGGGCTGTTGGAGAGTGATTGGATCATAAATGGATCTGATGACATTAGTGGATTAATTCATTGATGGCTGAATGGATTATTGGGAGGTGGGATCTCTTTGAAAGAAATAGGTCACTGATTGTGTACACTGGAAAGGTTTATGTTTTCCCCATCCCTTCCCCTCTGCCTGCCTCCTCTCCTTCCTGACTGTCATGAGCTGATCTATTTCCTCTTCTATTCTTCAGGTATGATGTTCTGCCTCACCTCAGGTCCAAAGACATGGAGCCAGCTAACCATAACTCAAACCTCTGAAATGTTCAGCCCAAATAAATCTTTAATCCTCTAAGTTGTTCTTGTCAGATATTTTGGTCACAGTGATGAAAAGTGACTAACACATTGACTAAACCCTTAAATGTTTTCCTTTTAACTGGATCTTATAGCACTATTTTATTTTTTGATGTTTTTTGGTTTTGGTTTCTACTGCTTTCTTGAAATGAGACACATTTGTTCATTAATTGTGATATTTTTATATTTGAGTCATTTCAGTTTTTGTGAAGCAATAAAGTTATTTTTATTGAAAGTTTTAACAAATTCTTCCATGCTACTGAATTACTTGCAAAAATACTTCTTTTTTTTTTTTTTTGGACTGAGAATTGAAACTTAACCTAGGGCATTTTACCCCTGAGACACATCCCCAGTCCATTTCATTTTTATTTTGACATAGGGTCTTGATAAGTTGCAGAGGATCTCACTAAGTTTCTGGAGCTGGCCTTGAACTTGCAATCCTCCTGCCTCAATCTTTGGAGTCACTGGGATTACAGGTAATAAAAGTTATTTGAATCTTTAATATACTCCATTAACTTTGACCTAAGGATCTTTTAATGACATGCATGCATGTTTGAAAGGCAGATAAATAGGGTAAAAGGTTTAGTAGAAATTTGCAAGCAACTTTAAGGAATGTATTCATTGGCATATTAAATATGGCTGAACAGGGAGTATGGTTTTTCAGGACATTTGACTTTCAAGAAGGTCTCTCTTCAAGTTCCTTCTTCTCTTCAGGACTCAAATAGATTACATACAAGCTGTTAAGTGCTTTAGAGTATATAGTAATAAAACCATTAACTAAAGAGTTTCATACCTTCACACCCTGCTTGATGAGATACACTGCCTTGGGTTGTATGCTTAAGGTCCCAGTACTCAGTTAATTCTAGCCAACTGATTTTTTAAGTTTATCTTGGTTTGTAAACTGAGTGTCATTTTCCTCTCTGCTTTACTACCTTAGAATTCTGTAGTTAAGTCTTTCTGCTAGTGAAAATTGGAGGATATCTTCTCCTTCCAGTGACCTCACCTACTAACACTGGACCCTTATAGAATGCTTTCTTCTAATAAGAAAGGAAGGTGGTATTTTTCTTCTAATATCAGGATTAGGACAATCTGTTACTTTGTTTTCATTACATCCAAGTTCCTAACTAGAGAATCATAGTTTAGCTGGTAGGGGTAAAATTTCTCCTCTACTCACTGGGTCTCCAGCAGGAATGACAAAAAACAGATTAATAATGGAAAAGCATGCAAAATTTATTTGGTAACTGTCAAATGTGCATGGAGCTTTCACCAAAAAAATGGAGACCCATACATGAAGTATGAGCTGAACACTTATATACCAGGCTGGACAGAGAACAAAAAATTATGAAAACATGACAAGAAAAGGGGTTTGGTTAGGCAAGTTAACTGTGAAAAGTGACTAGGAGGATAAGGGTTAGTTTCACATAACCATTTAAATAGACTTATAATCCATTTGAATAGACTTCTCTTGACCTTGACTCCTTATTCTTGGTGATAGGAATGTCTTGCCCACTCTTGGCACAGGGAAGGAATCTTGTACATACGAGTTTTATTTATTGCTTTCACAAAGAGAAAGGAAGGTCAGAGTGTCCTTTTTTATTTGCTGGTTTTCAAGCATCTTTAACTCAAAATAACTAATATCCAAAGTGACGTATTTAAGGATCACATTCTGATTCTCCATAATTGAGAACAGACTTGGAAAATTGTTCTGATGATTTGAGAACAAATATTTGGAAAGTATCATTCCCTGGGAAGTCAAAGGTATGCTTTTGGATATGTCTACCATAATTAACTAGAATAGAATACTAGTAGAATACTAGTTTTGGTAATCTCACATTATAAGAATGCACATGATTCCAAATTAATAGAAGTCTTTAGAATGTGGAATGAAAATGGTAGAGTTAAGAGAAACATTGTATCATGTAATATATGGGAGGAATCTCCCATAGGTGTTAAGATCTTGGGCTCTGGATTAAACAACATTGAGTTAAAATCTTATCTTTATTTCTTTTTCTTTTTTCTCATTGGTGCATTATAGTTGTACATAATAGTGGGCTGCTATTATTTCTTATCAGCCTTCGGCAAATTGCTTAAATTTTCTAAACCTCAGTTTTCTTCTATCTAAAATGACAATAATAATAGATAATTCATAGATGTTAGAAAGGGTGGCCTCAGTAGAAATATTGTAAAACCATTCTGGAAGATAGAAAGTCTGGAGATAGAATTGAGAAAACAAATGAGCTCTTCAAACAAATGAAATACGTGAGAGAACTATGTTCTATATGAGTAAAAGAAAGACCATATTTAGAACGTCATCAAAACTGGAGTGAAAAAATGAAGACCTGGAGGTGAAGCTGGGTAGTCAGGTAAGACACTAGGATCACCTTGGCTAGTGAGTGCCTGCCCTCCCTGCACCTTGGGCCTTCCCACTCACCCTGCAAGAACACCTGGGATTGATCAGTAAGTCTGAGGAATAATGAGAGAAGCAGGACACAGTGAATGGAAGGTAAAAGGGGTAGGTAGGAGGAATAGAAAGAGAAAGGTAAAGAGTGTCTGGTGTAAAGAATGACAAATTCACCTCCTTCACCCTCTCCATAGAGGAAGCTGGGCTGTACAAAGCCTTCCTACCATTTCATATTTGCCTATTCTAAAGACACAGTCCAAACAGATAAATCAAGAAATAGAAGTATAAGATTATTTAGACACACAGATGAGTAGAATACATCATGTGTCATACCTTTGAGCTGCTTCTTATATTTGGAGCATTTTCACTTTGCAGCTTCTCATGGTCACAACAGTATAGGCTAGAACTCAATATTTTATCCTGCTTGGCAACCAGAGGCTAAAATGTGATCTACTCTCTGCTAAGTACAAGCATCAACATGAGATCTGGATTCAGAAGAAAGAAAAACATGGAAACTCTCTGCTTAGCAGAAAAAGGTGGTGTGTGTGGGGGGCAGATAAAGAGATTTTAGAAGCGTCAGAGGAAGATATCCCCACAGTGGTCGTGTAGGTTTCAAAAGGGACAGAGTAGAACCTGCAACCAGGCCAGCAGGGGAGTTTGGGAATTGTTCCTACCTGTGTCTCCCAGCTGATACTCAAGCCCTCCCAGGAATGATATGAACTAGTTTGTATCTTTTATTAAAAGATACAACTTTATTTTTAAATGAAGGTAAAAACTATATTCTGTATTTCCCCTACACAGTGTAGTAACAGACCTTGAAGGAACTGGGAACTTGAGCTTCGTTATTTTCCAGAGAATGGGATCTGGGTGTCAATAACACAAGGTGGCAAATTGAAGTTTCTGGAATCACAGTGAAGGGCATGAGAAATACCAGGAATGTGCTAGTCATGTTTTACTGTATTGGAAATAAATCAGCAAGGTTAAGATTTGAGATTCTCATTAAAAAAATAATAAAAAGCATGAAGTTTCTATAAGCAGTCTATAATACTTTCTATCTCTTATAGAGAATGATGACTATATCAATCCAGATTATTAGTTGGAAAAGAGTACACATTTAATGATTAGAATGTGCATTTGAGTTCATCCAAATGAACAGGAATAGCTAGAAGCCCTAAGTCCAACCAAACCTCTTCTGCACACTGAAGGAACTCCTCCTTCCCTGGCTGATGAAAGTATTCTCTATTTTACTGAAAATCCTGCGACAACCTGACAGGAGAAAGCAACTTTGCAAGAAGAAGCAATTTCTCCTAATGTGCTGTACAACCACACTTCATTGCTTCCAGATTCTAGCATGCCCCAAGGAATCAATTACAGAGCCTGGGAAAGAGCTGGTACAACAGCAGAGAGGCAAGATTTTACTAAGGTTTTTACCAATCTTTACTATAAAAAATCTGGAAAATAAATGTAGAATTTTGCTTTTTTAAGGATGCTCCATCCTTCCTAGACTAGGGAAAGAGAAGCAAAGCTGTTAGATGGGCTAAGCTTTTCAGCCCAGGCACTCTCTCTGGAGATTCTGTACTCCATTTAGTTGCTCAGACATCTGAGAGTGACTGCTTGCTCAGTTTGTGACTACACTTGACCCAATGCAAGACTGTATCAAATTATACTGAGGTACCGTTTATTCTTTGGTGTAATATAAAGAAAAGATTTTGGCAGTGGATGCCTGTAGGAATTTTTGAATGAACTAGTCACATATACCCCACTTACCAATTCCTTCTCCATATCCCTTACAGTTGTTTGTTTCAAACTGACCCCCAAGTGGTCTAGTCCTATGAGTACTCCCAAAGTATCCCATGAGATATTACAAGAGTGCAAAATCTCCTGTGAAGAGTCCCAGAAAGGGATGTGCATTTCTCTGGTATCTAATGAGGTTGAGCAATATTTTCATGTGCTGCTTGGCCATTTGGAAATCTTGTAAGGAGAAATTTCTAGTCAGATCCTTTACTCTGTGTATGTGTGTATGTGTATGTATGTGCAAGTCTGTATATGCGTGTGTGGTGCTGAGGAATCAATCCCAGGTCCTTGCACATTTTTCCAGTGAGCTACATCCTCAACCCTCAATTTTTTTTCTTTCTTTTTTTTTTTTTGAAGACTGGATATCACTATGTTGCCCAAGATGGTTTCTAACTCCTGGGTTCAGGTAATCCTTCCACCTCAGCCTCCCAAGTAGCTGGTACTATAGGCATGTGCCACCACACTGGACTCCTTTGCCTATTTTTAATTGGATTAGTTGTCCTTTTATTATTGAGTTATAAAGATTATTATATATTATAGACATAGTTCTGTTATCATTTATATTATGAATGTTTTCTTTCATTCCTTGTGCTATCTTTTCACTTTGTTGATGGTTTTCTTTGAAGCACAAAGTTTTTCTTTTGTATGAGGTCTGATTTATTTACTTCTTTTTTTGCTATTTTATATGTCTATTGCTGTACCTTTACAACACTCTCTTGATAACCATTGATTTGTAGTAAGTTTTGAAATAGGAATATATGAATCTTCCTACTTTAATTCTTTTCTTCAGGGTTGTTTAGGTTATTTGGAGTCCCTTGCAATTCTATGTGAATTTTAGAATCACCATGTCAATTAATACAAAAAAAAATCAGGGTGGGAATACGTTAGATAATCCTGTATAGATCAGTGTAGGGGAGCATTTTTATATTAATGTTGTCTTTCAATCCATGAACATGAGAACTTTTCTTTTTATTTAGGTCTTTAATTTCTTTCAGCAAAGTTTGAGTTTGCAGGGTAGTATAAGTTTTGCATTTCTTTTGCTAAAGTTATTACTAAGTTTAAAAATACACTTTGATGCTATTATGAATGGAATTGTTTCCTTCTTTTTATTTTTGTTTGTTTTTGCAGGGGTATAGATACAGAATTGATTTTGTGTATTGGCAGTGTGTCCCCTTCAACCTTGCTGTATTCGTTTATGTGTTCTAACAATCTTTTAGCAGATTCCTTAGGATTTTAAGCATAAAGATCATGTCATCTGTGAATAAATATTTTTATTTCTTCTTTTCCAATCTGGTGACTTTTATTTCTTTTTATTGACTAATTATCCTGGCTAGAAACTTCATTACAGCATATAGAATAGAAGTGGTAATAGTAAACATCCTTGTCTTATTACTTAGAGGAAAATCATTCTTTCACCATTAAGTATGAGGTTAACTTTATAGAGTTTGAAAATCTATTTCCATTAATTATGTTATCGATGTCCATTATAATTTGATTTTAAATGATTAATTTCCTTATGATAATTGGTGGCATATTTTTGTTTCTTCTAATGTCTCACCGTTTTTTTTAATAACAGATTTTGGATGCCATTGTTTGGATGCCATTACTTTTCTTGGTTGCCAGAAGCTTTTAAAGATATTCTTGAACTTTGCTCTGAAAGAGTAAGAGTTCATGTACATGAAAAGAATACAGTCTTTTTAGGATGGTTTTTTAAAGCTGCTGTTTTAGCTGAGACTATGTTAATCAACTTTTTGTTTCTGTGATAAAAATACCTGACAAGAGCAACTTAGAGGAGGAAAAGTTTATTTGGGAGCATGGTTTTAGAGGTTTAGTCCATGGTCATCTGACTCCATTACTCTGGGCCTGAGGTGAGGCAGAACATCAGGGCAGAAGGGCATGGAAGAGGAAAGCTGCTCAGCTCTTGCCAGCAGGGGAGCTAAAAGAGTGAGTAAGGAGCCAGGGACAAGATAAAATTTCCACTGGCATGTCTTCAGTGACCTACTTCCTTCAACTATGCCTGCCTGCCTACAGTTATCACCCAGTAGTCCAAATTATTAATCTACTAATGAGGTTATAGCTCTTATAATCTAATCATTTCACCTCTGAACAGTCCTACATTGTTTAATACATGAGCTTTGGGGATGACATCTCTTATCCAAATAAAAACAGATATCATCTAATCTAAGTCTATTCTTGTCCCATTACCAAGATAAGACCCGTCTAAGAACGCTACCCAATGAACTGTGAAATATGGAATTTTCCAAACTGGTTGGTTGGAATGGGCGAGATTTCCATTTCTCTGTGCACATTGGTTCTTATTTCTGGTGTATCTGTCCCTTGTCTTACAAACTTTTCTCACATGCATGCATTACCCTGTAAGTGGCAGAATATAAAAGAGATAGTTCCTAAAGTTTTCTGGAATTCTGTCTGTGTAGATCTTTCCTTTCTATCATTCTGTCCTGCACACTCCAGTTGTGCTGACATTTCTTTTCAAATGTAGGAGACTGCTGATCTTAACCAGTTTTCCCTTTCTTCCAATCCCCCTCAAAACACTTTCTGGTAGCGAGTTTGGACAAGTTAAGGCCCATCTCATACATACATTTCTCATCTCTTAAGGCTCACTGTCCTTGAGAGTTCCCTGATGTTCAATATCTTGAAAAAAGGTTGATTCATGTAGTTTTCCAGTGTTTTTAATTGATTCAGGCAGGAAGATAATCTGGAGCCCTTTACTCCATCTTTGTAAGAAGTAGATATTTTTTGTGTAAAATAAAGTTCATGAATCATACTTATGCAAAAAAGGTCACATAAATATAGTTTGAGTCTTGAATCTGTTGTTCACTCATGAAACTCTTAGGCAGGTTTTTTAGCCAATCAGTGCCTCAGTTTCTGTATCTGCAAAACAATACCTACCTAATGAGTTTGCCAGGTTTAATGTGAGATGTCAATGAAATGTGACCATTATTTTACCCTACCTATGCCATTCTCTATTGTCTAAAATCTTAACAACCATAATATGTTTAAAATAGTATGGTTTTATGATTAGTAGAGACTATATGAATCAAAGATCTGCATTTCTTATTCTTCCTCTTTTTATGGTTTTATGATTAGTAGACTATATGAATCAACAATCTGCATTTCTTATCTTCCTCTTTCTACATAATAACATAATATGCAGTTGACAGCAAACCTTTATTAGTTGAAGAATATTGCATGAAATGACAAGCAACTTATTAGTTTATTTATAAATATTTTTGGTAAAAAATGTCTATAAGACTTATTCATTAAATAATTACAGTATTAGAAATGAATATTTCACAATTTTAATTGTTTCGACTCTGCATATGTTAGCTGATCTAAACAGTAATATAAAATAAAACTTTGTTGAATTATGAAAAACTAAAGACTCTTAAATTGGCACTGTATAAATGTGAATGTGATGAACTGTTTTGAATTCATTCAATATCTTTAAAACAAGAGAGTCATGAATAATTAACTGAAAATACAATGTTTATTTCTAATTATACAAAAATATACAACATAAAGACTTTCTGTAAATGACCCAAATTTAAAACATGTTTTAATGTGATTTTTAAAAAAGCTTTATTTTATCTATAAACTTGTAATAACATATTGGGGGAAAATAAAGCTATCTGAACATGATCAGATTTGTCATTTCTTATCCATTTTGATAAAATTTTGAAGTGAAAGTGAGTTACTTCTAAAATAGTCCTGTATTACACCAGATTTAATCAGTATCATTGTATTAATCTTTTATTCTCTGCTTTCTCAGCTGTAAAATTGGGATGTTAATAGTGACAGATACCAGGAGAATGTGTTAGTGACTTATAAACCACCTTGCAACAATCAAACAATAAAATATTATAAAAACGAGATCATCAGCTTTTATTATTTGAGAAGCACAAATTGTCCCAATCTCATTGTCAGAAGTTAAGAAAATAGATACATTAACAAATAAATGTCTCTTTAATTGTGAGAACAGATTCATTTTGAAAAAAAGATTTGTAAGAAATGTTCCAAGAAATTAACTCATTTTACATATTTTATAAAAAACTTTGAGTACCATTCCAAATGTTAAAGTAATATTTTCTAAGAAGAAACAGTGTTCTTTTATTTTTCTCTAAGTGTGTGATTGCTTATTTCCCATGAACGAAATGTTCTTTTACTTTTATTCTTTGAATCCATATGATAAAGTATTCAGAAAGATTTTAATGTTATTTGATAGAATGCATAAGTCAAGAATATTGTATTTTTCACCACTTATTCTGGATATATGTCTGTTAATATCCTCTGTCTCTTATAAGCATTGAAATAGCACAATAGGGCTTGCTGTAAAATGATGGCAAGTAGGTTACCACCAGCCTATTTGTGCAAAATGATGGCTGTCGTTCCTCATAGGAGTTTCTTAGTGGAGGAGATAAAAACACATTTAGACACAGAAATTTACTGGATCTGGAGATCAAAATGCAATCTAGTATGTGACTTACATGCCTTCATTAGAAGTAACTGATAATTTTTCTTTTATCCTGAACCTCAGAATACCTGTACTGGAAATTCTAGGGAGAGAATGAGGAAAAACAATAGTGGTTTTCTGTTTTTATTTTGTGTGCTTGATCATCGTAATAATGTACCATAAACGTGATCCATTTCCATCTTCTAAAACACATTGTCTGCAGTTGATTTGTACAGCAAGAGATGTCCGTGTAAATGAATGGAATGACATGTGTGACCTGGTGATGTCGATTACTTGATAATGTATAATTCAGCAATATAATGACTATCCAGCACTGCCTTGTACATATTTTAAGCAATCAGTTGTCCTTTTAATATTCCCAATGACTTTACTGCCTTTTTTTCTTAGTTAAACGAAACTGGACAACTTGAAAAATCAATAAAACATAGATAAAAATATAATATATAATACATTTCTATATAATATACACATATATAATCTAAAAGAGAAACAACATATCTACATATTTGTGACTAATTAACTCCTTAAGACCTAGCACAAGCAAATACATCAACATAATAAAGTGGTGTAACACAGTTGCTAAGTTAATATTTTTTTCCTAAATAATAGGCAACTAGAGATGTGCTATTAACCTATATTATGCGCCAATGTTGTTGATGAGCTCCAGTGAAAAACACTGCTACATGAAGAATCCTTTACATGCTCTGGATTTAGCATTGTTAACTCAGAGGGTAAGTTTCTAGCCAAAATGAAAAAGAGCAAGAAAAATTATCTGCACATGAGATCCTAAAGGGATCCAAGTTTAATCCCAGGCTCCTAATAAAATCTGTAATAGAAAAACTGAGCTATATCATAAATTTCTTGTAGAATTCATCATCCAAATAAGATTTTTTTTTTTTGCTTTTCCTTTATTTCCATGCTGAAAGTTTTGGTTCAGAGAGAGAGATTGTGTCCATTGTAATAGATTTATAGCAGAGTAAAATGACTTGATGCTCTAGGGATGTCTGTTATCTTTGATTTTAATTTATGCATTAGCTCCAATATTTTAAAGTCTTTTTTTCTTTCCCTCGTAAGAGACATATGATTATTGCTAAACCATCATAGACATCCAGAGACACCAGTGATCTCCCATAATGAACAGCAAGGGGCCTCAGATGCCAGATGAAACACTCCTTTTTGTGAGGAAGTCATAGCTACAGGCTAGAGCCAAATATTTAGTTTTTCCAGCCTAGATATTTGCTACTGGGATAAAATAGAAGGCATAATGAGTCTGTTTCTAATAACCAAAGAGTTACTGAATCTGTTTCTAATAGACAGTTCTAGAATAATGGAAGAGCCAAATAAGATGCCAACTGAAAGTATAATTATAACGAAACCCCCTTCTAAGAGAAGATGGATTGGATCATTTACAAGTAAGCTTTGGACACATTAAAGTTTTAAAACTGTCCAAATTCTACCATAGAGATTTGGACTCTTCGAACATTCATGATTGATTTGCAACCTGGCAGCGTCGAACTCAAAGGTGTGCTACCTTTCAGGTGCAAGTTGCAAATTAAAATTGCAGTTTGAGAAATAAGAGGAGTGTTTATAGTAAACAGGTGGCTTCTGTTCAAAAGAGAATTGCTGGGGACTCTTTTATAACCATGCTGATGCTGTGACACATTAAGTGGAGCTTGTCACTTTTCCATCTGGTCTAGACAACTGCTGGAGGCGGAACCCATTTAGAAAGTGGCACACACCATGCAGCTGCTCCTCTATGTCTCATAAATGAAGAACCAAATCATGACTTCATTCTGCTTTATTAAATCCAATTTATGAGATTCGGTCATTGTTCTCTCAGGTGATTGTCCATAGAGAATGGCCTTTAAGGAACTTGTTACTGAATACGATCCTTTAAAGAGCTAAAGTGTTAGTAGAAAAATTGTAAAGTACATATATACCTTATAATTGTTTGATTATACTTTATCTAAATGACTGTGCTTTATAAAAAGCCCTTGTGAAGTATGAAGCAAATTTGTCTCAGAGGAACTCTGTCAACTTTCTTTAATCTCCCCTGGGACACACTTATCCCAGTTTTTCATCTCTAAAAGAAGCAGTTTTGATAGAATTCTCTATTTTCTGTATACATCATCTGACTCATTTTCTTATTTCTGTATTACTTTTGTAATTCACAGATAAAAGACAAATGTTAAAAACAAGTTACTTTTTACTTGCTTTGTGTGTTTTTCCCAGTAGGATATTTGATGCTTCATCAGATGAGACAGTAGAGGAAAAACAAAAGAACATATCCCTTGCCATAGATATCAAACTATTTTATTTAAATTATAATAGTTTGTAAATCCCAAAAGTGTTTCGCTCCAAATCAAATGTCTTGTTATAATAAGCTTGGCTGTTGTGAATTTGCTTCTCTTGCTTTGGGTCTGGATTATGTTCAAATCATTGTACAGATTAAATGACATTTAGTACATGGGATTTGTCTGTGGATACCTTAGTGTTAGGAAATTTTGACTTTCCTTGGCAGAACACTCTCATCTGTCATGATGTCACTGGTTGATAAAACACATAAAACCACCAAGTCTAATCATGTCTGTCAGTTTCCGTGTTTGGTAGCAAAAGGATTCAAGTCTCTGTGTACTTTCAAAGCTCACAGTATGTAGCAGGCAGAGGTACAGCCGTCCACAAGAAAAGATTGAGGGACTCTTGAAGCATGCTGGTCTCTAACTTGCTCAGAAATTAAATAGTGCAAGCTATTTTAAGTAGGCTCTCAAGGTCACCCATGAGTCTTTTTCCCTCATTTATACCAT
The DNA here is from genome assembly GCA_028644305.1 of Xerus rutilus. Classification (NCBI taxonomy): domain Eukaryota; kingdom Metazoa; phylum Chordata; class Mammalia; order Rodentia; family Sciuridae; genus Xerus; species Xerus rutilus. The sequence continues at coordinate 116,991,641 of CM053403.1, forward strand.
ATGTAACTGTCAAGATACAATATATATTTAGCAAAGACACATTTGGGTGGAGTAGACAAATGTCTTTGATTCTTTCCAGAATTATGAGTCTGTACAATTTATTATCAAACTAATTAAACTAGTATATTCAATTCAATAAAGCAGAACAAAATATTTAATATAGCTTGCTGAATTCTGAATAGTATGAAATAAGCAATGTGCTTGTGATACTAGATTTGAAAATTGAAAGTCTTTGGGAATTGAGGTGAACACCGATGGGGAGAACTATAAGCTTGACATTTTATCACTCACTCTTTCACATGTAAGAAACCAAAGCATGTCAATAATAGGCTGCTTTTACGAAAGATGATCTTTGCTTCATTATTCTCTGAAACGAAATTGTTTAAATATTGGTATTACATCTCTCCTCCCAAAATTAATTTCTTCCTATGTTTGATAGTTGCACTGTGCTTTAGTCTCAGTAACATGCAAATCTCTAAAAGGTTTTTAGTAGTATAAATAGTTCCATTAGCACAGACACTACATTTATATTTCATAGTAGTAGAGTAGTTTTTGAACAATTACCAAAAATACTGTATTTACATCTTTTCTTTCTTTCTTTCTCTTCTTTCTTCCTTTTTTTACTTTTTTGAATACATTTATTTGGTACTGACTTTTTTCTTGCCTTTTCTTCTCCATTTTTGTATGTTTTGAAATGAGCATCGAAGAAGTTGGAAATAATGATAGTCATATAATTTCAAGTTTAAGTTTATCATTGTGAAATGGTAAAGAAGACATTAGAATTAAACATCTTTGAATACAAGATTCGAATAATTTGACTATCTGTATATAAATTGTGATATTTTAAAATAAATGATAGATTCATGGCTGGAGATAGAAATACATTCTATTGTGAAATTTCTTATCTGCTTTATAGAAAGGAGAACAATTGGTAGGGCAGTGCCTAATAATTTTCAGGAGGGCACTGCAGGGAATTTAGCCTCTCAGTGTGTGAGAAAGCATTAAATTTTAACAAAAGGAAATGAACATGATATATTAGGTAACACGGATACATATTGAGATGAAAGTCATGGTGATGATATGTCAGCAGAAGGATATAATCATTTCTCAAAAGAATCGGACATAACTGGAGCATGGGGTGGCAGGTACAAACACATGTAGAACCCTGAAGGACCAGCTGTGATTGAGGGACCATAAAGAGAGAAAGCAAGGTGGTATTGTTGTAAGATTGCCTAGCGAGATGGAGGAGAAGCTTAAAGCTTTTTTTTTTTTTTACATAATTCAAAAGACAGAGAAAATAACGTGCTTATTGTTAACCTCAGGTATTCAGACATCTGCAGTCTTACTCTGCCAAAACCAAACACATGAGAGATATTTGCACTGCCTTTGTGACAATATCATTCCTTGGTTTATAGAGAGCAGTGAGGGTGCTGTGCTTCCGTGTGCAACTTTAGCTAATAAAGAGAACTTCTTTTTAAAGTATAAAAATGAAATAATTGTGGAGTCCTTCCCCTTTGCTTAAGTGAGGACAGATATATCTTAGTCATATGACTTAGACTAGAAAGTCATCTTCAGAAAGTGAGTCCCTCCGTCAGACAGCTAAAAAGAGATGAGAAGTTATTCAAAAGCATAACATTGACACTGCAATTGACACGAATTCTATTGAGGAAGAGGAAAGCACGTTATGTTGATCACTGTAATGTTATGTTCATCTCTGTAACAAAAAACTTGAAATAGGTTGGTGCATACCTATAATTTCAGTGGCTCGGGAAGCTCAGGAAGGAGGATTACAAGTTCAAGGCCAGCCTCAGCAACTTGCTGAGCCCCTGAGCCACTTAGCAAGACCCTGTTTCAAAATAAAAAAATAAAAAGGTCTGGGGATGTGGCTCAGTGGTTAAGCTCTCTGAGGTTCAATCCCTAGTACCAAAAATAAATAAATAAAAACATAAATAAATATATAAACTTGAAATAATCAACTTATAAGGAGGAATCATTAATTTTGGCTCATGGTTTCAGAGATTTCAGTTCATGGTTTCTTGGTTCTATTACCTTTTTGTCTGCAACAAAGTAATTCATCATGGTCAGGAGGAAGCTTCTCACCTCAAGATAGGAAAGTGAAAGAAAGGAAGAGGAGAGGCTGGAATCCCAATCTCCCCTTCAGAGGCTGCCCCCATGTGACTTGGAAACTTCTCATAAAGCCCCATCTCTTAAGATTGTACCATTCCCCAATAGTACCACACACATGGGGCCTTTGGGGGACACTTACCCAAACTATAGCAGCATGAAAGGAAACTAAAAATGACTGCATTGATATCTTCCTATTAAATTAGATTTTAATTGTTATATATAGGTGAATATAAACTGAAAACTTTGGGACTTATATGAAATAATGGTTAGTGTTTGCAAGAGTATCTGGATATCAATAGTTCTGAAAAGAACTAAAGTTTATAAAATATGTTAAAAATATTAACAGGGATTCTCTGAGTCTTTTAACAGAAATCTCTGGCCTAATGTAACTTATAGTCTTGATGATGAAAGATAACATTACATGTTTACAAAAATAAAAATAAATAATTACCATGTAACTATTATATATTAGTAGGTATCATGAACTATGGAAAACCTACAGGAGGATCAGTGGTAGAGATGGGTAGTGTAATATTGATAGAATGGGTAGAGTAGGCCTTGTGTGGTGATGTTTAAACAAAGACCTAAAGTTGGTGAGGAAATGAGCCACGCATATAAGCAAGGGAAGGGTAATGAGTTTTCCTCACCTCCTCCCTCCACCAACCACTTAATCTTCACATTCCTAATACCTAGTGCTTAGTCAAATACAGTCACTAGCACTCTGAGACTTTGGAGGATTTCCTGTCATCTGTGGGAGCTGAAGAGCTCGTTTGTGTTGCTTTGTGTCTCTTTTGCTATGTCTAAAATCACATTTTATTTGGACTTTTTGGAGGAGTTTTTGAAAAATGGAAGAACTTCATTATTTCCATGATCTTATTCTGGTACTTACAAATGTGGACACTTAAATAATACTATAAGGGATATATGGTAATTCTTCTTATCACGTTGAATGTGTGCTCTGTATTCAGAACTACGTCTTATTATGTTAAAGTCAAAATGGCATTTTCCGGTTTTTGATGCTCTTCTCATCACAAGTCACTCAGGAACTGGATTTATATAGTTATTCCCAAGTGTTCAATCAACACTGTCTTAAATTTTCATTTTGAAATTTTTCATTTTGATTGTCATCATTGTATTTAAACTCTATATCTCTACTCTGTATTTATAAACTTGATATTTTCTATTTTAAAATTTTTATCAATAAATAGGATGACATTTTAAATAGTAGTCAGAAACTTTTTTTTGTTTTTATATTTCTTGGTTAGTATAATATTGGATCTTTTTATTTTTATTTTTACTTTCCTTTGCAGTACTGGAGATGGAACCTAGGGCCTTGAGCATACCAAGAAATCTCTCTGGCACTGAATTATGTTCCCAGATTCGTTTCTTGGTAAATTTTTTAAAAATTTGGCATTGCTTCAAATTGTAATTGTTTGGAAAATGCAGATGGATTGCTCTTTGGTGAAAAATACAAAGATAAATCAGTAAAGTTTGAACTTAAGATTCTCACTCTTGATTTTTCTATAGTAAAACATGTATTATATCTTGCTGAAACAAGATAGCTGTATATGGGGATTTAATTCTGTATGGTTAAAAGGTCCCAACAGAACCCTAGTAGTACAAATTTTCTTCTATCCAATTTCTATTATACATGAATGTAAGTTGGCACAATTTTGTTTTTATTTTCTCATGATGATGTTTTGACATTTGAGGTATGTGATTATGACTAAAATCTGTAGGTATTAATCTGGCATTGTTTATATTTGAGCTTTGAAGCTGTATTAATTCTTATTACTGAAGTTTGAGATTATTATCTTACAAATTAACTGAAGTAATCTCAGAATGTGATCTCTTAGGTAGAGGTTGTTAGTGTGTTGTATTATCCAAATATTTTAATTAGTCTTTTTATTTGTGTGGTGCTGAGGCTCAAAACCAACTCTACCATTGAGCTAAACCTCGAGCCCCCAAGTATATTTAGTGTAGTATGTTGCCTTTTAGGGCAGCACCTTCTCCTGCCTTTGTCCTACTCACCATCTCCTGAGCCCTTTAAAGAAAGATGCTCTGGTTTAATCAGATCAAGTCTGTGCAGAAAATTGAAGCATACTTTTAGTGATGTGAACATTAGCAATGTATTTGACATTGCAAATTAGTTGCTCTCCCATCTCTATCTATTTTATCCTTCAGTTTCTTTTTCCTCTGTTTTATAGTAATACCATTTAAAGCCACACTATCCAATATGGTAGAAATAGCCACATGTGAGCACTTGAAATGTGACTACTCCAAATTAAAGTGTACTCTAGTTGAAAAATACACAATGGATTTCAAAGGAAGTAGGAAGAAAACATCTTAAAATATCTCATTAAAATTACCATGAAATATAGATTATCAATGGAAAGATAACATTGTTGACATGTTGCACTGAATGGGATATATTATTAAAATTAATTTCATATCACTTATTTTTTAGTGTAGCTATTAGAAAATACTAAATTACATTTTTTAAAATATATTTTTAGTTGTTGATGGACCTTTGTTTTATTCTTTATTTATATGTGGTGCTGAGAATCGAATCCAGTGCCTCACACATGCTAGGCAAGTGTTCTACCACTGAGCTATAACCCCAGCCTGAAAATCTTAAATTACATTTTAATTGTACAATGTTGATCTTGATGGGTAAGAAAAAGATTTTGTACTTGCACCTAATAAAATATTTCCCCATTGTTCTGGTTTCTTCAGCTTAGTTCATGGTGAGATCATAAATGATCAGGTACCATGTAAATAAATTATACCAAGATAGACCTTTTCCATATTTATATCAAAAATCTTTGGTATAGCTTTTGAGATTCATAGAAGATTTTAACGTCAAGAATCTCAGCAAATATTATATCATCATGTTATTTTATTTATTTATTTATTTATTTTTTTGGTACTGGGGATTGAACTCAGTGTCACTCAACCACTGAGCCACATCCTCAGCCCTATTTTTTGTGTTTTATGTAGAGACAAGGTCTCACTGAGTTACTTAGCACCTCACCGTTGCTGAGGCTGGCTTTAAACTCACGATCCTCCTGTCTCAGCCTCCCAAAGTGCTGGGATTACAAGCGTGAGCCACCATGCCCGGCTCATCATGTTATTTTAGATGACAAGAAATCTTGCAACTATGTTATCTGTTTTCTACTTAATACACTGTAAGGAGCATCTGCCGTAGACATGCTGGGACATGCTGGGACTCACTAAATTGCTAGCTGTAAGGAACAGCAGCCATTGGCATGCTTAGTCATGTCTGCTTGCAATTGATAAGAAGCTGTAAGGGGCACTAGCCATAGGCATGCTTAGCAATGACTGGTTACAACTGATAGGGAGCACAGCTTCATGAACAAGCACAAAGAACATGCCCGGTTGCAATTACATCATCTCATTGGACATAACCAATGGACATTGACTTTCACTGGGTGTAACCAATCACCAACGTACACCACAAACTTGGAACTGTATTTAAATTGCTTATCCTGACACATTGAAGACTGGCAACCTTGTTGTCCTTCCCTAGATCAGCTCCACCATTCCCTGATGTCTGGCTGGAAAGAACCACCAGACTAAGACAATGTCTGCTCTTAAGCTAAGAGAAGTCACATGGCATTCATTGAAGGTATTTTGAGGCTTGTGGTTGCCCTAGGATTGTGTGATTTGCTTGTAGTGTTTAATTGCCCTAGGATAGTGTGACTTGCTTATAGTGTTTAGTGTGCATTGAATGCTAGTTGGGGTGCTCCAGCACACCCAACACTTTTTGCATTAATTGTTTATATTTGATAATCGGTGTGATCGAATATATGCTTGCATTTAAAGACAATCCACTTCTGAGTAATTATTAATAGTGCCGCTTGCAACATACACACAGGTTGAAATAAATAGAACTAATAAATTTGGAGATGGAAAATTTAGTAGGAACATAATATATACAGTTAAAAATTTAACTTTTATTTGGTGTCAGTAATTCTTTGACGTTAGTGAAGACTCCATTATTAGTATGTGGAGTTATTATTATTATTATCTCCATTATTATTAGGCTCGGATGATCCTTTCGTAATCATCCGAGCCTTAATACTGTCTAAAAACTTTAGTAATAGAGCTTTTCCAGTCTTATAAACTACATGGTAGTATTATAAGAAATGGATTTTGTCTTAGTTTAGTTGGGCTCCTGCAACAAGTACTATAAACTCTGTGGCTTATAGATAATATAAGTTTATTTCTCATTATTTTGAAAGCTCAGAAGCCCAAGATGAAGGCACTGGTAGATTTGATGTTTGCTCAGGTCTAGTTTTCCAGTTTACAGATGGTGCCTTCTTGACATATCCTCACATGACAGAAGGGACAAAGGATCTTTCTCAGACCTTTCATGAGGGCACCAATTCCATACATGAGGCATCATAATGACCATGACTGATCACCTCCTAAAGGCCCCATCTCTGAATCCTATGGCCCTGGGGGTTAAGATTTCAACGTATGAATTTGGGAATGGGGACCCTTTTCTTCATTTTATTGTAAACTACATTACCCTTTTTATTGTTAATTTGTAAAATAATAACAATCTCAGGGATGTGAGGAAACAGTAAGCGACAAAACTGTAATTTTCTTTCTTCTTTAATTGGAAAAATTAGGCATCCAAAGGTGTTTGTTGAATAAAAAGCCAAATACAATGTGATAATAAAGCATCCAGTTTAGCTCATTTATCTAAGCTCTGTACTCACATGCCAAATCTTAGATCTAACTTAAGAACATGTTAGCACTCACTTTTTATGTGGTTTGATGCTTCTGTGGGACATAAAGACTAACAGGGCTTTTAATAAAACACCTTTTGATTCTGTAAAGGCTCTGATATAGAAGAGGTCGAATATTATTTACAAATATTCTAAGACAACTACTATGAAGGTAGGCATTTCACTGAAGATGCAGTATTTTGTTACAGGGGACTATTAAACAGTGATGAAACCTGCCTTTCCTTAGAGCATTATTATCAGTTGTGTTTAGTAAACGGTAGAATTTCTTTTAGGCTTTTAGTTTCCTTGACTCATTGATTAGCTAACTTGAGATAACTCATTTGAAATTTGTAGTTTTCCCACTGAAATATGGAAACCTAGAAGATAGGTGAATTTGCAAGGGCTCCGTAAACTAGGCTCATCAGTCTACGATCTGCTTAACTTTAAGAGAAATATAAATTAACTAAAATATCCAAAAGGAATTTGAAGCAAAACAGTGGCTGTGGACCATGAGATTTTTTTAAAAATCATTTTTATTGAGATGAAATTCATATCACATGCAAGTTAAGTTAGTGCATTCAGAATGTTATGCAAGTACCATCTCTCCCTAACTTCAATGCTTTAAAAAATCACTCCAGGAGAACATTACACGGTCCTTCTCTTTTTCTCCTTTACCCTATACTCTGGCAAATCACTCATCTGCTCTCTCTTTCTGTTAATTTGACTATTATGGAAATTTCAAATAAAAGTAATCATATTATATGTAAACTTTTGTGTTTGGCTTCTTCATTTACAATGCGTACAAGGTTCAACTAAGTTATAGCATGGATCACCACCTTATTCTATTTTATGTTTGAGTGACATTCTATTATGTTTATACATCATATTTGTTCATTTCTTCATATGCTGGTGGACATTGGAATTCTACCTTTTGGTTGTCATGAAGAGTGGTGATAGGAACATTCATGAACAAGTACTTGAGTACCTGCTCTCAGTCCTTTCAGTATATACTTTTGAGTAGAATTGCTGGGACTTATGGTAAATCTACTTATTTTTCATTCAAAATTAGTTTTTAAATTGTACATATTCATAGGATACAGTGTGATAATTGTATACATGTACACAAAGGGTAGTGATCAAAACAGGATAATTAGCATTTTTATCTAATTATATATTTTATCATTTCTTAATGCTTGAAGCTTTCCTTCATCTCCTCTCTTCTAGTTCTTCAAACACACACACACACACAGACACACACACAGACACAAACATACAGATAATAGATTGTTATAAACTATCATCACCATATTGTGCTGTAGAACACTGGAAATCACTACACCCAGCTCACTGCATTTTGATACCCATGTTCAAGCCTCCCTTTGTCTCTCCTTCCCCTACCCATTCTAATCTCTAGTGACCACTTGCTACTTGTGTGAAATGAACCTTTTCAACTTTCACACATGTGAGAACATGTGGTGTTTGTTTTTCTATGTTTGGCTTATTTTGCTTAATATCCATCTGTATTGCCACAGATGACAGGATTTCATTTTTTAATGGATGGATGATATCTCATCATGTTTACATACCACATTTTCATTTATCTATTGATGGGCATCTTTGCTGATTCTTTCTCTTGGCTTTGTGAGTAGTGCTGCAATAAACCTAGGAATGCAGGTATCTCTTTTTTTTTTTTTTTTGGTACTGGGGATTGAACTCAGGGGTACTCGATCACTGAGCCACATCCCCAGCCCTATTTTTTGTGTTTTATGTAGAGACAGGGTCTCACTGAGTTGCTTAGCACCTCGCCATTGCTGAGGCTGGCTTTGAACTCGCGATTCTCCTGTCTCAGCCTCCCTAAGTGCTGGGATTACAGGCTTGAGCCACCACGCCCGGCTTGCAGGTATCTCTTTGATATATTGATTTTCGTTTCCTTTGGGTGTATACCTACTTGTGGGATAATTGTATCATATGGTAGGTCTAATTTTAGTTTACTGAGGAATCTCCACCCTGTTTTCAGTAATGTCTGTGCTAATCTACATTCCCACCAACAGTTCCTTTCACATGCTCACCAGCATGTTACTTTTTATCTCTGATAATAGCGATACTACTTGGCAGAAGATGACATCTCATTGTAGTTTTGATTTGAATTTCCTGATGATTAGTGCTGTTGAACATATTCTTTATACATTTATGGGCCACTATAGCTTTCCCCCTCTCCAGTTTACCTAGAAATGTGTTGGATATTTGTGTGGGGAAACACAGTTACTTCAGGATGCTACTGACACGTTGAAACCAAACTTTATTGAAATCAAATTCCCATAATGCTCCTCTCACTGAGACATACTGTGAAAGATTTCAATCTACACATTGGATTGGACATCACTTAGAAATACAAAGTCAGCTATCTTCAAACTCTGCTAAAACAGCTTTAAACAGCCTATAAAGGTGTTTTATACCCCCATTCAACCTTACTGGTTCTCTTTTGAAAAATATAGCATAGGGGCTGGCGTTGTGGCGCAGTGGTAGCGTGCTCGCCTAGCACGCGGGAGACACTGGGTTCGATCCTCAGCACCACATAAAAATAAAATAAAGCTATTGTGTCCACCTATAACTAAAAAAAAAAAAAAAGAAAGAAAAATACAGCATATAGTACAACATTGGAAACTAAATTTCTTAAGTACAAACTATATTTATCATATTCTTTGGTCATAGTGCAGAAAAACTGATCATTAGTAGCAGGCTTTGATGGAAAATACTTTATATGCACAAGTTTAAGCTTTCCTATTATTTTCTATTCTTCCTCTTCCTGCCTCCTTCACACACATTTTGCCATATAGAACTCGCTAAGATGAACCTAGTTTTTAGCAATCTACATAAAAAGAATAATTTTCTTTATATATTAATTTATGTCAGATTAATAAAATTAGGAGCCTAATTTCCCACCACTGATGTCCACCCTGGCTTTCCACAAAGCTATTATTTATTTTACTTGTTAGGAAATGCACTATAAGAACATGTGTCTTTCCCTATTTTTATAGATATACGAATCATAGAGACCAAATGGAGTTTTTCTTCTTCTTCATTATTCTCTTAGAAGTAGAATGAGAATAGAGGAAACTTACTATTCTCACATTCTTGTGCCTCCCAAAGTCTCTGGACCATTTGTGGTTTCCATAAATTTTCCATGGGCTTCTGATATAAAAAACTGCTCCTTAGCCCTGTGCCATCAGAGTGGCAATTGCTGACCACATCCTAGGATATTCTGGAAATAGAGGCTCTAACAGATCCTGAGCTCATGACCCTCCATACCCAGCTGTCCATATGCCTTGGTAAGCAACCCTTCACAAGCTCAGCATGGCTACAGATGATTCCTTGCTTCAGAAGAAGACAAACCTGGACCCTCTGGCGTATCTCATCTGCAGGAGTGGATGACCTACTTTCTTCTGTCCTCTGCCTTATGACACAGGTCACCCCTCCCACTCTTGCCTACATGAGGCACTTCTTAAAATTACTTGAGTGCTCAGTAGTGGAAATTCATAGACTCTGCAGATAGTAGAGTCCATTAGCAATCTACATAAAATTACTACATCCATTACTTGTGATGGAGCTCAATGGAAGGTTCCACTTTCCACCTCTTAACTAGAATTTCCCTGAAAATGGATGAGACCCAAGCATCAGAACAGCTGGCCAAAATGCAGGTAGTCATCTTAGCCCTGGGAAGAAAATCATGCCACTTGTGCACTTCTCTATACTCTTGGCCTAGTTAGAAGAATTGTTCCCTGCTTTGGGATAAAGAACTCTGCATCTCTTGCCTCCCAGGGACCCAGAAGTTAAATCAAGATAATAAATGTCTCTCTGAAATCTTAAGAACATAAAACATGATCTCACAGGCACTCTTCTTGTCTCCCTTAGAGCCACACATTTGATTCTCAGATCACCAAGGTACTACTTTTGCTTCTCAGAATATACAATATGGTACTTTTCAAGAGGGCACCCAGTAGAACTTTTACCTCTTGGCAGTGAGTTTAGTCAAGAAGAATAAAGACCTCCTCAAAGAATTCCTATTTAAGTTACAAGGTGGTAAGTCATTTCCCTGCTGTGCTTTAGAATTGCCATTGGCATTTATTAGTCTAGATTCACATACTCCAGATAGATGCATTCTCTACATCAATGACATATAGGTTTCTTAATTGCTCTGGTTGGCAATGAAGAGGGAGATCTCTAAAGTTCACATTACTGACCACCACCTAGCTCCTGGACTACTAGGAATGAGAGGTGTCCTCCATATGAAGTCACCTATTGCATGAGGATCAGTAACCCCAGACTGGCCAACAACTGGTCAGAATAATGACAACCAATGTATGAAAAATACATAATGTTTTCCATATATTTAAAAACATACTTATCAGTCCAGAGTCCTCAGATATCCATTTTAATTCCCTGTAAACACATGGGGACAGTAGATTTTTATGTGCTTCCAAAGTTTATTAATCACAATATTATCTCCTTAATCCCCTCCCATGTCCTAAGCACTTACTATGATGTCTCAACTGCCTTCTAAAGATATCAGTCATCACTAGGGTTGATACTTGAGGTCAAAGAATCAAGGGGGTCAATTGTATTGTGAGTCCTAAAACTTCATATGCTGTCAGGCCAGTTGTTTGGTGTTCAATCTAACAGTTTTCATCTCCCTGCCAGACTGCATAATATTGAAATTAGTGAAGCTCATCCTCTCTGGGAACCAGGGTAACACTCTGGTTACTATAAAACTTTCTCACACAGCCTCTGCATGTTCATTTTGTTCCCAAGTGCAACTCCCATGTATTTCTGCATAATGTGGACTGTAAGTATGAGTGACTAATAAACCTTTGCTATTTCATCCATTCAGTGTTGCATGTTCTGTGTTCAGCTACCCTTAGGGCCCTAGGCTTCCTAGGACTTCCTCCTTTACCAGCAGGACATAAAGGAAGCTGACAAAACGGGATCATTTTTAAAATCCCCTCTCACTCTCATTTATGTAATGCATGCAATTTTTTTAGGTTCATTGTTCATTCTATTCTCTGAGACCAGCCACAGATATTTAATCCATCCTTCGTTTCAGAAGATGATGAGGGAACACTAATCATAAAAATGTTCATAGTCATTATAGAATGTTATCCTGTGCCATTAGTGTTCTCTTCTTCCTTAACTTGAGAATCAGTAGGTTCTAATTAATCTTTGAAGATTGTTGAAAAGATGAGAATAAGATTTCATGCTTAGTATTGCTTCAGAAAACTCTATGGTAGATTTTTATTTTAGCAGTCAAATTCTCTCTGCTCCTCCTGACAGAAATTGCAGCTTTTACATTGGAGACAACTTTCTATTGGCCTGCAAAAATGATTTATCCTTCCTCTTATTTCTCCATCAAAAATAATGTATATAATTCTCATATATTGCATTGATTGACAGCCAGTGGTGATAGAGATACTTGATTTTAAATCAGAATTAATTGTGGAATATTAAGCACTCACAGAAAAGAAATCTCTTTATAAAAAGATTTAAGGTTCAATAAATTAATAATAACTAAGATTTATTGTGTCAGAAGCTTCATATATACTGTTTTATTTAATACTTAAAACAATAATGTATGGAGAATACTAAAATTACCCTTTGTATCAGGATCAGAGGCAATGAAACAGAGGCCTGGCAAAGTTAAGTAACTTGCCTCCAAAGTTCCCTACTTAGTATGTACAAGCAAATTCAAACTTACTTTATCTGATTTCAGAACCCACATACTTAAATGGTCTAAATACAACCTCTCTTCATTGTAGTGACTAGTAGAAGGCCTGCCACATAGGATGTATGGCAGTGCCTCTCCAACTTTAATGTGCACATGAAACACCAGCACATCCTGTTAAAATTCAAACCCATAGACACCCTTTAACAAGGTAAGAAGTCAAAGCACCAAAATGAGTGTCTGGACGACAGCGCTGATTGTGCTACCAGTTGGCACTGGTATTAGCAAAGCTTAGGACTTTGTTACCATATTAACAAAGCTTAGGACTTCCACCTTGCTGGAAAAGACATGTACATTGTATATGAATATCCATATAAAATTTTGTTTGTACTATAGACATCATACTAGACACTAAAGTTAAAAAGTCAAATAAAGCCTGGTCTTTAAATTCAAGGAACTATTTATGCAATGGACTCTGAAAGCCATGTGCAGCTTCCCTTCTGACCAGGGTAGGTAAATTTTATCTAAGTATTGATGAGCTGAACACTGTCCAGTGAGTTTGAGGAGGCTGACCATAGCTAACCATGCTCTCACACATCTAAGACAAGAATATCTATGTGATATGACTTGTCTCCATCCTCCAGTATTATAAACACTCTCCACAATTTTAAATATTTTCTCCTTTCACCCAAATGTCCCTAAATTTTACAAAGATACAAACACAAAACACATTTTTGATATATGTATATACATATATATATATATATTTGGTATTGCAGATTGAACTTGGGCACTCAACCACTGAGCCATATCCCCAGACCTATTTTGTGTTTTATGTAGAGACAGGGTCTCACTGAGTTGCTTAGTGCCTTGCCATTGCTGAGGCTGGCTTTGAACTCAGGATTCTCCTGCCTCAGCCTTCCAAAGTGCTGGGATTACAGGCACAGGCGTGCACCACCGTGCCTGGCAGCATATTATATATTTGTGATGAATGAAAGTTCATTGCTTTTCACACATTTAAATTTTCTTCCAATTTATACAATATTTAAAATAAAAATGAACTTTAACCAAGCATATTTATTACAAACTTCATTATATACTCTGTGAAAAAATTTAAAATTTCATATGATGTTATGAAATTTGTATTCTGGACTCATGGTAGCTACCAATCCCTCCCTCTATATTAATTAGACTACAGGAGTGAATAAAGCAGCTAGTGTAATGGGCCAAGACCAAGCATTATGTGAAATAGGATACTAAATCTGTAAAAATATGAATCCAAATTTGTAGATTAAAACTGGATTATAAAACAGCTCAAAAAGACCAACTGGAAGCAAAACTCTGGAATAAGGTGGTTAGAAAAATAGCTGAAATTGTTTCTGTCTTACCTACAAATGTCAATGAAATATTCATAAGCCACAGGTAGCTTCATAACTCTGAAAACAAAATCAATTCTTCTAGCAGGTTCTAGAAAAATTGATCACATCATAGGGTTCAATGGTGATATGAAATCACAAGTACAATAATTAAACCTTAAGGAGAACACAGATTCATAGAAATGTATAGTACTGATGAATGAAAGCTAATTGTAATTTTATTGAGATAGGGTTATTATTTATTTATTTAAATTTTGTTCATGGAGTCAAATCAATATGCATGATTACCCCATATGGACTTCAGATACAGAAAGAAAAGATGTAGATATACTTTACAAGTCACTACAGGGCTTTTTGCTAAAGTGGCTCATTCCCATATCTTTAGATAGGAATTCCCATGTCACGGGCCCCTTGTCAGTATTTTTAAAATTGAATACTCAATAAATAAAGACTACATTGATGTAGGATTTCTCCTATTGACACCTCACTCAAACTACACTCATACTTTCCAATGGACCCTGAAGTTGTCTTAAAGGAGAGAATATATTTTCCCGCCTCTTCACACATGCACATCATGCTCTCTTCTGAGATAGTTTCTGTGATGCCTGAAGGTGGCATAAGTTCAATAGAAATAATATCTAACATTGTTAGAAAGCTTGATTTTTACTTGCCCACCAGTAACAGAAGGTAGATGTGTTGTAAAGGAAATTTTTATTAAGGCAGAATGCATACTGCTTGACAGACTATTTGTTTCATGCTCTTCACACAGTTTATACTCAAGCGTTATGTTTCTAAGTCATCAAAAATAGTGAAATAACAGTAATTATGCTACCTTTTGGGAAATGCAGTAAAAATGTTAGTGACTATCAAAACTAATTAGCAGCATAAGGTTTGCAGTGATTTAAACTATATATTTGTATAAATTCATATAGAAATATAGCTACATATGATAAAGACAATTTAAAATCAAAATGCTTTGGTAAATCATTCAGACACTTATGTCAAAAGGATTACTATTATGTGTCCTTAGAGTGAGAATTAAATTTTCATCCTTTATAAAGCATATCATTTAGATTTTTATGGAATGAAAATTTTCAATCATTATTAAAAATGATAGTAGATATGCTGCAGAAGAGAAATCTTGTCAGTATAATGTATTTGATTTATATATCCTAATCAAAGACTATAAGAATTAAAATTGCCCATTAAGATTTTTAAAATAATAGATTCACAATAACTCAAAGTTTCCATTAAAACTAGCTGTGACAGTCCTATATAACAAGAAAGGGACCAAAGATATCTTAAAGAAATACTTCATGATGGATTGAAGTTTCTTTAGCACAATTTCATGAGGCAGAACTTTTCCCTCAAAGCTTCTGGACCTGATTAAGAATCTTCTTAACTTATTCCGGTGAATGTTTTTCAGTAAAATGAGAAGACATGATCTTTTAAAACATTAAATAATTCACATGGCTTAATATAATTGAATTTAGAATTTCACAGTGCTACTTGTAAACTTGTGGTTTTCTATGTTTATATACATTCTCTTTCCTTATTCAAATGCCAGTACAGTATTTTACTATACAGGCTTTCCAAGAAATAGATTAGTTTCTAAAAGCAAAGATGTTATGTTTGTTCAGTGTATGTGTGGTGTGTGTGAAAGACAGAGAGAGAGAGAAGGAGAAAGGGAGAGAGGGAGAGGGGGGAGAGAGAGAGGGGGAGAGAGAGAGAGAATGCTCTTGGCATGTCAGTGCCAATCTTTCAGAGTAGCTTTCTTCATGTATCTGGGAACATAAAAAATGACAGTCCCTGTAATAAGCATTATGCAATTTTTTCCAAAGAGGGACTGAATTTCTGTCTTCAGTTGACATTTGCAAGTTTGAGACATTCTAGGAGAAGACTTGGTAGTCCTTGCTCTGCTCACACCCTTTTCAAATGTATGATTTGGGGCTGGAGAGGAAAAGCTGCATTTTACCACAGAGCACCAAAAAAAGGAAAGATGTCCTGGTGGGCCAAGGATGATGACAAGGACTAATACTACTACTGATTTTTATATATTTTGTACATATATAATAATTAATATAATTATATAATAATTAATATAATAATATTTAATATAATATAATTAATTTTATAATATTTTGTACAATTTTACAATATTTATTGCAATAAATAATTATCATAAAATTTTCCTCAATCATGTTTTGCTTTCTACATAGTGTTACAATGTATACAAATTCTACCTTTTATGTAGTTTGTCACTTATTTTATATGGTTTTTCTTTGAAGTGATTTTAAAAGACATCCTCTTTCAAGTTCAGAAAACACACACACTAATCTAATTTTCCTCTCTTGTTACGTATTTGTATGTTTGAGGCTGGGATTAATTTCCGTATTGAGTGTGGGATTGTGATCCAACTGTAGCCATGTTTTAGTCTCAAATTATTAAGCAATATTTTAACATCATGAATGGAATAATTGTTCTTGTTTCATAGTTCTGAAATGTCTTTCTGTTGTTACATCAACTTCTTACACCTGCTTCTGTGCCATTTGCTTCCACTTATGTGTTAATTCTTGTGACATTTCAAATTTGTTTGATTCCTGAAGGATAATGATTTTAAATGCCTTATAGTTTTATTTCTGCAATATTGTTCTCATCTTACATTTGTTCATCAGATGAAGTTAAAATATTTTTTTCCAGTTTCAAAATATTATTCCTGGGATTTTTATTTGAATGTAAGCACATTTAAAATTGATTTATAGTAAATTAGAGCTAATATTATTGAGATTTAATATTATTATTTGCCTTCAGAATGTGATCTGCACATCCATTAATTAAAGCCCCCTTTTATGACAGTCAAAATTACTACGTTAAATTAATAGAAGTTAATGGAATTAATTTTTAAAATTTTTTATTGTTTTATTTGTTCTAATTAGTTATACATGACAGCAGAATGCATTATGATTCATTGTACACAAATGGAGCACACCTTTTCAATTCTCTAGTTGTACATGATGTAGAGTCGTACCACATGTAATGTAATTCATAACATAAATTAATATATTTGGCTCCATTTTTCTGTCTTATTCTTTCTGTTGTCTGTGTTTCACTGTATTTTTTTTCTTTTCTATGCTTTTTTTGTTTGTATTGCTTTCTTTTCTTCTGGTTTGGAAACTGCTGTGCTGAAATTATACATAATATCAATTTATTTTTAAAATTATTTATTTGAAAATTCATTTAAAATAAA
This sequence comes from Xerus rutilus, assembly GCA_028644305.1. Taxonomy (NCBI): domain Eukaryota; kingdom Metazoa; phylum Chordata; class Mammalia; order Rodentia; family Sciuridae; genus Xerus; species Xerus rutilus. Next base: position 117,008,864 of record CM053403.1, read on the forward strand.
TTTAAATTATTTTGCTTTTAATAGTAATCTTTATTTTTTAGAGCAGGTATAAGTTGGCAGCTAAACTGAGCCGAAAATACCAAGAAATCCCATATACCCCAGGTCCCACAGGTGTGCAGCCTCTCCAGCTGCTGACACTTCACACAGGAGCATAATCCACTCCAACTGCTGCTTTGGTGAGAAAGAAGCCTTACCAACTTTGCTGGTATTTAAAATTCCTCAAGGAATTAAAGTAAATTCTTGCACAAATGATTTTTGAATTATTTAAAGGCAATCAAAAAATTTTAAAATCTATAAATCTGTTCTTTGAGGAACTAAATATTACAGAATAGATCCATTTTATAGCCATGAAATCTGCTAAAGAGATATTTTTAATTTGGAAGTGATTTAGATGTTTACTATCAACAACCAAGCATGTATGGTTTAGGCCCCTGAAATCAAGATGATTTTTATTCATATTTTTTATTCATATTTTTATTCTTGCAATGAAAATCTTTTTATATTTTCCATTGAATTTTGTCAACCATGGCATACAGACTTTCATTTGACACAATTTTAAAACACTCTTGTAATGTATCAATTTTTTTAAAAAAATTTTACCCAATTGCACATTAAAATAATAGTTGATTTAACACATAGTTGTCCAACTGATAAAAGATTTAAGAATATAGTGTAAAAGTCGAAATAAAATCGATTTAGAAATATATTTTAATGAAAAACCATTTTGAGTCAAATTTCATGGTGATACTCTGCAATGAATTCTCTGGCCTATTTCTAAAACAGATTTATATAGAGGTGGCAGTTGTCAGGAGACAGGAGTTATGATTGTACTCTAAAATTTATTTTACTACAAGCATAAACCCTAGAAAACTTTCATAACATATTTTCCCAATTGGTTTTCAGCATGAATTGTGCATTTTGAAAATACCGTAACTATTCTAAAGTCTATAAAAGAGTGAAAAGAAAGATTTACACCACCCAAATGTGGCTTGTTACATAGATCCCTCAAGTTTGGGAATGGACTTTGGTATTTAAAAAAGTGAATTTTATCTAAATTATCTATGTTTTGCTATCAACATGTGGTATTGCATCTTGTCCTTGATTTAGATTTTCTGTTTAGCGAGCAAAAACCATGTGCCAGGCATGAATCTAGGTGTTAAAATATGACAAGAAAGTAGCAAAGTCCCCCTCGTTGCAGGGTTTACTTTCTAGTAGGAAGAACAGATGAAATGCACATACGTGAAAAATAAAATAAAATGGGGTATGTTAGATTGTGCTAGGAGTAAGAAGATAAAAAGAAGGCAAGGAAAAGGGAGATACATGACTGGGCTGAGGTGGTGGGGAATTAACTGTTTTTTTTAAAGAGAATCAAGGGAGGTCTGATAGGCTGATATTGAGAATGAAGTGAATAGGGAAATAAGCCAAGTAGATACCTGAGAAAAGAACATTCCAAGCAAACCCTGGGGTAGGACCAGTAGGAAGTCAAAGTGGTTGGAGTAGAGTGAGGAGGAGCCAGTGAAAGAACTTGAAATTAAAGTGGTGAGTGTGGAGCACGGGGTGGTCATGGGCCATGGTGTGGACGGTGGCTTACTCTAAGTGATAAGGGAAGCCAACGGATTCTGAGCACAGAGGCGATGACTTTTCTATCCTTTAAAATAATCACTCTTTGTGCAGGCACAAATGCTGAACAGGGAGAACAGACGGCTACTGCAATGATCCAAGATGAAATGATGGTAGAGCAGTAATGACACAAGTGAGGAAATGATGAGATTCTAGACACACTAAAGTATGACCAACATAGCTGATGAATTGAAAAGTAAAATTGTAGCCCATTTCAAGCTCATTTTTTTTTTACCATTGTTATAATGAAGTTGCTATTATTGATGCAATAAGGACAGTAGGAACAGATTGGGAATGTGTAACTGGGAGTTTGATTTCAGATGGGTAAAATTTGAGATGTCTCTGAATTTCTGTTACCATCTAGGGATGCCGGGAACAGGACAGAGAGCTAGCAAGCGAGTAGCAGGTTTATTGCAAAAGCTGCAGAGATAGACTTCTCTGAAGAGAAGGGGCATGGTGGGGAGTTTTGATTTTTTTTTCTTTTTATGGTCCCTGGAATTTCCTCCTTTCCTTATCTCCTCCCCTGTCCATGCTCTTCTCACTCTCATTCATTGGTGCCCTCTTGCGTCTACACGTCTGTTTTAGTTTTTCTATTGGATCCTCCGCTTAAGAGTAGGAGAACAGAAATGTGCCTGATTGGTTCCCCACTTTGGTCCGCAAGCACTTTTGTCAACCAGGAAGTTGATCTCATCAGAAGACCCTCTCCGTGCTCCTTTGTTCTGGCCCTGCCCACAACCTCCTCACTTGCCATCTTGCCCTGGCTGTGTAGGACCTTCTACATCTCCACATGGATATGTATAGACAAATTTGAAATCGAGTAGTAAAGTCTGAGCCAGAGATAAAATTTTTGTAATTATTACTATATAGTTGTTACTTTATGTCTCATGTTGGGTTAAGCTCATTTGGGCTCTAGAACGAGGAGAGGTAGAGATTTTTGAGGACCAATCTCTGGAGAACTACAAGATTTGAGGTGGATAAACCAAGTAGGGGATCTGAAAATAAGTGGCTGGTTAGGAAGATGAAGAATCAAGAGGAAATGCTTTCTCAGAAGCCTCAAGAATGTTTGGAAGAGGAGAAAGTGACCAAATTGAGAAGACAGTGAACATCGGTGGGAAGAACATTCCAGGAAGATAGAACAGAAATTGCAAAAGCCCGAGTACAATAGTTCTTGATGTTTTAGAAAAGAAGTCAGTAAACAGGGACAGAGTAATAAGGGGTGAGTAACTGGCAATGACAATTGCAATATCACAGTAAAAATGTGAAAGATTTGGGAATTTTCTGAGAGACAGAAATCTGTTGATGAAACTATAAAGAAGGAGTACTAGTTAAAAAGCTGTTGCAATTATCCAGGTGAAATAAAAAAAGTGCCTCTTCATTGTTTTCCTCATTTCTTTTATTTTCCTGCTCATATGTTACCATATCCAAGAGTTTTCCCTTACTACCTTGTTATGTGGTGTTTCTTATGTCCTTCATCCTTTTATGAGCTCAATTACATGTTTACTTTTTGTTTTTAGATTGTCTTCTTTTTCTTACTGGAATATAAACTCTGATGATATTTCATTTGTTTTGCTTATTGCTGGATCCTTAATTCTGAGACTGTGCCAGGCAAAAGTTATTTACTAAATGAGTATGTGAATAAATAAATAATAGAGTAAAAGTGGGAAATTTTTAAAAAATTTCATTATGTTGATGGAGAAAAATTTGAAAGGTAATTGTCTGATGAAAATATTTAATCTAAAAACACCAAATTAAGGAAATACTTGCTTTCTTAGTGAAGGCCAATGGTTTGGGATATCAAGGTTTAAATTCTGAGCATTATGTTACAGTGGAAACACTGGACCTAAATGTCAGTGCTAATTCCTCTGAGAACTGCAGTTACTTAGTAAAGATCATCTATTGCTGTTTTTATTCACTAAAATACTTATGTATAAGATCTATCTAATTCTACAATTCCATATTTTGAAATGTTATATTTCATGTGCTGCTTTTTAACCTACTATCTGTGTGAGTTTGTGTCAATCATTTAACTCACCCAGCCTGCAGAATTGTAATCTGTGAAAAAGAATGACAATTTCTTTAATTTCCTTTTCCTAAAATGTTATCATCTTTCTTTCAAAAGCACAGGTGTGATAATAGAAACATACAGTAGCTATTATACCCTCTATTTTTTAGATACAGTGATGCTGTATGTACTTGTTCATCCCCAAATATAGAGTCATATACCTTCATGACGCATGTCATTGGGAGAGACTGACAGGAGTCACTTTGAGTAAATCTTATCTTAGGATTCACTATTCTTTCCAGAATTAAACCAAGTTTACTGATGGTTTATATCTTATTCCTGCAACGAGAAGTTAGGATTAGACTTTTGAGGCCTTCACTCATTACTAACTCCACCTTATTTTGTGTAATTTCTTGTTATACTGGCTGAGGTGTGTCTGGCCTTTTGTTATGGTTTGGATATGAAGAGTTCCTCCAGAAAGCTCATGTATTAATATAGGAACATTCAGAGCTGAAATGATTATATTATTAGAGCTGTAACCAAACCAGTGGATTAATCCATTTGATGGACTAATAATTTCAAAGGACTACTGTACTTAGTAGTAACTACAGGCAGAGAGCATGTAGCTAGAGGAGGTGGGTCACTGAGGTATGCCCTTGAAGATTATATATTTTGCCCTGGCTCCTCCTGGTCACTCTTCTTCTTGTCTTTTATGAGCTGAGCAGTGATCCTCTCCCATGCCTTTCCATTATTATATTCTTCTGCTTCATCTTAGACCTATTGCAATGAAGTTAGCCAACCATAGACTGATCCCTTTAATACTGTGAACTCAAACTTTTACTTTTCTAGTTGTCAATTATTTTGACCCACAATGATGAAAAGAGGACTGACAGACATCACAATGATGAAAAGATGACTAACAGAATTTTTACATATTGTTCTGGCTTCTGCTACAAAGAAATGTGGTCCTGGCTGTTCCTGAAAGCTGCTTTCTCTTCTGCTGGTCCCTAGCTTCTCTGGGTCCACTAGTCATCTCAGTACTTCCAATCTCTTGGGGAATATTGAGAAATCCCATATGTAGAGGGATGGTTTCTGTAAGGCTACATGCAAGCCAATTTGTTCTGGAGTCCAGGAAGACTCCTAGACAAAGACTTTTGCACCTTTTGGCACTATGTTGTTCACAGAATTTCTAAATATATATCTTTGAAATGGTTCAGTTTCCCAAGGCTCTGCCTTTGGAAATGATGAAATACACGTTTCTTGGATCATTACCACAGTGTATACCTCAAATCACCCTTACTTTTATGTTTAGAGATGAGTAATCATTTTTTTGTTCTCAACCATGTATAAGTAAGATTTCAATAGGGCTAGTGATTAAAGATGACTAGAGGTGAAAGTAAATACATCCTGGGACTGGAAAGAAAAAAAAAATCAAAAGTAAGGAAATATAATAAAAATAGAGCAGAAATTAAGAAAATGGAAACAGTAATTCAATAAAGAACATCATCCAAACCAAAAACTGGTGTTTTGAAATGATCAATAAAATGGATAAACTTTCAATGATGCTGAAAAAGAAAAGAGAGAAAACAGAAATTACCATGGACATTAAAATAATTTTTTTTGGTACTGGAGATTGAACTCAGGGGCACTCGACCACTGAGCCACATCCCCAGCCCTATTTTGTGTTTTATGTAGTGACAGGGTCTTCCTGAGTTGCTTAGCACCTCGCTGTTGCTGAGGCTGGCTTTGAACTTGCGATTCTCCTGTCTCAGCTTCCCTATGTGCTGGGATTACAGGTTAGCACCACCACGCCCAGCATATTAAAAGAATTTTACAAACACCTGTATGCCCACAAATTTGATAACTTAAAAACCAATTTTCTAAAAAACAAAATCTTTCAAAACTTGTGATTAGATACAATAGGGCCATACTTCTTGGACTTAGGATGGTGGTAGAGTGCTCTCCAAAATGTACAAGGTCCTGTGCTGAACACCCAACACTGAAAAAAAATAGTTTTCTTCAGTCCATAATGAACATTCTAACACTGAAAGCTCTGGATTCAGGTGGTTTCAATGATAAATTCTATCAAACATTTAAGGAATAAATTATACCAGTGTTCTACAATGCCTTTCAGAAAACAGAAGAAGTGCCATCTAACTCATTCTATGAGAGCAGCATGGACCAAATATCAACACTGGATAAAAACATTATAAAAAATAAAAATTACAGGCCAATATCTTTCATTAACATAAATGTAAAAATTATTTTAAAATTTTGCAAATTGACTTCTACAATGTGTCAAAAGAATTTTAAAACTATGACCAAGTGAAGTTTATTTCAGATATGCAAGCTTAGTTCAACATTCAAAAATAAATTCAAGTTTTCCACTGTATTAACATATAAAAGAATAAAAGTCATATTACCATGTCAGTAGATGCAGAAAAAGGATCTGACATAATCTAATATTTATTTCTGTTAACTTCCTGTCACAGTAACAAATACTTTAGATAATCAATTTATAAAGAGAAAAATTTTATTTTGACTCATGATTGAGTAGTGTTTAGCCCATGATCAGTTGGCCCTGATGCTTTGGGCCTGTGACAAGGCAGCACATCATGGCTGAAGCACATGGTAGAGAAAGGTCACTCACCTCATCGCCAGGGAGCAAAAGAAAAAGACAAAATTCCCACAACTCCCTTTGTAGACATACCCTCAAAACTTGAAGACCTTTCTCAAAGCTTCACCTGTTAAAGTTTCCACCATCTCCCAGTAAACATCACAGATTGGGGCCCAAGTCTTTAATACATGGGCCTTTGGGGAACATTGCAGATCCAAATTATTGTGTGGTTCATGATAAAAGCTCTCAGGTAACTAGGACTAGAGGGGAACTTTCCCAACTTGGCAAAGAAAATGTATAAAATATCTCTGCTAACATCAGACTTAATGGTGAGAAACTAGATGATTTTCTTCTAAGATTAGTTATAATGCAAAGATATTCATTCTTACCATTACTATTCATGATTGTACTGAAATATAACTCAGTAAACCTACTCAATATAATGAGAAGAAAAGGAGATAAAAGAGATACATATGGTTATGGAAGAAATAAAACTGTCTTTCACAAGTGACATGACTGTGTAGTAGAAAATCCAAAAGAATTGGGGGAAAAAAATAAAAGAGAAGAAAAGAAGCTGGGTGTGGTGACCCAAGCCTTTAATCTCAGCAGCTCCAGAGACTGAGGCAGGAGGATCCCATGTTCAAAGCCAGCCTCAGCAACAGCAAGGCACTAAGCAACTTAGTAAGACCCTGTCTCTAAATAAAATACAAAATAGGGCTGGAGATGTGGCTCAGCGGTCCAGTGCCCTTGAGTTCAATACCTGGTACCCCACCCTCACCCCCGAAAGAAAAAAAGAAAAACAAAAAGTCCTGGAACTAAATGATTACAATAAGGTTGAGTATACAAAGTTAATTAGAAGAGTCATTTGCTTTCCTATATATCAGCAATTTACAAACAGAACTTCAAATTAACAACAGAACACCATTACATTAAGAACAAAAAGAACATGAAACATTTTGGTATAAACATAACAAAATACATACAAGACTTATATGAGGAACAGTACAAAGCTGCCATGAGAGAACATATAAATAGAAAGGTATTCCTTATTCATGGAAAAGAAGATATAATATTGTCAAGATATCAATTCTTTCTGATTTGGAGTTGTGTGTTCAGCAGAATCATAATCAAATACTCACCAAGCTCTTTTGTAGATGCTGACACACTGACTGTAAGGTTTATATGGCAAGGCAAAAGACCCTGCATACTCAACAGAGTACGGAAGAAGAACAAAGTTAGACTAACAGTACCCAACTTCAAGTCTTATGTAAGCTGCAGAAGTCAAGAAGGGCTGGTATTGGTGAAAGAATAGCAAACATCCTTAAGAAAACAACAAAAAAACTAGCACTAGACTAGAAGCATATTCAACTGATTTTTGACAAAGAAGCAAGGTGTTTTTGTGAAAAAAGATCTGTTCTATCAGCAAAGGTGCTAAACATCTGCACGCCCATGTACAAATAATGTAGATGAAGACTTTACACCATTCACCAAAAATTAACTCAAATGGATCGTAGATTTATATGTAAGTTACAAAAATATAAAGCTACAAAGAGATAACCCTGGAGAAAATCTAGATGTATTTGAGTTTGGTAATGATTTTTTTCATATACAACTGCAAGAACATGATCCATGAAATAAAAAAATTGAAAAATCAGATTTCACTAAAATTCAAAACCTCTGCTCTGCAAAAAACACTGTTCAGAGAATGAAAAAAGAAAAAAGAAAAAACCACAGAAAGAATGGGAAGATACATTTGGCAAACACATATCTAGCACAGAAATTGTTTCCAAAATATACAAAGAACTTCTAAAATTATAAAACAACAAAATAATTGATTAAAAATGGACAAAGCTGGGCATGGTGGTACACACCTGTAATCCCAGTGGCTCCAGAGGCTCAGGCAGGAGGATGGCAAGTTTAGAGCCAACCTCAGCAACTTCGTGAAGCCCTAAGCAACAGAATTTACTTGTGGCAGATAAAGAAAAAATACTAAGAAAATCATCAGTTATAACACTTATACTGCACAAATGTAAGATGTTAAGAAGAGAAGAAACTACGTGTGTGGATGAGTGTCAATGAGGTGTATGTGAATTTTAAAGGTTTTGAACAATTTTTTGTAAACTTAAAACTGATCTCAAAGTTTGTAATATATAATGAATGTGTTTTCACAAATACGATCACCCGGTGTTCTAAAGCATACAATATTAGAATCTAAAAGGAAAAAGAACAATAATACAATATAATATAATATAATATAATATAACCAAAAAAAATTTAGAGGCAGTGCAGAGGGTTTATGTGTTCTAATTTTTGCATGCTTCATTGTGAGAACTCAATGGACAAGTTGATAAATCAACATATAAAAGCTTAATTTTACTTCATAAAGCTATAAATATAATCACTAGAATCATTAAAAATTAGATGATAAAATTTTCACTTATCAAAAGAAAAGTTAAAGAAAATATAAACAAAAATTTGCTCCCAGAATGTAGACTCTCTGTTCACCTCATTGATAGTTTCTCTTGCTGAGAAGAAGCTTTTTAGTTTAAGTCCATCCCATTTATTGATTCTTGCTTTTAGGTGGGGGGTGGGAAAGGGGAATGGGTATAGTAAAGATGGTTGATTGAGATCGTCATCACTACCCTTGGTGCATGTGTGAAGACACAATTGGTGTGACTTTATCTGGTTTGCAACCAGAGAAATGGAAAAACTGAGCTCTATATATGTACTATGACTTGAAATGCAATTAAATAAACTAATTAAAAAGAAAAAGAGAAAAAAAAGAAAATATAAACAATATAATCAAGGACTGTTTTAATCAAAGAAAATATCTTTAATAATAAGAATAATGTAAAATAGAGTATTTTACCTATGAATACGTCATGTCAATATCATATCTCTATTTAATCAGTCCAAAACCCCGGATTACATTTTAATACTATAAATAAATCTTCATTACATAAAAATAAGAGAAAAATAAACATCATGACAAATATTACTTATCATTTCTGTGTAGATTACAAATGAACAAATTATGTGGTTTTTTTTTTTGGCATTGGAGCAGTCTATTTAAAACAAAGATGGGTTGTTTACAGAGAGCATAGGCTGAAGGGTGAGATAATATAAAAAGACCTGCTGCTTCCTTTAATAATAGAAAATAGAATGAAAGCTCAATCTTGGGTGGTAATTTTTTTTTTAAAATTGTAGCTCCAGCACCTACAGCATGTCCCAGCACACAGTAGCTATTCAATTAACATTTTTGGAATGAATGAATAAAACCAAATCCAGCTCCTCTATGGCTGACTAATAACAGAGAGCATTTCTTCAAAGAGAAAATAGGGCCAATGAAGCCTTCTCTTTTCATTTTATAAATAAGCAAATGGATGGCTCAGGATGACAGTGCCCAGTTGTCTGTACAAAAACTGCACCCACCACCTAGAGATCACATGTCCTGCAGTTTTAGGGTCTTAACCTTACTTCTGAAAGTAACTACGTTGCATGGATAATTGAGAGTTATTTGTAATTATGTGGAAGCTATCATTTAGTGTATAATTTGTCTTTGTTTTATTCTCTTTAGGCAAGAAAAATTATAGTCTCTCCAAAAATTAAAAAAATAATCACCTGCAAGCATTGCTCTTTAGGATTTGACCTCATTGTTGGAATAATGACTGGTATTGGACATTATTTGTACCCATAGCAGTTTTATTACTTCTGGAAGAAAAGTATTGCTAGGTTTCAAACATCCTGATGTAAATGCAAAATCATTTGAGATAACATGACAGGTCCAGCACAAGAGATGGCCATATAGAAATGATTTCCAAATGGTCACTTCAGACAGCAGCAGATGGTAGGCAAGGAATATGCTGCGTGAGAAAGATAGTGGGCACAGTCTTGCTTTGAAAGTTGTATTCTAATTGTTCTCTTTTCTTTTAAAAATAAAAGTCTATGTATTTTGTACCTAGGACATTATGAATTTCAATCATTAACTTAAGGGACTGTGAAAGGGTCCACACATGTGAAGTTAAGTGTTTCCTGAATTGTATAAGTAGCATTCAGTAAAATTCACTGTGGCGATGTTGAGGTAAACCCAACTTTCCAAAGGTAACAAGCTAATGGGAGATGATAATATAATCAATCCAAAAAACTACATTATTGTAGATCAATTATTTATGTTAATTCACTTAGGTGTATACATATATAAATTACACAGGTGAAGTACAATTAATAAAAGTAGTGTTTTATGCATCTATTTCATTTAGGTTCATAAAATTTTAATTTCTGTGTCTCGAAGAGCTGTGGTTTCCAAGTTATCAAGATCTCAATCTGAGAAACAAAGCAGATAAATATAATTAATGCTAGATTGAGGGAACTGACCACACCATAAATATGCACTTGTTTGATTTACAGTCTGTTCCACAATACTGATGATGGAAGCAAACAATAATAATTTTTTTAATCATTGAACTGAAAATTTAAATAACGTAAATATTTATAGATCCTTTCTAACCTCACAGTTGGCAAAATTTGTGCAAATATGATTGAAAAAGAATTTGAAAAGATATAATCAGAATAGGAGGTTGGACTTACTGACATTTTCAAATAATGCTTAGTCAGATGGATATTACATGTGATTTGCCTACCTCATAATTTTCAAGGTTAATTTATATGTGCAATATATATCAATTCTGTGACAATTCTTGCATGAAATCCATTACTTTTGAAACTGATTTTTCCTACTTAATGAAAAGGCTAGGTTTCCCGTCAATTGAGATTGTAAAATTTAGGATGATGTAAGATTATAATGATGGTTGTATTTTATTTGTATGGTATAGTTTTTAGAATTAAAAGGGCCACCACACATAATATTTAGTTTTTTAGACACTGAAACATTTTAATGTAAGCATGACAGCCATCTATAATGTTCAAGAAATTATTCAGATTGCATGATTTAATCAGTTTACTGTTAGTAAAGAAATGGTACTTAGTCAAATTAAGAAAAAAACGGAAGTGTATTGAGCATGTGCCATGTACTCTATCTTGAACTATGATTGTCTGATGGCAGAAAGATTATTTCCATTGACCTTTTTACCTAGTTGAGTGATAGAACTAGGCTTTAAACACAGGTGTCTCTATCTGTTCTTTATTGATTTTCTTTCTACAAAATACTTTTGCTTTTCCCTCTTGAAGTTATTATGTATAAACTTGGGTTATAAATTGAGGTATGTTAGCCATGAAGAAAGACGAATGATTGGGTACTCTTGAAGTCCAAGGACTGGACCATGCATGTGAACTTTTGTCTAGAATAGATTGAAAAGTACGGTTACGATATGAGTAAGAATTTGGAGGTTTTTTAACCTTCTTGAAAACTTTCATATTCTTGTTCCAAACCATTAACATATCAACATAACTGACTTTAAAATAAGGTTTTGGAATGCTGATTAGTCTCCCAATTCAAATTCTCCCCCTCTTAATTCTCTCTTCACAACTTTTGAATCTTATCATATCCTTTACAGTCGGGTTACATGATTCCAAGTAAGATTCAGAATGTTCAGTTCTCATTGTGTAATGATGCATACAGTTTAGGTTGTTACATATTTCATAGTTTACAAACTTAGAAATAGGGACAAAATGCAGATTTGTTTCCATAATTAAGTTGAATTTATATATGAGTTGTGATTCCATTTTGGTGGCTAATAAATTAATTTCATGCAATTCTACATAAACGCAGTCAATTCCCCTTAATATTCTCTTGAAGTTCTGAAGAGCTTTCTTAAAATTATTAACACTTGGAGTAGTGAAAGTTTGCTTGATTTTGCTGTCAATTCTCCATGATGGCATAGGATACAATTTTTCTTGTTGGTCCTTGATTTCTTTCATTAATCGGTCTTTTATATTCTACCAGGTAGAGGGGTCAGTAATTCTACAACACGACTCTATGGCTTTATGACTTTTCCTTTATTCCCAGTATAAGAATCTTTATTTCCTTAGGGGCAGGAAAACTGACTTTCAATTTGTCATACAAACTTCCTAATCTATTATTTATAAGTGCACTTTATTTCTAGAATCCTTCAGGGTTTTAGTATTTGTTTCTCAAAAAGGCTTGCAAAACAGTGTTTGCTATGCATAATGTCTCTGCAGTGAGTTTTCCAAGTTTACTTAGGAAAACAAAGAGCCAAGAATAGTTCTAGTATAACCTCCCTTCTCAGAAGTAAATAATGAGTGCTATCCATAGGGAAAGGTATGAAAGAATAAAAAGTGAATTACAAAGAGAAAAACAGATTGGTTAAAATATTGTATGCTATGTTTTGGGAACAAGGGAAAATTCTAAAAGAGTCATTTTTTTAAAGTCATAACACATTTCTTCGAAAATGAATCAAAATGGCTGTTTAAGAGCATGTTTTACAAAAGATGTGATCGGAGAAATCAACATCCCTTCACAACAAATAACTAGACAGAAAATCAACAGGGATTTAGAAGAACTTCATCAATTTATTCAACATAATAACATTTAGAATATGCCACCCACAATAACAATATACTTCATTTCAAATATTAGATATCAAAATAAACCATGTCTTGGCCAAAAACAAACCTCAAAGAATTCTAAAATCAACTAAATCGTACAGTCTATGTTATCTGACTACAAGTGAATAAAGCCAGAAATCAAGAGAAAAACAACAGAAAAGTCTCCAAACACTTGAAAATTTAATGCACACTTTCAAATAAAAATAATATAAAATAAAAATTAGATGAATAAAATTAAGAGTATCTTGAATGAATTGAAAATGAAAATACAGCATATTAAAATTTGTGGAATATACCTTCAGCAGTGCTGACAGAGAATTTCATATCACCAAATGTAAACATTAGAAAAGGGAAAAAAATCTCAAATTGAAAATCTAAGCTGACACCACAGCAAGTTAGAAAAAGAACAACATGCCCTCAAAAAAGAAGAGAGAAGGAAATAATAAAGATGAGAGCATATATCAATAAATTGTAACAACAAACAACAAAAAATCTATAGAGAAAATCAATGAAACTATAAGTTGATACTTTGAACGGATAGATAATATATTGCCTTTCCTCTTGAAGTACTTACAAAGAAAAATATCACTAATATTAAAAGGAAACAAAAGATATTATTAGAAATCCTGCTTATCTCTCTTGCCACTCTCTCCAGTCTCCAGTAAACACCATTCCACTCTCAACTTCTATGAGACCACCTTTGGATTCTACATGTGCTTTGAGATTGTGTGGTACTAGTATTTCTGTGCCTAGCTTATTTCACTTAAGATAATGGTCTCTAGTTCTATCCATGTTTAGACAATGACAGGATTTCATTCTTTTTGACAAGCAAATAGTAGTCCATTATACATACGTACCTCAATTTCTTTATCCATCTTCTATTGGACATGTAGGTTGACTCCATTTCTTGGCTATTGTGAATACTGCTGCAACGAACAATGGGGTGCAAATGTCTCTTTGACATACTGATTTAATTTCCTTTGGATATATAACAAGGAGTGGGGTTACTGAATTGTATGATAGTTCTAATGGGAACCTCCATACTGTTTTCCATTATGATTGTGTTAATTTAGATTCCCACCAACAAGATGCAAGGGTTCTCTTTTCTCAACATCCTCATCAACACTTGTTATCTTTAGTCTTCTTGACAATAGAAATTCTTATTGGAGTGAAGAGATTTCTCATTGGGATTTTGATTTGTGTTTCCCTGATGTTAGTGACATTGAGTCTTTCTTCGTGTACAACTAAAGTTTGCTTGGAGCTAAACAGAAGCTGTGTGGAGAAATTTTTTTCTTTTAATTTTTTTAGTTGTAGATGGACACAATATCTTTATTTATTTATTTTTATGTGGTGCTGAGGATTGAACCCAGTGCCTCGCGCATGCAAGACAAGCGCTCTACCACTGAGCTACAATCCTAGCCCAAGAATTTTTAAAGTTACACAGTTAGATAAGAAGGCAACACACTTAATCTTTGCATAGGCCTTGATATTTTAATAAGAACTTTTCAGACTTTGTACTCTCAAAATGGTTATTGGGTTTTATAGACTGTTATACTCATTTTCTAATTGTTAGGAAAATGTCATACATGTTTATTATGATAGCACCAGACTTGTGAAGTCTATATTATTAAACATAACTAAGTTCTGTAACAAGATAATTAGCAATGGTGATAAGTAGCAATGGTTTGGTAACTTAGATCTGAAAGCTTTTCCCCAGCAAGTATCCATTTGTCTGGGAGGGTGTTTCAGGTAAGCAGTAAATTGGTTTCAGATGATTATTCAGGTACCTAGGCCTGGCAACTCTGCAATCCTTAGTACACAATTTCCAAGGTCACCTCCAACGTCATATTTCTCATTCCATTCCAGCTAGCAGAAACCAGCTACACTGCTATCTTGAAGACCTCAGTCTCAATTAGCACATATCATTTCTGTTTATATTCTGCTGGCTAAATGGTCACACAGTTTCATCTAACCTCAAGGGAACATGGGAAATGTTGTCCATACAGGCGCTTAGGAGGAATACATTTTGGTGAACAGTTATCAATCTCTGACAGAATCACTATTATAAAATTAGTAAGGGGGTACATAATAAATGCAATATGTGATGGAAAGAACAGGAGGAGATCAGAAAGAAACACGTGTACAAATTAGAAACCAAAAAAAATCAAAGATAAGAAAAAAAGAACTGTCTGTTGTCCCTATTTTTACTGTGTGACAAGCTTTTCAGAAGCTGGGTGGCTCAGCTAGTGTAAAAGTGTAACACCAAACCACAATATACAGAATTTGTCATTAAGAAGATGTGCTTACACACAAAGAAACATTACCAATAGCATATTTTAAGTTTTATTTCTTTGTAAATTTATTGAGAAGGAAATATATATTGCTACATTATACTAATATCCAATATTGCAAATTTGAAAAAAAAATTATGCATATTTCTCTATGACTTGAATCAATATATAATTATTGACCAATTGACAAAATAGAATCCTATTTCTATTTTTATGTGTGTACCACTGGGGATTAAACCTAGGAGTGTTTTTTAATCATTGAGTTACATCCCCAGACCTTTTTACCTTTTATTTTGAGACAGGGACTCACTAAGTTGCTGAGGCTGACTTTGAACTTGTGATCCTCCTCATGACAGTCTAACTTTCTGGGATTACAGGCATGCAACACCATGTTTGGTTTCTGTTTCATTCTAAAGTTATTTTTTGGAATATCTACTCAAGAGGTAAGATCACTTCTTTGGTTATAAAGTTAGATTTTTGAACATCAAAAGAAAGATTAATACATATTTATAAAAATATTTTCTATAAATAAAGTTATTTAATGGACCATTTGTTTTTCATACTAAATAATATATTTTAAAACAAATCAATTAGAGCAAAGTTTTGAAAAATATTGATTTTTAGGAGACTCATGGTATCTTTAATTCATTATTCTTTTTATTAATATATTTTCTAATCATAGTTTCTTAGCTAGCTATCTTTACTATAAATGCTGATTGTTAAAGTTTTATATGATTTTAAAACTATTAATAAAAATGTTAAAGAAAATAATTACATCTAAAGTTATCCTTTTTATATTTATGTGTACAGTATGTTTTATGTATGTTTATGTATTTTAAAGTTTGCATGGGTCAAGAATAGCTATCCCAATGTAAATATGTAAATATAAGAGGGAATTAAGGTCAATAGAAATATTTGCACCAACAGAAAGAAACAACAAAAAAATGTACAGAAGAAATAGTAAGCTCTTAACAAAGAATAATAGGATCTATTGCTTTGCTAAATTTTATGTGGATATGATATGGGACTGTCATGTACTAGTGTGACTTTTCATGCTGATGAGAGGACGTTGCTTACTTGTCTGCAGCATTGGGCATGCAGAGAGACTTGATGGAGGGTGGCCTATCTGAATGTGGCAAGGCTGGCCTACAATACAACCCAAACCACAATGTGTTTTTATACCTGGGACCATCACTGCTTCAAACAATTTTAGATTTATCTTTAACAACTCAAAATTAAGCCAAGTTAGTTTTGAATATAATTTAGATTAAAATAAGCCTTAATTCAAAAGCAAATATTGAACATTACTGAAGAAATACCATTCTGGATGAAACACCTGTTCCATTTAAATGTATTATAAAAATGTCTTTCCCTCAATGGATGTTTTCCTTAATTGTTCAAGTTAAACAATGTGACTTAAGGTGGAAAATACTGTGGAAAATTTTGAGTAGCTTCTAAGTAGTTGTTATTCTGCAGTACAGTATGTGATTCTTTAAGAGACTTGCTTGAGGGCTTGTTCTTAATCAAGCTCCTTATTTTCCTTATCCGGTAGCCAGATTCCCCAAGTGAAAGCATGAAGTTTCTTCATGGCATTATACAACTTCTTATAAATGATTTGTTGGTAGAATGACTTTGGAATCAGGAATGTCCTTAATATCCCATTGACACATGTGCCCCTAATCCCATGAGCCAATCTGGAGGGTGGTAGACAACTGAAGCTAAGCTATACCTTTTATTTAGAGCAATCATCGTGTTTGGACTATGTTATGTTTACATAATAATAGGCTACAGAGTTAGGACAGAGAAACACTGTTAACCCCAAATAGCATAATAAAACAAACAGCATAATTATGTGTACAGTATGTTTAAAAAATAAAAAAATAAATAAAAATAAAATTTCAAGTAGAGTTCTATGAATTGTATATTGATGTTATCTTACTATAAGAGAATACTACCTCTGAGAACAAGTTTTTTTTCTTTTTAATTGAATTCTTTTAAACTCTGTTTTGCCTCTTACCAAAATAATTATTTTAGTTGTGAAGAAACTTCTTTTTCTTCACCAAAAAAGAAATTTAGTTAAGACCTTGTTATCTTTTGTTTCAATTATCTCCATTTTGCTTTCATCAAATTGATTTCTCTATTAGACTATTTGATATTTAAATAAAAAATTTCCTTTTATATAACTAAAATGTTTCTCCAAAATAGAAGAAAATGAAACTTTCTGCTTATCATTATGTCAAACTCATTTAATATAGGTCCTTTGTCCTTCTGATGTTTCTGTAGTGATTTACACAGTATATTACACAGAGTAAGGTCTTAATAAAAAGCTATACGAATGTTTTATATGTGACATTTGACAGAAATTTTTATTTTATCTGTGTAAACTGACTTCAAAAAATTTATCCACAATTGCTTCTTTATACACACAGCATATTTTCCAAGACAATCAGTATGCAAGAAAAATATTGTTATAGCATAGGAAAACTATAACATTAGTTAAGTTTCTTAAGAATAAAACCATACTTTAGTCATAATAACATTCCCAAGAGAGTTTAACATAGTATTTTAATTAAAATTAGTGTTGAATAAGTAATTTTTCTTGAATTAACAGGAAGAATATTAGAGATAATTTGCCCAGCTTAAATTGCAGAATGCTCCTTCTTCCTTAGGATCTACAATATTTAATAATTTAACACCATTAACAATGTTATATTATTAATAATGTTATGTGTTAATCAACCCCAAAATGCTAATGGTTTACTAACAAATACTGTGTTATTGAACATACAACAACCAATGTGGACATTATATCAGTGGATGGTTATCCTGCATACAGTGACTCTGGAACACAAGTTCCTACCTTCCTATAGCTATGCTGTAGAATTTCTAGGGGCTCATCATCATCTGCATCTATCCAACAAGATTAAAAGCATATGAGAAAGGCACAACTACTTCTTTAAGTGTAGGTATAGAAGAGACACTCAAAATTATCACTCAATAGTTATATTGACTGGAACTAATGGATAGCCATGCCTAATTGCAACGGGGAGACAGAGAAATGGGAGTGGGTGGGGAGAAGAGCGGATTAAGTGGAAAGGATTAAAATCAAAGCTGGAAAGGAAGAGTCATAGAAATGTATGGTCTGTTCTACTGTTGTCTGCTGCAACTTCAGAATTATGTGATAGAAAGTGTATGATAGGAACTAGATTTGAAGTTAAGAAAAACTCAGGTGTGAAAGAACTTGCAAAGGGGGTGGAGGTATATTTTGTGTTCTGTATTTTGAAAGACAATGTCTACGTATAGCCTTGTGGAAGACTGGGTCATTAAGATATGGACAAAGCTTAGAGAAATATATTCAGAAGCAAAGCTACTACATAGGCAGAGTAGGTAGGTCTCATGTGTGTTTTAAATGGTAAAAGGAGAGGGAAGCACTTTGGGGTCTCCTTGTATCTGAGAGTTAGGCTAAGTGCAGCACAGAAACACCCAAGACAGGAAACAGAAATCTAGAGAAGGGTGTAGACTGGACCATGTACTAAACTGGATCATTTTAGTATTAGAAGACCCTCTATAGATCTTTGTAAAGTACATAGTCATGTGTATATATATGTACACATGATCTTGGGAAGTAACATTTTGCCTCACCCAGAAGGATTTTCTACCCCCCCTTTTTTTAACCTATTATAAATAATTAACCTACGTCTATTACCTCAACAATGCATTTATACTTATTACCTATTATGAGTGATTAACCTATAAAGCATCACTTGCCTACTTCAAAACTTTTTCTCTGGATATATTTTACTTCTGGAGTAAAACATTATAATCTATGTTGGGTTTATCTATAACTATAAAGCCTCACTAGAATATACTGCATGTATAAGTTAGAGAGGATTTGTGGCAAAAAAATTGCAATAATTACTTGAAATATAGAACACATTATTATCTACATTGTTTCTTCATTAAAAAGTTAATGATGAAGATGATCCTACATTTTTATGGAGTGCTGGTTTTCTTCAGAAAAAAAAATATAAAGACAATAAGAATGAAACTGCATTACTAAGAAATAAAATAATTTTTTAGTATGAAATAAAATAAGTTGATACCTAAATGCTATTGCTTTAAATATGACCAAGATCATAATGGTTTTTTGTTCACAAGGATATTAATAATAATTTGTTTTCTAGCATAAAATAAAATAACAACAAGAAATTGTTAACTACTTTTTTTGTGGTTGGAAAATTGCAGACTCATTAATTATAAAAGTAATTTGAGTTTACTTTCATTTATTTTATGGGGAATAAAAATAATGAAATCAGAAAGAAGAAACTTGCTTTCTGGCATTTAAAAACATTGGAATGCCAGTTCTTAATAATTATTTGCAGTTCACTAACACAAAGATCCCTGTGGGGAAAATGAATATTGAAATATTTATCTTTTTTAATTTGGATTTTCATGAATGATAAAAATGCCTTCAAGGAATGGACAGAAAAGTTATATGAATTGAAATATAATGGAAAAATAAAACATCAAATTAAAAAGAAAATCTAGATTAAATTCCATTGTTCTATGAAAAGAAATCATAATTTTATAAAACTTCTTGGCAAATTGGACTCAGTGCCAAATCTTTGACAATTTAGAAAAGAATCTTGAAGTCATTTTATTTATAAAAATGAATGAAGCATTTATACACATAAGTTGTAACAATATGACTATTATATTGTATAAAAATTGTATTATGTGCAGTAGTAGAATTCAAATGACAGTATTTTCATTTCCAAAATGACAAATAAGGTTTACTTTATAAATTTTCCCTTCAGAGAATAAAAAGATTCAGCGTTCTCCCTGGCTGGAAAATGAACTAACACAAAATGCCCGTTATTGATATTTTAAAAGTTGTTTTGCAAATTGAGGACATTAAAGAGCTATTTCACAAAATAGGGCTGAGGATGTGGCTCAGTGGTCGAGTGCCCCTGAGTTCAATCCCCAGTACCAAAAAAAAAAAAAAAGAGCTATTTCTAAATAATCGGACAATTTCAAAACTGTAAAAATTGAGAACAAATTATTATTCCTTATACAATGCTTAATTTGCTATAATTAGAAAACTTTTAGAACTATTATTCCTCACATAGTTTGGCAAAAATAGAAAACTTAGAAAATACACTCTATTGGCAAGATTTGGAGAATCAGTTACTCTGATAAATTGTTAGTTGAAGTACAAAGTGATAAAAACCCTATTGGGGAGACTTATTTGGTTATGTCCAAAAAATGTTCTATTCATGTGCTTCTTGACTCAGCAATCTAATGTCTAAAAATATGGATGAAAGATCCACTTCCACAAATACAGGGAAAATGCACAATTTTATTTGGTCTATCATTATGTTTAAAAACAAAAGTTTGGGAAAAGTTCCCCAAGTGGAATATTTATCTACACTCCCAAATAAAATATTATCAGCCATCAACACACACACAGATAGAATGAGAAATCATCAGAATAGTTTTGTAAGTGATCACAAAAATGGATGCAGGATATTGTATATATCTGGCTTTAAAAAGGGGGAGAACCACTGGTCATATATCTGAATATGAACTAGAGTTAATCAAAATGATAGGTAAAGATAGGGCAGATGAGTTTGGACTAGAAGTAAAACTTTTCTGCATCTATTTTTAAGCAAAAGTTTTGTCTTTGAGTAATGCAAATGTTTTATATACATAAAAATTAAATAATTAAACAACTGCTAAAATTGAAAATATTAACAACAAAAATGTAAATTACTTTCAGAGGCTAAGTTAGGTTGATCATATTAAACATCAAAGGCAAGAAGCCAGCCAAAAATTTAACTAAAGGTGTTGTAGAATTATTGTTTATCATCTGTAATTTAAAATTTATCCCCACCATCATGACATTGAAATCCTTAATAGACATCAATCTTCAAATATAATTTGACTCAGAAACTGATCTAAAGCATGGTCTTTTCTAGAATGGTCTTTAAAAAGTTTGGGCAGTTTAGTTTTTTATTGTTAAATGGCTATGAAAACAGCATACCATGTCCTTTGATGTGTTCATAAGCTGTGAGCCCAAGTGACAATTTATATTCTGATTGCTTTATTCATAATGCATAGATCTAGCCAAAGAGATCATTGAAAATAAGATAAATAGAAACTGAATATAGCACAAAGTATGTGTGCAAATAGACATCATAATCTCTTTTTAACATCCAAGTGCCATGGTTATAGGTACCATCTTATCCATCTTTCACAGACAGAGCAGCAATCATAGTGATGCTTCAAGAACTGGTGGGAGGGGCTGGGATTGTGGCTCAGTGGTAGAGCGCTTGCCTCGCATGCGTGAGGCCCTGGGTTCGATCCTCAGCACCATGTACAAAGCAATCAAATAAAGACATTGTGTCCATCTACAATTAAAAAAATATTTAAAAAAAAAAAAAGAACTGGTGGGATCCTCCAGCAGATCCTCGAAGGGTGGATGCTTTCATCATGCATCTTCTAGGCTCTGAGACCTACTTCTCTGTCAGAACAAATTTAAAAACCTCTGGCCTGGCACCCCAGTTTTTTTTTTTTTTGAGGGGAAGACCAGGGATTGAACCCACAGGTGCTTAACCACTGAGTTACACTCCCAGCAGCCCCCTTTATTTATTTGTTTATTTTTTTTTGTATTTTGAGGGTCTCACTAAGGGTCTCACTAAGTTCCTTAGAGCTTTACTGAGTTGCTAAGGCTGGCTTTGAATTTGTGATCCTCTTGCTTCAGCCTCCCAAGTTGCTATAATTATAAGTATGTGCCACCATGCCAGGCGACCTCAGGTTCTCAATGTTCTCATTCTACTTTCCTCTCCAATTCACTAAATGATCCTATCCTTTCTATAGATCTAGCCTGTTATTCTTTCTCTTAACATTTTTTCTACATGTCTTCATTCTTTTTTCCTGTCCCTAATGATGTCTTCTTTCTACTCCTTTTCTGTCTTAGTAAGTTTACCTCTTTTTGATTTTGTGATGAATGCATCTAACAATGTATTTGTCCTCTTAACCTTGCAGTGCAAAATTCAGTTTATAATATAAGAACATCTAGACATTTTTCTTATGATGACTCATCTATTGAAAAGTAATATTTCAAAACAATTATAAAACTCCTATAAATGTCTCTTCTTTTATTCTTTTATTCTTCAACCCCTTCCACAATTTGGGGAATAAGATGATGTTACTGACTTAATGAACCTCCAGAATACAAAATATCCAGTTGGATGAAACATAGTGATATAAAATGTCTTATGCCTTTGAAAGCTCCATTAGTTAGGTTAAAAAACTCACATATACTTTGAAAAATATATAAAAGATTACTTAAATTGATATAATTTTCCCCAAATGGGGGTAACATTTCATATCTAACCATCCACTATCAAGAGAAATCATAAAATAAAAAATATAAATTATCTTAAATGTTATTACCTAACTATAAGAAATGATCTTATTTTATTTGAAACAATATTCTATTTTTATTTCAATGGAATTAAGCCTACTACTGACAGAGTTTCTGGATTTGTAAGATAAGCAAACTTGGAGATTTGAAGTCCTGTTCCCACTCATTCCCTTCCAATCACTGATGGTAAGACAGACTTACTGATGTATAAAATCCTATAATTATAAGTGTATTAATTTGGCCAAAGTCTGTCTATTAAAATTTGAATAATCAACATATAATTGTTCATAGGTGATGAAAATTCCAAGATAATAATTTGTGAGCTTGAAAAACCCTATTAATCAATGAAGTTATTGTACCTCAAGTCAATGCTTGAAGGGAAGGTTTGAGCTGCAGAGAGTATATGGTCATCCCATTGGCTAGAGAAACGACACATCCAACCTAAGCAATTGAACAGGAAGCAGAGGACTCTTTTGTGCCAAGACAAATGGAAAATTATGCATATTTCGTTCAGCGCTTGACATAGAGAAAAAATGTTTCTAGCATATTTGTTCTAATTAATTATACATAACAGTAGAATGCATCATACATAAATGGAGTATAACTTCTCATTCTTCAGGTTGTACATGATGTAAAGTTACGTGGGTCATGCAATTATATATGCACATAGAGCAATAATGTCCGATTCATTCTACTATTCTTTCTACCTGCACAATCCCTCCATTCCTTTCACTCCCCTTTGTGTAATATAATATATTTTATAAATGAAGAGATGCAGAAAATAGTACTTCAAATATTCACCTGGGCATCATGTTAGAAACTTTGTGACACCTTGTTGCTGATTTTCAAATACTTAGATATGAAATGAGAGTCAAATTGTTTTGCATGTGTTCAGGAAGACACAGAGAAAATGTTTGTGAATAGACATTGCTTCTCTATATAAGTCCTTTCCATCATCAGTGGCTTCATTTTAGTTCTTTTAATTCAAATCTTATTAGTTCCCTGATATAAGTCAAACTCTCCTTTGACTGTAGCTGAACTTGGTGGCTGGCACCATCCACTAGACATTTTGCAATAAAATATCACATCAGGGAAAGCTAAATCCAGCTCTATGAAGATAACACACACACTACCTGGACAAAACAAACCAAAGTCTATGTTACTAGATTTCTGTTTTGTACTCAAATGGACTTTTCAATCATGACAGTAAAGGAGTTTATCAAATTTGATTAATAGAAACTAATATGACATCTTAAGAAAAAAAAAATCAGGAAACTGCGAGTTGCTAACCTTTTAAAAATTTTAATGGAAAACATAAGAAAGGGTAGTAGACTTTTAAATAGTGAGCAATGTTGGGTAAAGCAATGATTCAATACTAGAGTTAGGTGACCTGTCAGGCATGCTGCCTTAATGTAATACACATTGCAGAAGACCAATGGACTTTCTATATGATCAACAGACATACTGAAAAAAACTAAAATTAAATATGGACATCATTTCTGTTGTACTCATAGAAATAAAATGAGAAGATGCAACTTAAAAAGTACTATAATTTTTGTATATATATCAACATTATTATATGTTGTGTTCTATTTTTTTTTGTCTGTGATGGAATGAACAAGCCATTTAATTTATTTTTAAACATCATTTTTTTCTTTTGTGTAAACTGAAGATACTGGTTGGATATTTTAACAAATAATTTTAGATTCTCCTGTAAAGTCTGATTAGTAATTTTTAACTGGAAATATTTTCTTGGGTTTTTGATGAAATCAAGTGACAAAAAGGTGACCTATATATTTTTATACAAAGAACAAGTAACAAAAATAACTGAAATTTTGTATTTTTAAGTTTTATTTCCTTGTGATGTATTAACACAAAAATTCTATTTAGTCAAGCTATAAATATTTTACTTCTATTTTACTCACCAAAAATTATAGGTATGGGTTTAATAAAATAATAATATTTTCCATGAAGCACCAATTGAAAATTTTAGATATTTATGAATACTCTTATGTAGGTGTTTGTAGACATATGTTTTTTATTTTTCTCAGGGAAATACCTGCAATTGAAATTGGGTGGTCTTAGAGTAAGTCTGATTTTACTTATATAATAAAATTTATTTTGCACAATGTTTTTCTACCATCTCCTTTCCCACCAATAATATATGAGAGTTCCTGTTCTACATCTCTGCCCTTGTTCGATCTGAATAGTTTTTTTATTTCTTCTGTATCTCCTTGTGGTTTTCATTGACTTTCTTTTGTGACATATGGGATTGTCACAATAAATAATACTGTGCATTTCTCCATGTAGATATCAGCCATTTATAATCTTACTCTGAAATGGTTGCTAAGATCATTCATATGAGAATGAGGTTGTTTACCCTTTTATTCTCAGTTACAGGAAAAATAAAAATTTTGCATTCCAGCCCTTTTTTAAAGATACATTGTATCAATAGTTTCTCCCAATCTGTTGCTTGTGCATTCATTTTTTCTCCTTTGCACCAGGGATTGAACTCAGGGGCACTCGACCACTGAGCCGCATCCCTAGCCTTATTTTGTATTTTATTTAGAGACAAAGTCTCACTGAGTTGCTTAGGGCCTTGCCTTTGCTGAGGTTGGCTTTGAACTCTGTGATCTTCCTGACTCAGCTTCCCCAGCTGCTGGAATTACAGGCGTGCACCACTGCGACTGGCCTATGCATTCATTTTTATAGCTGAGTTTTCTGTAAGCAGAAATTGTTTATTTTAATAGATACTAATTCAGCAATTATTGTTGTATTTCTTTTTTGTGACAAGAGAAACTTTTGCTACAGGCACATGATTTATTTTTATGTTCTCTTCTAAAGGCTTTATGGTTTTATTTTTCATGTTTATTTTTATCACTAGATTATTTCAGACTACTTTCGTGTATAGCATGAAATAGGTGTTAACATTTAATTTTATTTTTTCTTTATGGGCATCTCATTATTCTCTTAGTATTTGTTAAAAAATAAATTCCATTGCCCATTTACCTTTATGTAAAATCACATGACTATAATCCAGGTTTGTTCTCATTCTGTTTGTTGACTTTAAGCTAGTACCATACTTACTTGATGACAGTAGTTCTATTTGAAGTCTTTGGGTCATGTAGTGAGCCTTATGAGCAAGCCCCCCACATCTTTTGCTTTGTTATATTTTCTCATTTGCATTTAAATATAAATTCTAGAACCCAATTGTGGATATAAAAAAATCTGATAGAATTAATTATACTTTGGATTTCATTGAATCCATAATTAATTTGGGGAAAATTCATATCTAAGTATTAAGTCTTAACAGTTGAAGAACTATGTATATCTTCCAATTACTTAGAAGTCATTTGATTTCTTTCAGCAGAGATTCACAGTTTCATGTGAAAATATTGCCCACCTTTTGTTGAAATTCTTTGTAAAAATTTTATGAATGCTGGTGCTATTGTGAATAGTATTTTAAAATTTTTATTTGTTCCAATTGTTTGCTGTTTGATACAAAAGTGCAATTGACTTTTAAAAAGTAAACTTAAAACCTGAACCTGTGTTCAATTCATTTACTGTATTTATTAGTTATTTTGTGTATTCATTAGGACTTTTTATATATACAATCATGTCATCCACAAATAGAGTTTCTTTCTTTCTGAACTTTGTGTCTTCTTTCTCTCTTTTTCTTTTCTTTTCTTAGTTTATTGTATTGAGTTGCAGAAAGTGAACATATTTTTTCCCAATTCTAAGAAGAATCTTCAGTATTTCACCAATAAGTGGGATGCCATCAACAGGTGCTTTATAGCTACTTTTGATTCCATTGAAGAAATTTTGTCCTATTCTGCATACACTGAGATATCAATAGGGATTTTTTTCTTTTTTGGTTAGTTGCTATTGTGAGTGGTATTGATGTAAAAATGTCAAAGTACTTTGACATTCTTGAAATTCTGCCTGGTAGATCATGTCATATTATCCTTTCAAAATGTTACTAAATTAAATTTTCTATGTGTTTTGTTTTTGCATGTATGTGTTTGAAAGATATTTTTCCTCTATATTTCATTGTAACATCTTTCTCATGTTTGGATTGTAGGATGATTTGGTCTTATTAAACGAGTCAGGAATTCTTGCTCCTCTGTATTCTGTGAAGTTGTATGGAAATTGATTATTCAAAAGTAAAAGTATCTGGACCTAGAGATTTCTTTGTGGGGAAATTTTAATAAACTTAGATTCTCTTTTTTTTTCTTATATCAGTTTGGTTAAATTTTAGTTTTAACTAATTTGTTTGTATTCTTGGAAGTGTTTCATTTTGGGCATGTAGTTGCTGATCATATTTGCATAGTATTGTTTTCTGTGAGATAGTGTAGGCATAACTCCTGCCTTATCTTGGATAGTGGTAATTTGTGTTTTTATCCTTTTTTCCTTGATCTATCCAGCTCAAGATTCATCATTTTTCTTGATCTATTCAATTGACCATATTTTTACTTTATTTTTCCAATGCTTGTTTGTTTCCATTTGGTTTATGCAATTATTAAAATTATTATCTTTAAAACATAAGGTCCTGATATTTTAGAAGTTTTACAATACTACTATTTGATTATCCTTAAATTGTTATTGTTTAGTTGAACTTTTTGCAATATCCAATAATCTATAGCAAGTTATGGAAGAAGACATCCTGTTCTTAAGCAAGGGAGTGATCACATTAAGGACAAATCTTGGAAGTTATTAGTTCATTAGTAAATTAACATTTTATCTAGGTAGTAAATTGGTAAACTTTGTCTCTCTCATACACTACACACTATACACACATACACAGGTGAGCCTCAACTTAAAATTGTTTTCCTTTTGATTTTTCATACTTCAAATTTTGATCTCTTCTCAGGCTAGCAATACATCCTAAAATACTCCTGTGATGTGTGGCAGCAGCAGCAAGCTGCAGCTCCCAGTCATCCAGTAACCTGTGCAATAACAGCAGTAGACCACCGACACTACAGGGCACTGTGTTGCCAACACTTATTGAAATTTTTTGTTTTGTGTTTTGCATCTCATTGTGTCTACAAAATGCCCATCTGTGTGTGCACATGAGGTATTCATCAATTTATCACAAAACAGGCTTTGTGTTAGATGATTTTGTCCAAATGTAGGCCAATGTTGTTTTGAGCTTATGTAAGGCAGGCTAGGCTGAGATATTTTGTACAGTAGTTTAAGTGTATTCAAAGTATTTTGGATGCACAACATTTTCAACTTACAATGTGTCTGTTGGTACATAATCATATGACAAGTAAAAGAGCATCTTTTATGTGTATATTTCTGTCAGCTTTGTGTCTCTATGTCTAAAAAAACCCACGAGGCTCTCAGAGGGTCTTCTCACAAATTGGGCAGCTGTTCATGGCGCATCATATTTGCACTTACAAGAATCTCCAGACTAGGGAAGATAGAGAGAATGCAGCTTGACACAAACATGGCTGGGAAGAATTGGTACATTATACAATCCAACTTGTTTAGGAAATGGAATCCAGAATCATGATCTCACTGAAGACCTCACCCCTATAGTAGAGCCAAAGGATTCTTATGTGCCTACATGAATCATATGACAAGCTGCTGTAAACAGCTTACAAGAGACCTCTTTTCTTTAAAATTTACATCACCGCAGAAAGGAGACTACTGCAGTCTGGCTGGTTGCAGCAGTACTGTGTCCTCCTGTGTTTGTCAAACAGCCTTATGATACTCAGCCTCCTCTCCCCACACTCCAGGAGGAGTGAGTCCAGATTAAAATTTGAATCATCTCTGAATAAGGTTCCAACCATGGAAAACACCTGGCCATTGCTTTGTAAAAAGCAAATCTGTTTATGATTATAGATTTTGAAAAATTTTTTGTAGCAGGAAGATACATAAATTTTGTCCTGCTCCTGGAGCATTTGTTTTGAGTCTCCAACTAGGAACAAATTACAAGTGTCCTCAACACCTGAAGATGTTAACTCATCTTCATTTTTTTAAAAAATATTTTTTAGTTATAGTTCAGTCTCACATAGTCTGTGGTGATGTCTGTGTGAGGGGACATGGCTTGAGTCTGTGTATCATGTTACTTTGAAATGAACACCTTGAATAGCACTAATTTTTATTTGTTATATTTTTCTATGAAACTAGTATCACTTGGAAAGAGGTTTTATTTTGTAAGCAATCATTTGTGACCTGAGGCATGTTAGGGTTGGTATTTTAGTAAGCTCACAGCAGGTTCTTCCAAGGTCATGGAGAAAGGTGCATATTAAGGTTTGAATTGGCATTGAGCTGCACACTTTGTCCTGCCTGTTTGGTTTAGTTTTTAAACTAGTTTTCCAGTTTTGTGACTTCAATCATGTGAAAGTTCTGTTGAGTTGAAAAATTATGTCTGTCTCACAAATTGAGGAATTTATGTGTAAAATAAAGTATGGATAAATCTCATCAAATGTCATACATTTACATATGAATGGTTTTCTCCAAGAACATACAAAGTCAATAAAATCCTTTTAGTTTTCCAATAAATAAATAAAATAAAATAAAATAAAAAACCCCACAAGAGCAACTTAGAAGAGGAAGAGTTAATTTTGGGCTCACAGTTTCAGAGGTTTAGTCCATAGTCAGCAGATGTCATTGCTCTAGGCCCAAGGTGAGACAGAGCATCATGACAGAAGGGCATGGCAGAGGAAAGCAGTTCAGGACATGATAGGGAGGAAGCAGGGAGAATTCCACTCACCAGGGACAAAATTTAAACCCCAAAGGCACACCCAGTGGTATACTTCCTCTAGCTGTGCCCTAGCTGCCTACAGTTACCAGATAGTTACTCTGTTCAAATGGATAAATCTGCTGATTAGGTTAAAGTTTTCATTATCTATTTCACCTCTGAAAATTCTTGCATTGTCTCACACATGAGCTTTTGGGGAATACTACTTATCCAAATCATAACATATATACATACATATTCATATATATATATATATATATATATATATATATATAAAATTTGGCAAGTAAAGGAGATATTGTATGTATCTATCTAAAAAGTACTCATTAAATGTTCACTTTGCAAGACACTGTAAATACAGTATATATCAATAATTACAACCATGAATTATTAAGCTACTACATGCTGGGCATATATATATATTTTTTTAACATTTATTTTTTAGTTGTAGGCAGACAGAATATCTTTATTTTTATTTTTATGTGGTGCTGAGGATCGAACCCAGTGCCTCACACATGCCAGGTGAGCACGGTACCACTGCGCCATAACCCCAGCCCCCATATATATTGTTTTTAATCAGTCAGATCATATGCCTGTTTTCAGGTAAGGAAAATATGATTTAGAGCAGTCAAATACCTTACTCAATTTCAAGCAACTTTCTTATATTTCAGTTTCAAGACAGACTAGTCAGATTCTACAACTGAGGAACAGAATTATAAGGTCAAGAGAGAATTAAGAAAATGAAAGAATGAATGATCTTAAACCTTTTGTTATTGAAAATGTATTAAATTTTAGAAATATTTAGAATAAAAATCCAGGAAATCATTTATTAAAAAGCAAAATCTTTCTGGGCATGGTGGCACAAGCCTGTAATCTCAGCATTTAGGGAGGCTGAGAAAGGAGGATCACAAGTTCAAAGCCAGCCTCAGCAATGATGAGGTGCTAAGCAACTCAGTGAGACCCTGTCTCTACATAGAACACAAAATAGGTCTGGGGATGTGGCTCAGTGGTTGAGCACCCCTGAGTTCAATCTCCAGTACCAAAAAAACAAAAAAAAAGTAAAATCTCATTAATTTATTATTGAGCATCCCAGACCTAAATAATGGATGTTGAAATGCTTCTGAAGATAATCTTTGGTTGGAGGTTTTAAAAGAAAGTCACAATAGGAATTATCATAGCAGCCTGAAGTGATAATTTCGTTCCAGTGGCATGTAGTAATCTAACTTATTCTTATTAATACATGATTCTTTTTGTGTCTGTAATAAAACAATGTATATAAATGATCCATTGCAGCAAAGACAGGTCTTCAAGAAAAGATGGGGGTGTAGTTCAGTGGTAGAGCCCTTCCCTAGCATGCTCCAGGCTCTGGGTTGGATCTCAAGTCTCCCACCACCCCCCAAAGAAAATGAAGGAAAAAGAAAAGTACATTCTATTGTGTTCAGTTTTACTTATTTTAAATGACATGCCCATGAGGTATCACATGAAATTACTGGTCTATTAAATGTGACATTGTGTTTCATTTTTTGCTAAATTTTTAAATCTATTTTTCTAATAAATACAGAAATAAAAATCAATTAAGCTTAACTTTCATTTTGCACATCAACATCAGTTACAAGAATTTTCTAAATATTGTTTTCTGAAGATGATTATATATAATGTAATGTCATTTTGTATAGGGCTGGGGATGTGGCTCAGTGGTCGAGTACCACTGAGTTCAATCCCCAGTACCAATAATAATAATAATAATAACGTAATGTCATTTTGTGTTATTAACTAATGCATACATTGTATATGATCATGAAACCTAAGGTAGTGTTGACTATTTTTTATAAACTGTTCCTAATACTTTACTCAACAGATTTTTAAAAATAATATAAACTGATTATTCATCACCAAGAGATACTCATTAGAATGTTCAATGTGAATGACTCCCAAACAGCTATTGTACTACAGATGTTATCAGCCAATCAATGTAATCAGTGCAATCCTCCCTGTCATATGGTGAATGTCTGGGAATTTGAAAGGGCCGGGGTGAGATTAATTGAGCTTAGAGAATGAATCCAAGAGACTAGAAAACATGGAGTCCATGGGTGACAGAGAGTACTAAGGATTCTCCTCCACCACACTAGTGGAACACAGGGAAGCTCACTTGGGGGCAGTCTCCTAGCATGGACCAGCAGCTGCTGGGCCCAGGAGGTATGCTTATTTAAAATCTCCAAATTGCAATTTAATGAGGAACATGGAGCCTACCTACGTCTTCTTTTTGATATGTGGATACTAACACACAGTAAGGGGTGGGGAGAATAGAAGTTCATTCGATCAAACAAAGTGGAAGGAAGGGAAAGGAGTGCGGATGAGAATAGGAAAGACGTTAGAGTAAATTGAACATAACTTTCCTATATTCGTATATGAATACACAACCAGTGAAATTCCACATCCAGTACAACCATAAGAATGAGATTCTAATTGGAATTATACTCCATGTATATATTATATGTCAAAATAAACTCTAATGTGATATATATGAAAAGAATAATTTTTTTAAATGAAGAAAGAAGAAATGAAATTACTGATTTATGTTCAATAATTACAACAAATCAAAAATAAGAAAATCATGTCTGAATCTTTGTAACACATTATTAGAAATATATGGGAATAAATAAAAGTGATAAATTATTTTTCAAACATAAATCCTCAAATATTCTGATACATTTATTTATAAACTTGCAAGATATCAAATCTTTATCAATAATTCGAGAGAAGACATTTCAGGGAAGGGAAGAAATTTGTGGTGGTAGTATGACCCAGAAATTTGAGCACTAATTTTTGTCTCAGGTAAAAAAGTATTCTGGCTTCTGGTCTTCAGCTTCAAGGGCCAAGTGCCCTGGTAGAAATAATGGGTAACACATGAGTGTAGTCAAAATAGTTGTCTCCATCTATTTTGAGGTTAGGCCCTATATATTACTCACTGATACATCCCCAGGGTCTACTTCAGTACCTGATGCATAGAAATATATGCATAGAAGTATATAGTTCAGTGCTCAATAAAAAATTTATTGATCTGAAGCAGACTCCCATAACAGAGGCATGCACAATTTGAGTCTCATTAGAGAATTTTAAAAAATATCCTCTAAAGTTTATTTGGGGAATATATTTTTAAAGTGTTTATTATCTTCATGTAAAAATAGCTTAAATGAATATAGAAGGCATTTCTCAGTTCTGATACTACATAAAACCTGGATTCAAAGTTATGTTTTGTACTTCTGAGATCCAGGAAATCCCCATTTTATGAATGAGTTATACTACAAAAGTTTGCCCTTTTTTTTTGAAAATTTGATTGTATTTTTTTAACCACTTCATTTTAACGTTTATTTCACCATTGCATTCTCTCAGTTCTGTGCAGTAAATATTTATTGGGTGCACACTATTTGCGATGCACTGAAAGCTGTTGCATAAATCCCAAAGATGGAAAACATAGTTGCAGACATCAAGAGCTTGACACCTCGTGGAGGGAACACACCCAGGGAGAAATAATTTCAATATAAGGCTGATGGCCAAATATGCTTGGGTGGAAAGCATAATGTGGTGTTTGAGTCTGAAATATGTTATTAATTCTAATTGGCATAATTTTATTATTATTTTTATTTTTTTGGTACTAGAGATTGAACCCAAGGGCACTTTACCACTGAGTTACATCTCCAGCCCTTTTGATTTTTTATTTTGAAATAAGGTCTCATGAAGTCGCTGAGACTGTCCTCAAATGTGTGATCCTTCTACCTCATGTTCCCAAGTTTGCTAGGTTTTCAAACATACCACTGGATGCGACCAGAAAACCATTTTATTACTAGTAAAATTATAGATCAGAGATACAAAAGCAACTAAGTAATTTTTAACATTTACTATAATAACACTTGAAAACTAAAATTGTGCTTAATTGTTTAAAGAGGAAAATAAAGACGTAGATGGACCCTTTTGTGCCTGTTTTGAAAAGGGATATTTGGGGGACACATTTAACTGAGAGAGAATTGAAATGAAAATTTTAAAATCTACTTTTTGCTTTCAAGTTAGTTTGGATTTTCATTTTTACCCTCATGTATCTGTACTCCATCCAAATTAGATTTTTTAAAAAATAAGTTAATTTACAATTATTTGAACTACATCTAAATGTCATCTTTATAAAGCTTTCTTCTCATTACCAACCAATGATCTTTCACCTTGAAACTCTGAAGTGGTAGCTTTCACTGTTTATCTGCTGTTTTAATTCTTTGAATATGTATCTTGACTGTGGTTTAAGGGCAAGATCTGAATCAATGTCTCACTGTTCTTTTAACCTTCTCAGCAACTGCAATGCTTGGGGCATTGTAGTTTCCACAAGTACTTAATGAAAGATGTTTCTTGTGCTTGCAAATAATAGCTTTGATTTATAAACTATGACTGGAGTTAAATGCTTGCTTCTAAGTAAAGTGAAGGTAGGATGGGAGTGGCAGGTTTAACCAGCTAAGATTGCATAAAGATAGTTGGAATAAAAGGATATAAATAATCTGTGATTTGATGAACTTAACTTCTAGAGTGCTATAGTGTATTCTTAATTTATTAAACTAATATACATTACAATATTTTATATATGAAATTAGTTCATATTACTCTTAATTCCCTTATTACCTGAGATGACACTGAGCATGAACAGATACCTTTTAAAATGTTGGTCCTGATGATATTTTCCTTTGCTGCCCTTGAATGCATAGGACAATCATTCATTCATTGGTTCATTGTTTCATTTTCAATTTAATCTTAAGTTGCTGGAGATATAAGGAAGATCAGACATAATTCTTAATCTCAAGAATACAAAATCAATCAGCAAGAGAGATATAAAAAGAGAAATAAAGCATTGTAAGTATGGTCTAATGAAGGTATAGAGAAAGATTGGGAGGAGGTAAAGGAGGAAACCCATAGAAACAGGATCATGGAAATAAAACAGTTTTGAAATGTGAGGAGTAGTAAACAACATAAAATGGTCCCAAGAAATCAAGAACCATATGACAGAAAATGTGTTAAGATGATTTTGCAACACTAAGGCCATTTGTCATTTGCAAGGTCTTTTGCAGAGGATGCTTGAGGGAAACCTCAATTGCAATATGCCAAGGACTTTTTAGAGGTGAGAATATGTAGGCAGCACATGCAGATAATTAAGTTGAATATGTTTATTTGTGAAGGCAAGGGGAAGACTAGTGTAATTACTAAAGGGTAGAGCTGATCAAAAGAGTTACATAATTTTGTTTCTGTTTTGGTTATTTAATTGAGAGAGACCTGAAACAATATAAATGATGTTGGGACGGGGCCATGGGAGTGTGAAAATATAGTAGAGGCCATCGATTGAATGTAATTGAAATAACTGAGAAGACAGAAAGAGGCAGGTTACAGAGTCAAGAAAGAAGAATTAACCATGTATGAGAACACTTCTAATTAACAATGATGGAAGAAAGGAAAGGAGGGGCAAATTCAGTTGAGGTTTTATATTTTAAGATAGGACATCTGAAAGGGTTCTTTTCTGGTGATATTTATTTTCTTTTCTTTTTTTTTTTTGGTACTGGGGATTGAACTCAGGGGCACTCGACCACTGAGCCACATCCCCAGCCCTATTTCGTGTTTTATGTAGAGACAGGGTCTCACTGAGTTGCTTAGCACCTCGCCATTGCTGAGGCTGGCTTTGAACTCGCGATTCTCCTGTCTCAGCCCCCCTAAGTGCTGGGATTACAGGCTTGAGCCACCGCGCCCGGCTGATATTTATTTTCTTTAAGAAGTAAGAGAAAAGGAACCACAAACTTTACATGACTTGTCAACTATCATATCACCTTTCATTTTAGAATTTCATTTAACACATAGGGATATTCATTTATGACCAGTTTCCTCCAAAGAGATCAAATAAGTGTATACATTTTCATTAATTTATCACCTAATATTGGAAGTAATATGATAAGTTTAAAATAGTATTTCATTTCTTATATGTGTATTGAATATTGATGGATTCTTCTCTCATTTCTACTACCACCATGCTATGACTGCCAGCCACCACCACTTTTTTGGTGGGGGTGGCATATCAGGGATTGAACCCGGGGCATTCAACCACTGAGCCACATCCTCATCCCTTTGTTGTATTTTATTTAGAGACAGGGTCTCACGGAGTTGTTTAGTGACTCGCTTTTGCTAAGGCTGGCTTCGAACTCGAGATCCTCCTCTCTTGGCCTCCTGAGCCGCTGGGATTACAGCATGAATCACCAGGCCCAGCAACCACCAGTTTCACTTTGTTTCATCACCCATGTTGAGCATTTTACATATGTGTCCTTTCATTCTCATAATTATCCTTCAAGGTGGGTTACATTAATATTTTCCTTTTAAAGGAGAAGAAACCAAAACAAAAGACTCAGATAACTTGCCCAAAAGTATACAATAGAAGTGGAGCCAGGATTCTATCAAGACAATTCAACCATGGAGCCCTGATCTTGGCTATTTGAACGGCACCAGTGGTCAGCAATGCCAACTTCACTCTGCATTCATAGGGTTACTTAAAACTGGGTCTGTTGAATGTCTTAGAAAGAGGAATATGGAAAAAAGCAGGCCCACTGTGACTTATGCTGATGGATAATCCAGAAAATAAGAGTCAGAATAATTTTTTTTACCCTTATAGTACATTTATGTAAATTTTTAAATTCTTAAAAAACCACTGTGCATAAATAAGTTATTACAGATTTTATCCATATTTTATTAAATAATGAACAATAAATACCATCTTTTAATTAAAAATTACCTTATTCAAGTTTTCAAGAGTATTTTGATATTATACTTATTTTATACTTTAGTAAATAATATTCCTCTCATTTTAAAAAAATTTTTCATGCCTACCTACTTTGATCAAATCCTATTTTATTCTTTATTTTTCAAGGTCAGTTATTAATTTTGTGTAGAAATCAACTTCAGTAATTATAGAATGTTTAATTTATATCTCATTTAGATATTTTCCACAGATAATTAAAAATGAAAAAACTAGTACTTCTTGGGTATTTTATGGAACAAATAATTTGTTTAGCTTTTGCTTTGATTTTGAGTAATGGCAAAGACATCCAAGTTGGTAAACTGGAAGGGAAGTAAACTTTTGGATCTGGTACTCTTGGATTATAGGATATTTGTTATTGTAAGATTTGATGAATCTTCAGGATGAGAAATAGGGTCTAATTTGGGCCATAAAGACATGCCACCTTTTTGATCTATGTACTCATGTACTCAGCCAGCAAACAAAGGCATGATCAGGGCATTCATCCGGCTGAGAGGCCTCTGCAGCAGCTCTTGAAACTCCGGATCTCAGCCCCTGCAGTACAATGGAATCAGTATGTCTATGGATCTTATAACCTTGAAAAACCATCCATACATTTTTTACATGCCATAGTATTCACAGCAGAAGAGAAAATTGTGTTTCTCCTTGGGCATTATCAGTCTGATAAGTTTAAATGAAAAAACATATCTTTTATATTTTTTCATAGTCATCGAATGGTTATGTTAAAGTCATTGTGCCATTGGACTGCTACTCTACTGTAGTTTTAATTCTCCCTCTTTTGGTAAAATGACCTTGGACTTGTGTGTTAAACAAATGACTGATTCTATATTTGCCTCTAGGGTTTGTTTAGTAAATTTCAGTGACATCCATATAAATAAGATCAAAATTGATCTATGCATATTCTAAATGTCTTGAAAGTCCTTAGAAAATATACCAACCTTGATACTGATTACATCCATTGTCTCTTTTATATAATATTTACATTATTTTCACAGAATTTCTCCAGGTTAATACAACTCTTTCTACCTTGTAGTTTATATTTTGGTATGTAATTTGGAGTTCAAAGTTTCTAACCTTGATAGACTGGTCATTACTGCAGCACCAAACATCTTTTTCTGATACTTGCTTATAAATTGCGATTCCATGGGCAGAATGATGAAAAATGGAAGTCTAGTGCAGGTGCTGTCCCAGTTAAAGCATATTCAATATTCCACTCCTAGTAATAATGTTTACTTGCACTATGTATTATTGTTTACAGAGGGCTGCATATCCATTTCTCATTGCTACGGAACTGGTTGCAATTTCTGAATCATTCCAAAAGGTCTTCTACTTCAGAACATGAACACTATTACTCCTGCTAAAACTGCACATCTTCAGACATTGTTATTGCTTCTAGCTAAAATAATAGGAAGAGGAGATCTGTTCAGGTGTAAGTATTGAGAAAATATGTTTCATTTAACAAAGACCTCATCAGGAGTCTAGTGGAAACCAGTGATTGCTATTTTAGAGAAAAGCACTCCCTAGGTGGAACAACTTGACCTATTGAACATGGAAGTATTTTTCATGCCTTGCTGTTTTAGTGGGGGTTGAAAGCAGTACCATTTTCCTCTGCAGTCAATCCAGGAAAACAACCTGACCTCTTCTCTCCTACAGTGAATCCTCCATGTAGATACTGGGTAGGTTTAATATGTCAATCAGTTTATAGCATTATCCTGTTGAGGACACTTCAAGGATTTCCTTGGCCCACAGAATAAAACTGAAATTTCTCGAATGGCCCACAGGGCTCTAGATAATCCCATGATGCCTCCTTCCTCAGCATCATCTTCACCATTCTTCCACGGATCCTGTGAAGCTAACCAGAATATCTTTTGCTATTGTTGTTGCTTTTTGTCCTCTCTGGGCTTTCACTTGCTTTCCTTGTGTTTGAAGTTGTCATCCCAGATCCCAAGCTAGCTGGTTTATTCCCACTGTGTACATTTATATTCAGATACTGGTTCCTTAAGTAGGTCTTTATTCATCAAAATGACTCCCTCTATCTCTCTCTTATTTTCTGTGCCTTAACTTCATTTTATTTCCTTCTTAGAACTAAAGACTGTCTGTACTTACCTGCATGCATTTGTTTGCTACCTTTCTTTCTTCCTCCACTGGAAACTAAACTTTGCATAAGTGGGGACTATGTCTGTTAACTACATGGTTGTACCTCCAACATCTAAACAGGGTCCGGGTGAGCCTCAGAGTACGTATTCAGAAAATTTTGAAGATTAAAAAAAAAACAAATGAAAGAAAGGTATTCCTTGTAAATGCTTTTCTTGATAAAAAAGGGAAAAAAATTAATGATTTAAGAGAACTTCTGAAAATTAGGATTATAAAGATCCTTCTAACTTCTGAAAACTATTTAGAGTTCTTTTTAGTTGTTCATTTATAATCATCCCTAAATCTTAAAAAGTACTTTATGCATTGCCTTTTATAACCTGTTATTTCTGTTGGAAAATTGGTCTGGCCCTGGTAGCAAGTGTTAGCTGATTAACATGTGTAGCAAATGGTTCCTTTGGCTCCCGTCCATGTAACAGACAATAGGAACCAATTTAACTTTCAAGATTCTGGTCATGGAGAAAATAAGTTAGTCGGAAGGCTGTTCTTGCAGCCCTTAGAGCCAAGGCAGGTGCTGAGAAAAGTAAGTAGGTTAAGGGCACTCTAAAGAAAAGCTCTCTTGCCGAGGTACAAAATGCTACCCAAACAATTCTGCTGGCCAGTTAGATTTTTTTCTTATTTGTTTCCAATGAGTGCTGCTCTCTCTTGGGTCTGCACTCATTAGCTACCGTCTCTGTCCTTCTTGGAGTGTTAATCTATATAAGCTAGATTCAAAATAGAAAAGAAATCATAATTGCTTAGTTCATATGGCATTTTAAAATTTGTGGGACTCATGATTCCTCAGAAGACTTGAAAAGCTATCTGATGCAATTAAGAGCTCTCATACAAAACTGAAAAAATAAATCAATGAATAACTGTTCAGAATATCTAGTTAAAGAGAATGACTTACATTAGCAAAAGGACTAAAGGGTGGATCTGAGCTGCTTGTATATATTTTTCCTGTCCAAATGCAGGCAGTTCATTATATTTAAAATTTAGTCTTGGTCTCTGTGAAAATTTACTCTATGGATTTTCTTGCCTCAATTTCCAGTTTCTACTTTTCTTCTTTTTGTCACTTAAATATGTGCAGCCTGTGATTCATTTGTTGCTCTTGAGACAAGTAAGTAGGTTATAGGGCACTCTGAAGAAAAGCTCTCTTGCCGAGGTACAAAATGCTGCCCAAATAATTCTGTTCATTTGTTCTTGTTCATTCTTCATTTTAGAATCTTGTCAACTTGCTTGGCTTCAAATCACCTCAGTAATGTGATTCACATCTTTGTCTTCTGACCTGAATTCAGTCTTATTTTCCATGTATTTTTCTGCATTTCAATATTTATCATTTATTCTACAAAATTACCTACTCATTTGTACCTTATTGTTAAAACCTCAAATATAAGAAACTCACTTCTGTATGACATCAACCTTCTATATTTGAGGCCTTCCATCAATGAGGAGAGTCACGGTCCATATCTACCTCTTCCCCTTACCATCATGACAGGCTTGACAATGTCCAGTTTGCAAAGTTTTCTTTTTTTTTTCTTTTTCTTTTTTATTGATCTGCACATTTATTTTGGAACTTCTTTTTTTTAAAAAAATTTTTATACCTTTATCTTGCATTTTATTTGTGTGTGTGTGTGTGTGTGTGTGTGTGTGTGTGTGTGTGTGATGCTAGGGATTGAACCCAGGGCCTTGTGAATGTGAGGCAAGCACTAGACCAACTGAGCTATATCCCCAGCCCTTATTTTATAACTTCTTAGCTCAATAATAAGTAATAGCTCTTTAACAAAAGGGCCAAATTAAAAGATAATACTCTTTTTTTTACCACTACTTGAGCTTTCAGAAATTTGTTTACAATACAATAAAATGCTCTTCACATTTTTAGTGAAATTTAAATTTATTGTTCAAATGAAAATGATGCATTTTCATTTTTATGCATGATGTTAAACATTTTTCAAGTTTTGTTTAGTACATATTATTCATATAAGCAGACACAGAGGCACACCTGCACCCACCCGAACCAGAACGAACCAGAAATTCATTTGTTCTTCGAATTAACTTACTATTGTCACAGAGTGTTGTCTCTTGTGATTTCTTCCTCCATTCCTTGATCCTCTTCTGGTTTCTTTTCTTAATTCTTAATAAATCTAAGGAGTTTATCTCTCTGTTTACTTAACCATCTACTTTTGATCACTGGCTTCTTTAAGTGGCCTGTTAATTAAGTCAACAGAATAGGGCTATTTGGAAATTCAGGCTTTCAACATTCTTACTTCCAGAATATTTAATTTTTTTACTAGTATGTGTCCCTTAAAAATGTGAAAATATAAGCTTTTAAGAACATATTATAAACCTATTTTCCTACTTTTCCCCTTGATCTATGAATATTAGTTAAATAGATTTTTAACCAATATTTAAATAATTTCATTATAAGAGTTCTATACCCATGAACCAGTCTTATAAAAATTCTTGAGTGATTTTGAAATATCACTATTGGAACAGGGTTATATTATTTTAACTTGATGTGACATTCCTTAGTGTTAGTTTATAGAATATTTCTGGTTTGAAATACTTACCTTCTAAAAATTCCTGGAATATGGGAACAACAGCTAGAGTAATATTGACCCAGTTAACTGATCCTCTTGCTGAATTAATCCTCTTGCTGGAGTAATATTAACTCAGTTAACTCTTACAGGCCAACACTGATTTAACGGTTGATTGCAAATTTGGCAAAGGTGCCTTTCTTATGATGTCAAACTCTGTCTTGGTTAGCTGTCACAGAACTTAAGGAGATTAAACAGGTGGACAGTCTTCTGAGGTTGTGTCATTGGATATCTTCTGATTATTCATCTTCCCGATATCTCTGCCTTAGTTTTCATTTGTTTTATTTCTACATATTTTAGCATCAATTGGTTCCTAAATTTGAGGGTTTAAATTCAGTAAAGTTTCAGAACAAAAAA
Organism: Xerus rutilus; assembly: GCA_028644305.1. Taxonomy (NCBI): domain Eukaryota; kingdom Metazoa; phylum Chordata; class Mammalia; order Rodentia; family Sciuridae; genus Xerus; species Xerus rutilus. The sequence continues at coordinate 117,049,970 of CM053403.1, forward strand.
ATTAGAATGTCAAGACAATGCTATCTTATTTTTAATTTTTAAAGTTAGAATACTAAAATTTAAATCAAATAAATTCTTTTCTCCTAATGTCAAAGTCCTTATCTGTTGTCATGTCCTCATGTTTCTAATTTTACCATTGACTGGAAGACAATTAATGTTCCTAGGGAGAGAAAAATCTGTTTCCTTTTACATTTGTAATTTTGAATTTCTTTCTCACTAGCTGTCTCTCTATAATTATTTTCCTAGCAAACAATGTCTCACTTTCACTCTTCCATGAGAAAATATTTCTATCCAACCCATCTGCAGACTCCTTCCCAGTGGTACCTCTCTCTGAGTTGCAGTTAAATAACTTTCATAAATAAACAATCCTAGTTGAAACTAATTGGTTACTGTTTCAGTGAGAAAGCCTTGGTAATTACAGGACATTTTAAAAAAACAATCAAAATTGACATAAAATAGGTATCAAAGAAGTTTGATGAATATAGTATTTATGAAATATTTATTTCTTTGGGTTGCACGGTTACTGCATATTCATAGTATACATCCAGAGGAGTAAGAATGAAAGTTTCAGTCATTCCAATTTTCTTTGGTCCATGTTTAAAAAGACCAGAGTATCAAGATCTGATGAGATTGTTATATACTTAGACTAGCAAATTCAGTTAGCCAAGTATTGTGTAACTGTAAACGTTTTTCATTTTGGTATTTTTCTTTCACTTATTCTTCAATGATGATGAAGAACTTCAGGGAAAGTTTTAAACCTTTTTCTGTAAGTATGTTATTTACCAAACTTATGATATGACCTTCAGTAGTTACTTTTTCTATCTTTTTATAGCCCATTAGTTGCCACTTAGCAGATGGTGCCAGAATGATAGAATCAAGTTATTTACATCTATTTATGTCTCTCTCTCTGTGTGTGTGTGTGTATATATATATATATATATATATATATATTTATTTATTTATTTAAAATATATATAAAGCTCAGACACAGTGTGCAGTTTGACAGTTTGATGGATTTGGGAATATCCATCTGAGTGTTTCAGAAATATTCATTTTACTCACTTGTCCCTCAAACATGGTACTATATGCTCGGCATAAAATGGTAAATAAGACAGTTAAGATGGCTGTCTTGGTCAAGTTTATAGTTTAGAGAGGGGGAAAAGGCAACAAAGAAATGAGTAGAAGGGAATCTTAAATAGTTGCTGCTTGTTGCAAGTTCTACAGAGCTAAGAAATAGCCTCTTTGCAGTGTTTTGTAAGCCTTGACTTGTTAGATGAGAAGAAGTCTGTACGCTGCCCTCAGGCCAAAGAAACAGGAAGTGCAGAGGTGTTGAAAAAAAAAAAATAACTGGAGACTCAGTGAGCTTTAGCCAAAAGGTCTGGGTGAGAGGGTAAATGCAGAGGGAGGTGAAGAGAAAATATGGCCTGACACAGGGCAGAAGGGTGGGGGGGGGGGGATCATGGAACGAAGACTGTCAGGCCAGGAGAGCTCCATTGGAGAGTTTGGCTCATGTCACTGAGTTTATGATGGCAGAAACAGCTTTCAGAGAAATAGGTGTTTTGGATGCTTTTCTGTTCACATACATGGAATGAATGTGTGGAAGAGATGATTTAAGAATTAGAAGAGTGTTTTCACGCAGCGGCAAAGCCAGTTTGGTGCATTCTATCCCTGAGGATCACAAATGAGCTGTAAACAGGGGCTCTTTCCGGGAGGTTTAGTTTACAAGAGCCCACAAACCACAGCTGATCAAGCACAAACCTCCTTAATGATCAAGCACAACCTGGACATTTCAGTCCCAGTTATAAAGCCTTTATGGTTTATTTAAAGAGTTTACACTGCTGTGTTTAACCACCATAATGCAAATTATTTTAGGGTTTTAGAATTATACATTTCTTAAGGGTGTTATTGAAAGTAAAAAGTCATGATAAGTAGCACTTGAGCATTTGATTTTTTATGAAGATAAGACAGGCTTGGTGTCCCTACCCCTTCCTTCTCTTCTTTCTTTCTCTCTCTCTCTCTCTCTCTCTCTCTCTCTCTCTCTCTCTCCCTCTCTCCCCTCCACTCATATGTTTATGAGGTTTTATAGTTCTTAAATAGGTTTTAATATTTTAGTAAGTTATCATCAAACAGTAAATGGGTGACATATTGTTGTAGAAGAAAATGTTTATAAAATGTCATTAAACTATGAGGAAGCTAGAATGGGTGTCTCCTTTCTCTGCTGGTCTGTGTCTCCACTACTGGTAGCATACCCGAATTGAATTACAGTAGGATCTGCACAGATCAGTGACTCAGCTCCCCAGGGGCAGTGCTCTAAATGTACACATAATCATGGTTTTAGTTTGACATTCCCAGAGAATCGCTGAGATGAGTTTAACCAACTGGTGTTTATGTCATACTGTCCAAGGGAGTGAAAAGCGTGGGTGATAGGAAGTGTGTTTATTGATATTGTCAAGAATCTGGCTCAAAACACCATCATTGTGGATCACCAGATAATGAACAGTTTCATAGACTATTGTTCTAAAATTGCAATCATAAAGGACAAGATATCCTTTTAGAGTTTTGAATTTTTGTTTGGGAACATATTAGAAACTCCTTTTAGCTCTCAAAACCAATATCCTTGCAAAGAGGCTAAAAATATCACAGAGACTTGTTTTCAAATAACATTTCCCCTGACTCCATTTGTTAAACAACAACAACAAAAAAAAAGAAAATAGAAGGAAAAAAATACTTTGAATATATCCACATATTATTTTTCTTTTTTCCCTTTTTGCTACTATCCTGTAATTTGAGAAAATTTACTTGAGTCAAAATGTTCTTGAATTTTCAACATGACTAATAAGAGATTATTATAAAATAATATTCAATGTGACTAAATAAGAGGTGACTTCATTCAGAGTCCCTGTGTTCAGGTGTGATTGTCACAGGAAAGGGCTGTGGCATAATGAGAGCCATTAGCAGTTAAATTTAGCCAGGAAAAGACTACAGAGACTTTACGTGACCTAAATGACAAATCACTAGGGGCAGCATGCTGATGAATTGAAATGGAAAAAGAAACGAACCTGAGAAGTTGAGATAAAGATCAGTGAGTTGCACTGAGATAGACATTAGGAAATCAGGAGATTAAGGTGAGTAGAAAAACCGAGGATGCCTGGACAATTATACTACTAAAGTGTTCGCCTTTTCCTTGTTTCTTTTGGGTTCTCTCTCTCTCCCTCCCTCCCTCCCTCTTATTCTTTTCATCAATACACTCTTGCACAATCCATGTAACAAATTTTCTCAAAATTCTACGTTGCTCTTCGGGTAATGTTCTACTTCCTTATTTGCAAAATTCCATACCATATATAACAAATTTTAAAAAGGCATATTCTGTTTCTCTGTTGTTTAAATAACAGCTCACTTTATCACAAACTGTTTTCCTACATAAAGTATTCTGTGCCTAGTTATCTCTTGCTCTCCAACTCCCAAAGGCTATTTGTGTATTTTACTTTTTCCATACAGTTATGTATATGATAACACGTTATCACACTCCATTATGCTTCTCTAATTCTCATTGCTTTCTATTGAGTGCCTGAAGGACAGGGACTTTATCTAGTGAGCTTACTGTTACATCCATAGTGTCTATTTAGTATAATGCCTGGTCCATAGAGGGTACTAATCAACCTTAGTTTAATTAAGCTTTTAATTAGTTAATTGTAGAAATTCAGAAAGCATAAATAATGTAAAAATGAAATTAAAAATGTATAGTCTCATTGTCCAAAAACTTTAGTTAAAAGTTCTATGTAGTTAAAAGATGGAGAAATAAGTTCTGATGTTTTACTGCATAGAAGGAAACCAGGAATAATGATACTATACTTGATACTATACTGCTTTTTTTTTTTTTTTTTTTTTGTACTGGGGATTGAACCCAAGGGCACTTTACCATTGAGCTACATCCCAAGACTTTTTTATTTTTTATTTTGAAAGAGGATCTAGCAGTTGCTGAAGCTAGCCTTGAACTTCTGATTTTCCTGCCTGAGTTGCTGAGATAATATTTATAAGCCACTGCACCTGGCCTGCACCCTATTTTTCAAAAAAAGCTAGTAAAAAGATTTTTGGATGTTTTTACCACAAAGAAAAAAAGTGATGAATATTTGAAGGATAAATAGGTTTATCCACATTTAAATATTACATGATATGTGTATAAAATCATCACATACTATTCCACAAATATGCATGATTTGTGTCAATTAAAAATGAATTGATTAAAATTTAAAACCCTATGTGAATCTTCATATTTTCCACATGTGTAGGTTGATGTACTTGTCTTACCAACACAGTTCTTTATTATATTTCTATCTTATATTGTGTGTGTGTGTGTGTGTGTGTGTGTGCATTCGCATGCTCACATACACATCCCTCTGATATATACACAAACACATTTGAAGGGCCAATTTTGTTTCAGGTATTTTGCATTGATCAATTTTTTTTCTGTATATTCTTATAACCATATATTTTCTCCCTAGGTTTTGCATTCACTCTTCAAATTATCAGGAAGATATTTTTCTTGTTTTCCCTATCCTGATTAGCCTTTCACTTTTTGATTATTTGTTACAGAGATTGAGAGAGCAGTCTGACTGTTAATGGCTTATATGTTTTGTTCAGTTCTTGAATTGTCTGGGTGTTGTGGGGAGAGACCACTTCTGGGGTCTTATGTAGGTAGAATTTTGGTACTTCCCCTTGTCTGTAATTCTTTTAAATCATGTTACAGATTTTGGAACAGCAAACCCTCTATGTGTATGCATCCTTTTATCTTTTATTTCTTCTTCTCCAGATGAACTACCAGTTGCTGTAATTTGAAACCTTAATAACTTCAGACTCTTTCTTTCTTTCTTTTTTTTTTTTGGTACCAAGGATTGAACTCAGGGGTACTTAACCACTGAGCCACATCCTCAGCCCATTTTGTGTTTTATGTAGAGACAGAGTCTCACTGAGTTGCTTAGCGCCTCGCCGTTGCTGAGGCTGGCTTTGAACTCGTGATTCTCCTGTCTCAGCCTCCCAAAATGCTGGGATTACAGGCTTGAGCCACCACGCCCAGCTCCTCAGACTCTTTCTTGATGTGCCTTTTTTGTTTAAGTACATTTATGCTTGTGCTTATTTTATTTCTGTTGATTCTGTTATTATTTTCCCCCAAGACTCCAGACATACAGCCTATGTGATTACATTTTCCATATACTCACTATTTGCTTTGGTCACGTGTGAGGTGTCAAATATTTTTTATTTTTTTATTTCCTACTAATTTTGGTAATATTTGTTCTCTGTGTGCAAGGCCTCTGAGATCCTCCAGCTTCAGGTTCCTTAGCAATGCATTTGGGAACATCATAAACTTGCATGTTTCCCCTAGAATCTCTAGAATCAGATTACTCTAGACTTTTCCAATATTGGAAAAAGTATTTCTAAAAATGGATAAATTTAGGAGTCTTTGGTTCTTTGCAAATATCATATGCTTTATTCTTACATTTTTGGGGAAGGCTTTTTTTCCCTTCATAATTTGTACATTATTTTCTCTTTCCATGTTAACAATATTGACACTTTTTCAAGTAATTGCAAATATTTTATCTGTTTAATGTATTTAGGATATTTTGGCCTTTCAAATTTTATGTGCTCCAATGGGGTGCTAAAGTTAAAATATTTCCTTCTTTGATTATAAGATAGACTGATTTGTGATTTGTCTTTTATTTGGACGCATTTCTAAGGTTTAGCACTAACATTGTGCAAGCTTTGTAAAGTCTGTAATGTCCAAGTCAACTTTTTGTGCACCAAAGAATAATTCTTATAGAAAAGATATTATCTATTTCTTGAATAGATACAGAGAATAACTGAATCTTCATCTCAGCCCAGATGTCTTACCGACTAACCCACTTTGCAGTTCCAAGAACTTCTCAACTGTGGCATAATTAAAATGGGATCCACCATGCTTTGTCCTTGCTTTCTACTCTCCAGGCCACTGAGTGAATTCAACAGGTTTTCCAAGCCTCTTGCAAACCTGAATATCATATTTATGCCTCATTTTTTATGAAACTGATCAAATCCATGCCCTGCCAAATTTTCATTTCTGAGATCCTTCAATTATGTTTTGAATCTTATTCATCTTTCAAAATGGTTTTCTTTTCCCCACTCTTGTCTCATTTTGTTATATTTCATAATGGAGCATAATCTGTTTAAATCAGAATTTGGCCTCTCACCTATGTAAGTTTTCCTTAGTTTCCTATTGACCCTGGAATGAAATTTACATTACTTATGTACTTTTTGTGGACTTTTTATGATGTTACAGTTTCTTACCTTTCCAGCAGGCTATCTTGCTGCTCCTTACTGCATACTTCAAAACTCCAACCATACTAAAAAGCAGTCAGTCCTTGGTATCCATGGGATATAGGTTCCAAGTCACTCTGTGGATACCAGAATCCATAAATACTCAATTTCATTAAATAAAGTGGTGTGGTAGTTGCATATAATCTTCCTATATACTTTATATCATCTCTGGACAACTTATAATACTTAATACAATGCAAATACTGTGTGACTAGTTATACTGTGTGTAATTTCTTTTTTTTTTTTTTTTTTTTTTGGTACTGGGTATTGAACTCAGGGGCACTTGACCACTGAGCCACATCCCCAGCCCTATTTTGTGTTTTATGTAGAGACAGGGTCTCACTGAGTTGCTTCGTGCCTTGCCGTTGCTGAGGCTGGCTTTGAACTCGCGATTCTCCTGTCTCAGCCTCCCTAAGTGCTGGGATTACAAGCGTGAGCCACCGCGCCCGGCTCTGTGTGTAATTTCTTTTGCTGATATTGTCTATCCATGCTTATTTGGAGACATGACTATATTCTCCATTTTTGAACAAGTTTCATTCTTGTTCAATGACAATATCTTCTTTCAGTCTGGAATGCAAAATTCAATTATTTCCAGATTTCCAGCCTCTCTGCCCTTGCTGTTTTCCCCTATCAAACATACCAATTTGATAGTATTAGCTTAGAGTCCTCCTCTTTCAAAAAGACTTTTGGATAAGCATCTCTAAGTTAGATAGCCTCCCATGGATACAGTAAGCCATATACTATCATTGACCCTACCATTCATAATGATGCAGGTCAACTGTCCATTGGCTTATGCTCTTCTTACACATATTGAATATACATGTATATACCTGTGTGTACTTTCTTACCAAATGAAGTATATCTCATCTATCTATCTATCTATTTATCTATCTATCTATCTATCTAAAGGAAAAAATTATTGTATAACTAATTCCACAGCTGGATTTTTATAATCACATAATAGATGCTGCAGATATTTCCATATCAATGGAGGAACTACCATGGGAACATTTTACCAGCTGTACCTGAGAATACCAATTCCATGAGGAATTCTCAGCAAATATTCACCAATCGTAGATGTGTAATGAATAACAGCATATTCAAAGTACCAAGAGATCCAAAATACAGAAATTTTAATATTTAAGTCAGAATTGCAAAAATATTTTATAATAGGGCCACATTCCCTTATATTTCCTGTTAGTAGCTTTGGAATAAATTCTGAGGCAAAATCTTTGGGAAATGCGACTTAGCAATATGCCTGTGACCATGCCCTGTGCTGTTATTTATTTTCTCTGATTATTTCCCCTTGAATGTGGAAATGTCTATAGTCAGCAAGTATTTGCCCACTGAAAGGGGAGATAGATTGTCCTTGTTTTCCAATACCTGTGCCTGATTAATTTTCGCATCCTTTTCTCAGATGTTAAACTAGTAGTTTGAAGATGCGTGCAGTTCCCACGGTGGTTTCTATTGTGTGGCAACCATTTCTCTAAAATGAACTGAGGAGGAAGTTCCAGCTGCTGCTTCCTTTTAGACTTACTGGATGGCAAATACCTTATTTTACATGTTTTTTGCTTCCCTGGCATAAATTAGAAATTAAACCTGCAACATCAAGAATTCTATCTTTTCATAATTTTCTCAAACTCCTTTCTATCTTAATTCCAAATTCAAGTATGCAGGTATAAAATGCCTCCACTTTATCATTAATTGGGACACTCACTATATATTAATGAAATTGCTCGGTGGTGGGGAAGCAGAGATGGCATTTTTAGAAGTGGTGCCTGCTTAGCACCAACTGGCTTATTATGCAGGGTCTGACTTTTGAGACAGGAATGAGTGGCGGGTTTGTGGGAATCTCGGGCAGTCTTTCTGCAGGGTTTTAGTTCTTAGGTTCCTCCTGGGTATTAGAAGTTCATCAATCTGTTCTCCTCGTTGTGTTTCATGCTTTCACAAATGCATGTAAAGATCTATTAACTGACTTAATTGACTCGTTGAACTTTTTTTTTTTTTGGTACTGGGGATGGAACTCAGGGGCACTCAACCACTGAGCCACATCCCCAGCCCTATCTTTTGTAGCTCTCATTGCCTTCGTGATTGCACTGGCTGGTACTTTCAGCCTTGCATGCCAACAGCCAGGAAGCACGCTTCTGCTTCTGTCTTTTACCTAAGCATTTCAATTCACATCTGTGGAGTACACACTAAGGAACACCCATCTTTTATGTTTGTAGTTACAGGCCTGTATGTGCTATGTAATATTCAAAATTATGTAATTTCTAATAATGCATAAGCTGATAAATCTGGGACAAATAATAAATAAGTAAGTAAGTAAATAAATAAATAATTGATTCAATGCTTAAAACAGCAAATCAACTTAAAAAAATTTCTAGGAGATGATTATTACACTTGGAAAAGATAACTATAAAAATCTAAAAAGTTCACATGCTAAGGCAGCTAAACAACTGTCTTTATGTTATCTCTCCTAATATAGAAAAATTGGATATCGGAGATGATACATTATGCTGGGAAATGGTGTGAGGAAAATTTGGTATTCGACTGAAGATGACTGAAGCTAGAACTCATCTCTCACCAGTTACAAAAAAATAAAATGCATTACAGAATTGAATATGAGACTTGGAACCACTAAAAGAAAAGAAAAGAAATGCTTCAGGACATTGGAACAGGCAAGGGATTATTGAAAAATATCCCTAAACACAGGACACGAAAGCAAAAATAGACAAATGAGATTGCATCAAACTAAAAAGCTTATGGATAGGAAAGGAAACAATTATTAGAGTAAAGAGACAATCCACAGAATGGGAGAAAATATTGGAAAACTATACATCTGACAAGGGGTTAGTATCCAGAATATATAAAGAATTCAAAAGGATAACATAAACAAAAAATCAGAAAACAAATACTTGGACAATGGGCAATCTAAATAGATTAATGGGCAATCTAACAGATCTAAATAGACATTTCTCAAAAGAAGACATACAAATAGACAACAGATAAATGAAAAAAATGCTCAATATTACTAATCATTAGGGGAATGCAAATTAATATAACTATGAGATATCACTTCATACCAGCCTGGCAGAAGATAACAAGTGCTGGTGAGATTGTGGAGATAAAGAAATGATTTCACACAGTTGGTAGGAGTATAAGTTAGTAGAGTCATTATGGAAAACAATATGGATGTTCCTCAAAAATTAAAAATAGAGCTACCATATGATCCCTCAATTTTTTTACTGGTTATATATCCAAAGGAAATAAAGTCAGGATGTTAAAAAGACATCTGCACTCCATGCATTTTGCAGCACTATTCACAACAGCCTAGAGATGGAAACAACCTGTATTCATCAACTAATAAGAAAGCAAGGAAGATTATATACATAAATTATATATATAAAGTATATGTATAAGTGTGCATGTTTCCACACACACATTCATATATTCATACAGTGGAATACTATTCAGCCATCAAAAATATTGAAATTCTATCATTTATGACAACATAGATAGAACTGAAGATTATTATGTAAAGTGAAATATCATGCATAGAAAGACAAGTATCCCATGATCTCAATCATACATGGAATCTAAAAAAATGACATAAAATTTGAATGTTGAATGATGTTTACCAGAGCCTGGTGAAGGATAGGAAGCTGGGAGAAAGGGAAAAGTTGATCAATGGGTACCTAGTTAAATTAGATAGGAATACAAAGTTCTGGTGAGTTATTATGCCATAGGGTACCTATATATAATGGCTGTGTAATACATATCTCAAAACAATAGAAGAAAGGACTTCACTGTTTTTGCCATAAAATAATAATAAATGTTCAAAGAAATAGATAGGTCTAAGTTCATATAATGTATACATGAATCAAAACATTGTACAGGAACTGGAAATATAGCTCAGTTGGTAGAGTGAGATTTTTCATTTTAATGTATCAGTTTAAAAATCAAATTTAATTTAAAATTAAAAAAGATGACACTTCATGAATGTAGCTTATTGAAAAACAAATCAAATTTTGATTAGAAAACATTTATTCAAAGATTAGGCTTTGAGCTTTTTAAAAAAGATTACTAATATCTCAAAATATTGACCATATCTCAAAATAATTGAAAAAAATTATAAATCTATGTATTATACATGAAAATAAAATGTGAACATTGTTGTGTAATTGGTTACAATAACAGCCACAAATTCCACAAGTTTTTATCTGCTCTTTACCCATAGCCTTTGGTAGTATACACCCTACTGATTCTGAGTTTCCAGGTATCTATTTTCTTTCTTTCTTTTTTTTGGTACTGAGGATTGAACTCAGGGGTACTCGACCACTGAGCCACATCCCCAGCCCTGTTTTGTGTTTTATGTAGAGACAGGGTCTCACTGAGTTGCTTAGTACCTCGCTGTTGCTGAGGCTGGCTTTGAACTCATGATTCTCTTGTCTCAGCCTCCCAGGTTTCTATTTTCTCTCTCAAATTCCTTGTACTGCCTGATTATCCTGTGGGAGGGATATGTGGACAAGGGTCCAGTTGTCCCTGCCAAGTCTGTATAAATTTTTTGTGTGGTTTCTAATACATTATTTTCATTATGGTTAATTTAAAAACATAATTACCTAATATATTTGTTTTGTGGATGAGAAAATGCATTTTGAGAATTATTAAATACATTTAATCATAGGCCTCTTAGTTATTAATCAAATTGTGATCTAAATTATTGCCAGTGACATCTTCCTTGGTGGAAACAAACCTAGATTGTGTCAGAAATGGTGATGTTTTTGTACATTTATCACGTCAAACTTCCATTATTGCTGGGCGTGGTGGCCCATGACTGTAATCGCGGTACCTCTAGAGGATCAGGCAGGAGGATCGCAAGTTCAAAGCCAGACCCAGCAGTTTAGTGAGGCCCTAAGAAACTTAGCAAGACTCTGTCTCAAAATAAAACAATTTACAAAGGGGCTGGAGATGTGGCACAATGGTTGAGCACCCTGGGGTTCAATCCCTGGTGTCAAAAAAAACAAGCAACAGAAAACCTTCAATTATCTTAGGTAACTTATTCAATGTAACTAAATACTGATCTTTTTAAAAGAATAAAGCATAGATTAATAATTCTGGAGATTATTTCTATAAAATGCTATGTGAAGATAAATTTTTATTATGAGTTTTGATTTAAAACCCATGATGATGATGATGATGATGATAATGATGAAGTATTGTGACATCTCCTAGAAGGAGAAATTGTCTTGTTTTTCTTTTTTAGTCAGTTTACATTGATGCTCTATAATATTCTGGAAATCTGAAGAACTTGAAAATTAAATAATCTATATTAGCTTCTAATATAAGCTTTATATCTATCTTTTCACATTTTGAAAAGTGCATCTGTAGTTCATTTTTACTTGAGATAATTTTTTTTAAGTTTATGGTATAAAATTGTTCATAAATATCTCATATAATTTTATGCCCTTTTCTCCCCTAACATCAATACTGCTAAACCTGCTTTCATTTGTTTAGTACTATATGGAATATTTTTTTTATCACATATTCAGTTTGTGCCATTATTTGGGGGTGAAAAACTTGTAGTGATTAGGTAGCCTTTTTATTTGTTTGGTTTTGTTTGTTTATTTTATGATCTATAAAGACTCTCACTTAAGAGATGAATTGAATCAATTTACCTTAATCATGATTGTGGTGGCTAATTTTATATGTAAACTTGATTGAGCCATGGTGTGACCATGTATTTTGTTGACCCTGATTTTGGCACCTATCTGTGAGGGTGTCTCTGGATGTGGTTAATAGTTGAATTTGTAGGTGGAGGAAAGTAGATTTCTCCTTCCTAGTGTGTGTGAGCTTCATCCAATCCGTTGAAAACCTGAATCTAATAAAATATTCATTGACAGAATTCTTTGCCTGTGAATGACATCTTTGAGCTGGGATGTTGATCTTCTCTTGTCCTTGGACTTAGTTGGACTTTGGTGGAAATTTATGTCACCAAATCTCCTGGTTCTCAGGTGTTTGGAATTGGACTGGAAATGTACCTTGGGCTGTCATAGGTCTCCTGCTTGTTGACTGAAGCTTTGGGACATCTCACCTTCCTATCTATGTATCTATGTATCTATGTATCTATGTATCTATGTATCTATGTATCTATGTATCTATCTATCTATCTATCTATCTATCTATCATCTATCTATCTCCTATAGAATTATTAAGAGGCTTTGGTTTATTTCAACTAATTTTTATATTGTTTAGTCCTGCTATTCTTCTTGTTTCCTGTTTTATGCCTTTCAAGTATCTGATTATTTTTACTTCATTTCTTGCCCTTCTATCAAAATCTGTGCATCTTCACACATTGTTTTTATCATTACTCATATTTAAAAATACAGATGTAAGATTAAATTTCCTTAATGTGTAAAAGATGACATCCATGAAAAATTTTCCACACACTATATGGAATTTTTTCTTCCCATCTCTTTATTATTAGTCATATATTTTTAATTTTACCCAGATAAAAATTAAGAAATTTTAGCTAACATGTTACTAAAATAAAATTCAGGATTCAAACTATTATATAGAGAAGCGAATTTTTAAAACCTTTTTCCTTTCTTTTTCATTTTAGGAAACATACATACTCATAGAAATTACTGAGAATCCCAAATTACTTTTGTTTATGCAAATTCTTATGTTGGCTATTTTATTCAGTCTGTTGCAATTTGGTTTTATATTGAAAAATATAAAGAAAGCCAGCTTCACACAAATATGTATGTGGAAATGAGATGAACATTGAACTAATCTTTGAAGATAGTCTTCAATAATTTTTGTTGATTCTACATTATAACTAAAATTATAGTTTCTGAAAAGTTAGTTGCAATATATAATATAAAAGCATATGAATTATTTTTATGCTGTCATATCAAAATGCATTGTTCTATCTTGCACTTTGAATGGATCTTTTACCCATGCATGATTTTGGAAAATATTAGTTTATTGAATTATGCGTATATTCCAAATAACACTTTAATCATGCAATATCAGTCTCTCTCATTTATTAATAACATCCCCAATCTCATCAGAAAAGTCTGTACTCTGAAGCCATAAAACTCAGAATGATGATGTCTTCTTCAAAATGCTAATTTTCAATTGGAAGCTGCATTTAACATTGACAAGCATGTCCACTGTTTCCTTTGAAATGATATATTCACTGTGTTCTATTTTGAAAATCCTTTGTCAAATGCTCAAGTCTAAAAAAAATAGTTTCCTGTCAGTCATGAGGCTCTGTGAAAAGGTAATTGGTTCAGTTCACACCTCAAGCAAAAGCAGTACTTTTCCTCCAGCAGCGTAAGTACTTTGAGACTATTTCTCATAACAGACACAAAATATTCGAAGACATAAACTTAAGGGTTAAAATGTAATTGAATAAAAATCACTGCTTCATCAAGGACATACTTGAGTAAAAATGGACTTTCCTCTCTCTGAGGGTGTGACAGTGACTACTGCAATGAGTATTGCTATGGTTAAATGCTACTGCCTGAGTTCAAGAAAAGAAGACTATGGTTTTACTTACCCTTCATCTTGTACCATACATGCAAATGTAAGCATATTGAAAAATAAAAATAATATATTAAAATTTTAAAAATAAGTTTGACTTCATGGACTATATGAGTCTTGAAGACCCCCTTTGATCCTCTCATGGATTACATAAACTTTGGGACCAACTGATTTGGAGCATAGCCTTAGCTATGTTAAAAACATAGGCAAAGGAAAAAGAAATATAATATTTCTAAACAATATTTTCTCATGGTGGTAAAATTTTGGATGAATTTTTATGTCTTAAAAAATATTTTATGTGTTTTTCCCCCCAAATGTTTTACTGTGAGTTCATATTACTTTCACAAAAAAAGAAGATCATGCCTCACATTCTTGGCTGTAAAGTGATAGGTTTCTAAGTAGAAGAGAAAAACATTTAATAAAAGACACATTCTTCCTGAATATGAATGACATTTGGACATGTGTTACTTGGAAGTAAACTGGTATGGAGGAGGGTGAATCTAAAGATACAGAAAAAAAAAACCAGTATAATTGACAATAAATAAATAATGAACAACAGTGCCAGTTGACACAGAGAGACTAGGACCAAAGCATGTAGCTCATTTATGTAGGCACTCTAAGACTTAGGAGCATGATAGAGCAAGTGCTGCTACATATGTTCCTTTCAGATGGTTGTAGGGGAAATAAATGGCTTGGTGCCCACTAAATATATATGTTGAAAAGAGAACCAGGGTACTGAGCAACTCTCTAATCAGAACAGACTATATGAAGTGCCATGGCTAGTACAAAAGAAAAATGGAAGCTCCTTCTTCAAATAGCTGTTGAGGTTTTCAAGATGGTCTCAGCAGAACACATGAGTGAGGCTCTTCTGAGGCCCATTTGACTCTATACTGGGCATACTCATGAAGCAGCACCCCGTTCAGTAATCTAAATGAGTTTTACAGCAAAAATTTCCTGGGCACGATGTGGCCTACTCTCTGAAGAAGTTCAAATATTTTCTCCCAGCAGCATAATAACAAATCTCCTAAAACAACAGGATGCTTGCCAAATATGTGCTATTGCTTTTCTTTGTAAATTTGGGCTTTCAACATAGTTCATAATTATTGGAGTTTCACTTCAGAGAATCACCTTCTGTAATGTACACTTATGAACTTGACACAATATGCTTTTAAGTTAGTTGATTAAATGTTTTCCCAATTTTATACCTTTGAAATTAAGTATTGTTGGATATTATGGCATTTGTTTTAAATTTAAAAATCTAATTATTTGATATTGAGTCTTCTGATACAAATGGTTGTACAATGTCACTGAATATCCGAAAACATAAAATATAAGGGAAATGCAAAGATTCTTAGAAAATTAAAGCAACCATTTAATAGGTGTTCAATAATAAACATAAAATAAGAAAACAATAGGTCCTAAAGTTTACACGAAATTTTGTTCTAATCTATACATTATTCATTCAGGGTAAAGAAAAATTTCTGTTTTATTTTATTCTTTTCCTTTATAAAAATGTTTTTGGAGTCAAGTCCTATTGCCTTCTGGTGGCTCAGTTACAAAATGTCCTCTTTTCTAAGGACAAAAAATCAATTTCATGAAATAGTGATAAGTAAACAGGATTCTTAATGTTGATCTCATACCCTTTTTGGCATGTAGTAAACCACTTTAATCTGAAGGCAGGTTCATCTCTTCTGCATACGTTATCTTTAATAAGGATATATTTCTAAAATTTTATCCTCATCTACTTGATCCAGAGATTTGAAACTGTATTGTTTATTTTTTTCAAATTAACAATGTTTATGTAGAAAACGCATATGAAATTTTAATACAACAAATTAATTTGAACAATATTTAAAAAGACTCTTTAAAGTAATATAGGATGTGTAAGACAACAAGAAAAATGGATTCAATTACTATATGTGTCAGTGTGCGCATACATACATATATTTTTAAGGTTTATTTTGATAAAACCACTCTGAAAAATCTGTATATTATTCTAAGATTACTGGGTAATAGTGAGATGCATTTATGAAATTGATTTCTGGTTTGTGTAAAGTAAATCATCATTTTTTTTCATCATGCATCAATTGGACTATTTTTAGTCAAAATGCATAGGGTTAAGGTTATATAACATACTAAAACATTAATTTTTCTAAAAGATGTATATTATTTTTATGTAACAAATATATTTCAGGGATCTTTACTCTCTCAATTAAAATTTCAGAAAGACAACAGCTCTTTGTGGTTTTCTTTCTCCTGGTATAAAAGGATAAAGACATTGAAGAAATCAGCTATACATAAAGAACTAGAAAAAAACTTCTCTGAACACACCAGGAGTAGAGATTTTCCCAGGTGCTGGTGAATCAAGATGTTGGTAGATTCCAAAACTCTTACGGGCCTGTTCCTACCTCCAGAGCATATTTATAAGTGGTGGCAAGACTTCAATGGGGTGACTATTGGTAAAATTAAGGCTGTAGGACTTAAGACTTTGATATTCACAGACTTTTTACATATCCCTGAGAGGAAAGTAAAGAGCACCAGGAGGCTTCAAGGGACAACCTTGGCCTTGGTCACTGAGGATGTCATCAGTGGATGTGCTGGATGGATGCTAAGTGGATTTCCTTTAATCTGTGTGTATTATCCAATCCTCTAGATCATTTGAATCAGTTGACCTGACTTTTTTCTTTAGTTGAAATGATTGATCTCAAAAAAATTAAGGAATTATGAGGAAATAGACATTTGTGTTATCCTTGACCTATACAGATGTAATTGTCTAATCCACGTAGGGAGGATAGTTCATCTTAAACAACTGATTACTTTTTGGTTAGCTTGCTCACATACATTACCATGTTTGGTGTACTAGTAAAAAAATTGTAAATGATTTACCAATTCCATGACTTTGGAGTTTTTAAAGAGAGATTCTCAATTTTACACCTGGACATTTTACATTGACCTGCTTGTCTTATCAGTTCTATGAATACAGTGGAATCTCTAAGGCTAGATACAAAGATTTGCATTTTAAGTTGGTATTTAAGGAAGTGAGTTCCAAATGTCTGCCAACCTCCACATTTAATACATTTAAAACAGTTCCCCTGATTTTAAAAACAGTAAAGAATACATAACATGAATAGGATAAATCATTCTATAAAATAGTAAGGAATAAAAAAGAGAGAATGGTAGACTCAGGCTGTTGCTGGTTTCTAAGATATCACTGGAGAAAACAGAAGGTGAGAAACTGTATTAAAAGGAGATCGCCATTCACACATATTGCAAATATCATGGCACTCCAGGGCTTTTTCCCAGGCTGTGCACTCAGCATTGGAGTCAGGGTAATAGTTGCTTTTTGTCAACTGAAGCCAGCAGTAGTGGCTTCTAGCTGAGTTTAGAATTAATTATTTATCTAGTTCAGGTCCAGAGTCATGGGTGGTATATTCTCATTCTGGTCCAGAGGCATAAAATTATAAGAGCAGCAAACAGTGTAGAAAGTGGCAGAAAGGCTCCAGATGGCTCTTGGGAGAATCACTGCAAACTGTGCAGCTGATTGTTGCAGGGTCTTGAATTTTAAGCTGTCTGGATGTCAGAAGACTAATGCTTTGTAATTTGGTCAAGAGAAAGCATTTTTTTTTTCTGTCTGCTCTTAGGAGCCAAAGTCCATCAGTGAGCCAAAGACAGTGATTGTCAAGAACATACAACAACTGTGATTGAACTGGTTCGGTTGTTTCTTTCTCTTGTCTCAAATTGCTCTTGGAGTCATCACTATCTCCTCCTGCTGAGCCTCTGACTCCTCAGGCCTCCTATATGTCCCTAAGGTTATAAAACCTACAATAGAAGAATTTAAAATATTTTAGTTTTATCCACAAGGAACACTCAGGATTCACATTCCCTCCCAGTATATTAGGCCTTTATATCAGGCCTTTTTCCCTGTATAAATACAAAATATACGAGCAGCACTATTATGGATATGGAGCTTTTATATTTTTTTCCTCTAGAAAATATAATTCATGGGATTTATATATAGGAAAATACTTCTTGGAGATGAATTTTCCATTTGGGCTTCTACACAAGTTTATTGTTTTGAATATCATGCACAAGGTCAAAATAAATCAAGAAGTTTTTAACAAGGTATAGCCCTAGGTGCTATGGTGGAAGCCAAGTGTATTAGCTTGGGCTGCCATAACAAAATACTATAGGGATGGCTCAAACAACAAAACTTCAGAACTTTATTATTCACAGTTCTAGAGGTTGAGGACGGCAGAAAAGTTGCTAGCAAGAGAGGCTTTATTCTGCATTTTCTTCTCTTGGCTTTTAGGCTGCTGCCATCTTCCTGTGTGCCCACATGACATGTTCTCATCTGTTCCCGGAGAGAGAGAAGCTCTGTCCCTGTCTCTCTCCCTCCCTCTCTCTTCCTTTTTTTATAAGGGCACTAATCCTAGTGGGCTTAGGACTCCACCCTTATGACCTCATTTACCTTTAATTACTATCTTAAGGCCCTTTGTACAAATGCAGTCTTACAGGGTTGGGCTATCCACATACGATTCACAATTCACTTCACAGCACCAAGATAAG
Organism: Xerus rutilus; assembly: GCA_028644305.1. Lineage (NCBI taxonomy): Eukaryota > Metazoa > Chordata > Mammalia > Rodentia > Sciuridae > Xerus > Xerus rutilus. The sequence continues at coordinate 117,068,432 of CM053403.1, forward strand.
TCATTATGACTTATTAACAAAATGATTTAATAAAAGAATAAGTTAACAGTGACAACAGCACTAAATCTGGTCTAATGCCCCTGAGTTCAATCTTCAGTACCCCCCCAAAAAAATCACTAAATCTATATTCTATCCCACTAATTTACTGAACATATTTTCATTATGATATGCTTCTATAAACTGTTTCTATGTCTTCTGTTTTTTCCTTCTTCTCTTGAAAAAATTGACAGTGTGGCCATTCTGTCTTGAAACTCTTCTTTCTTCTCATTTGCTCAATATCTGTTGGTTCAATCATTTCCTGACTACTCCTTCCTATTTGTCTTCAATATTTTCATTTTTCTCCACCCACCTCTTAAATGATTCCATTCATATATATACATATATAAATATACACACACACATACATGCATACATATGTAATCTGTATATTTTATATGTCATATATTTTATATATATCATATATATAAATGTATATATGTATATATATTATGTATATATATCATATACATAATATACATACACACATACATGCATTTGTTTTGCTCATCTTCTTGTTTGTGTTCAGCTTTTCATCTGCTACTTTATAATGATAGCCTCATGAGTTCTAGAATAAGATATAAACCTGCCTTTTAGACATTACATATATTCTTCAGAATCAGCATTTTAAAAATTCAGATAACTTCATTTATTCTCCTACTGAGACAATGCTTCTGTGTTTCTTCTCTCATTTTGTGGCACAGACATTTATACAATTAGCCTGAAATTCTTCCTAGCTGCTGACTTGATTGTCCCTTGTACTTCTGCTATAAGTCCTACTGTTAATGATTTTAGATGAAAGGTCATATTTGGTCACATTTTTGTCCTCTGTCCACATTGGCAATGCCTCACTTCAGGGCTTCCTCATTAGTTATTTGAACCATGATTCTCACTGCACTCTCTCCAGTCCTGCCTGCTCCAATCCATCTTCCACATGTCAGTAAGAGTGAGCTTTGTAAAATGGTTATTTGAAACCATCCCCAACATTCCCAATCTCAAGATTGCCACAGTCTACAATACACGACTTAAACTTCTTACCATAGCACACTTATGTGGTAGCAACCAGGCAGAAAAACAGTTGTACAATCTGTTCTTGTGATGTCAGATTTTGCTCTCTCTGGCTTCTCTGCCTTTGCCTTCTTTTAATGGAACAGTTTCTATTTATTCTTTAATCTCACCTCAAGCAATATTTGCTCAAAAAATCCTTTGAGATGCCCTGAATCCAACTTAGAAGCTCCCTTCCTCAGGCTGTATTAGCAGCAAATCTGCCTTTATATTTCTCAGCTAGAGTACTCATCATGCTGTTGTCCCCTGCTTTGCTTGCAAGCAGGTAAGGATCCAGGGACAAAGTGTGTCATATGGTCCTATTACTTAGCATATAATCTGTGTTTAATGAATATATAGCAAAATTACAGTTAACACAATTTCTTATTGAAGGTATAAAAATTCATTAGTACATATTATTAAATATTTAGTAAATAAAGAAATTCAACTTGTTTTAAAAGTGAGATTTTAATGGTGAATTAAAATTTTGGAATAAAGATGAAGAGAACTAAGTTTTGCAGATAGAGAAAGTAGCACAAACAATGGTACAGGATAGGTTCAAGTTCAGTAAGTTATTGGATGGGAACATATAGGGGGAGAAGTTAAGGTAAAGAAAGTAAGGAGAACCAATCATGGAGATCTTTGAATATGTTATATTTTCTTTGATTAAACAAAATCAAACACAACTTTAGCACAGGCAGTGTGTGGTAGAAAGATGTTAGCTTTCATCTATTTGTTAGTAATATTAGTAATATTTGAAATGCCGGAACATAACCATGATTACACAATCCAGGGGTTGTTATTTGGCACGTAAGACTTTAATATGGATTCCATTCTATAAGCAGAGCTGCTATATGTAGTTCCATTATCTCCTGTTGTGATCAATACTTTCATTTCTTTTTATGCAACATAAAGATTGCTGAAAATACTTTATCACTGGTGAAATGTCGATTGGCTTGCACAGATAAGGCATGAGAGTCTGGGGAGCTCAGCAGCACATTCCTGGCTTGAGGCTCTGTCCTACTCTCTGCCTGTTCTGCCCCTTGACTCCCATGAGAAAGAGCCAAGTTCTACAATTGCAAAGTGTTCCATTCGCCTGAAGTGTATCTCATAAACAAGATCATAGCTGGAGTGCTAAGAGGGAAGAAAGATTTTAGATATTATTGATTAGGTAACAGCAGAATTAAATACCAACAGATTGTATATGACAGGTTGTATGTAAAAAATGTGTGTGTGTGTGTGTGTGTAATAGTAAGTCTGAGATGTGATTTTATATCCCAGTGACAGAAGATGGAGAAAGACAACCTGTAGTTATCAACATGTCTATTTACTGGATAATGATTATCTTTTCCCAAAAGACCCTAATGAGTGAAAAATCAAAATGACTTAGATCAAGCCATAGCACAGGATAAAGATTTTGCATTTAATTTGTTAGAAAAAGGGAAATGATTAAAGTTTTTGAGCAGAGAGTTACCTTGTTGATTTAGCATATATTCTTTTGAGGAAAAAAAATTGTACTCTAAGGAAATTAAGTTCAACTTTTGCTAAGTTCTGTGAGCTTTTCTGTATGTACATGTAAAACTGGACTCTATAAATTGATGCTGATGAATTATCCCAAATCCATAACTGTTTCTACTATAATCTCAATGATAATAATAATAGTAATCATCATCATCATCATCATCATCATCATCATCATCATCATCATCTCAGAGCACTATCTTGAGGTTTACCGCTGGGTTTTTAGTACATAGATGTATTTGTCACTGTTATTAGGCAACCATGAATATCATGCAACTAAATGTTGAATAAGGATATTTTTGCCTTGGGCTTTAACACTTGTTACCTTAAGCTTTTGGAATGACAAAAAAATTTGGATGTTCTTCAATTACTCATCATTGCTCTCTGTATTTATTGTTGGTGTCTTTATTGTTACTGCTATTCTTAACTATAGGGTGAGGGCATTCAACAATAATTAACTTTTAGCTCTTTTCTCAAACCATTGGGTGATATCCCAAAAGTTTCAATCCAGGAGAGGTTTTGCAGGTGCTTCTCTGAGACAAGTCCAACCTTTCTGCTGCCTTCCTGAGGTAGGACAAGAGGAGTGGATAGCCAAATAAATGAAAAGTAAAGGTGGGAATATCTGCTCCTGCAGATATCTTTATCTCTTTTCTGTGGTTTGGACAAGACTTATCAATGCTTAATTTTTGTATTGTATAGTAGTGAAAAACTGGCATGAACATACATTATGAGATGATTAAAATTCAGTAAAAGTTAAAAGACAACATTATTTGGTGTCAGAGCTCTAACAAAATTTGAAATTTGTTTAAGCTTCAGACACAGGAAGCACAGTTATACCTTTAGTAAAACCAGGTTATGCCAAATAATATGTTATATGTTTGTCTTAAATGTATCAACCTGTTAAGAAGAAAAAGTGTTTGGGAAAGATGTTAATTTTTCAGTGTCTGACAAGCTGTCTACCAAATGACTTTCTTGTGACAATAAATAGGTTTTGCTTGACATGTTTATTTACATACTACTTAATCTACCTTGTACTGAAATAATAACTTGAATCAATGCCAGATTACTTTACTCTATGCAGATGAGAAGATAAATTCAAGATCTCTAATAAAAAATGACACTAATCTGTTCACTAGTAAAAGAGAACTCAAATTCTCCCTGCCTTCCTTCCTTTGTTAGGAAGAAACGTTATGTAAAGGGTATACTGTTATTTGCTCCTCTTTTTGAAGTCAGTGGAGTAACTATAGAGAACAATAAATATGATAAAAATTCTTAAGTTTACTGAACAATAGATTTTTTATTTTCACAAATTTGCATAATAAATTTTTCATGATGCAGTCATGGAAGAATTTTTTTCTTTTTTATATCTTCATGTACTCTATTTTAAAAATCTTTTCTAAGCTTTTAATCTTCAAAAATTCATCTAGTAGCTATGCTTAAAGGCCATCATTTAAATACCATCTTGTATACAGCAGTAATTACTTTTGTTATTAGAGGGTAAATAATTTGAGTATATACTTAAATTTAATGTAATTTTGAGTCTTATGAGGTAAATTTTGGATTTTTAAAAATTTGTGTTTGGCCGTGATTTCAGGATTGGCTAAATTTTCTCTTTCTAATAGCCTAAGAATGATGTGTTTTTAAAAATGAGCATTATTGAATAATCATCTATCACAAACTTTGTGTTTTTTCATTACTATAGTAAAGAAAGGAGCTGGGCATAGCTATTGTTAGGAAAAGAAAAAAGAAAAAGTAGAGATAGACAATGAGAATAGTGCCCCAAACAGCTCCAATACCCTCCACCTGGATCTTATCATATTCAGAATCTAGATATTTGCGAAAAGATTAAATAGGTGACCCAAATTGATTGAGACCAAGTAAATACAACATGAAACCCATATCATCACAGTGATTCTGTTATATCAATAAATGTCTTTTTGCAAACAAATAGATTTGTTAGTATTCTACAGTTCTGTTGTACTATTATATTTCTTAAGAAATGAGAAATCAATGGAAGATTAATTATTAACTTAAAGAAAGAGAAAAAGGGAAACTAATTACACTCTTTCCTAAGAACTGTAGGTTTGGCTGGAGTATCATTCTTCCTGTGTCTGAAAGCACAGTGTGAAATTGTCCAAGGCAGCATGGATTTCTGTGAGTCTACGCATGTCTGTGATCTGCTACATTTCAACTTGCAACAGTTCTCCAAAATCTTGTCTAATTTATGTCACCAACAATGGGATTATATTAACTAGTATGTCAGATTAACAGAGACAAATCCCATTGTTATATCATTTGTAACTATCTTTATCAATTTAAAAATATCGAGTGACACTTAAGTGCATAGATATACATACGTAAATGTATTAATACATGCTTTTATAAATATATGTATACATTCATATTTGTATGTATACATACACATATGCCTATATACAAACATGGGGATTATATATATTATATATTATATGTGTGTATATTACATATTATATATGTGTATATTATATATTATATATTATATATATACACATCTATTTATACAAATAATCTCCAGTCTAGAGTTTTAGAGGCTGTCTGTTCCATGGAGAATTTTTATATTGTTAGGCAGACTTTTGAGCTCATACTTATCTGGGATGGCAATGCTTTTATCCTGAGTTTTTCATATGCACCTACATTTCAGCTTTCTCTCTCTCTTTCCCTATCTGTTTCTCTCTCACATACACACATGCAAGTATACACGCATCAAAGAAGATTTGTTTTTATAGCAATCAAAGTAGTCATGACTGGCTTTTTCTGCTTTGCAGTCCCATACATCAACACTTTGTTACGTACGTTGCTGAAAATGAAATTGTGAACATTAAAATGATGAGACAGATCCAGAAAAAAAGGCAGAGAAACTCTCCTTCCTAATAGCATTATCTGGAGTATGCAATAACAAATGCAAAATTCTATAAGAGGAACTATAAGCAGAAAGCATATGTACAATATTGACACCCTTTACTTTGATTTGAATGACAATATTTTCTGTTGTAAAAAGTCAGTGGGACAGATTTTTAGATTTTTAAAAAATATTTCTGTGTATGTAGGCATATATTTAAAACACATTTATCCACTTATATTTCTCCACATTATTCAAATTTCTTGAACCTCTACTGATACTTTCATTCAATAACTCATGACCAGTCTCTGCTCTTCAGTCTGATGTTAGCTGGAAGCTTGTGAAATATTTGAAATCCTTTACACTTTGGTTTGCTGATTGTAGTTTGCAAATTATCCCAAACACAGGCATCTCACCTATTCTATAAAACAATATCAATGTTCCAAATTTTTCTCTTCCTTTTTTTATTTTATAAGAAAATTTGTTAATTTTTAGGTCTTTGCTTGGAAATTTTGAATATAACATGAGAAACTATTTATAAAAATTATTCTAGGAGAAAATGGAATTTCTTCATATTTTAAGATATTGTTTTCTCTTGAGACTTGTATGAGATTACATGAAAGTGGATTAGTTTCATATAATAGTTTTAAAGGAAATATTATTTAACAAACTATCTTTTTATTTTTATGTAAAATATAGAGTTTAGCCAATGATTCCAATCTTTCAATGTGCTTTTCAATCTCTTTCTTTTGAAGTATGAAGAACTTCATGTGAATTCCTGCAGTTCCTGAACAACCTCAGACAGACTAGTTTCAAATTTTCAAAGGACATTTATAAATAATGAAAGACAAAGAATGATTTTTTCACGATATGGGAAAATGTGTTGAAAGTAACATTTTTAGTTTTGTAGAACATAAAAATCAATGCTTGATTATATATATATATATTTTTGCCAACCAAGTGTTCTTTTAACTTGTTTGCTACTAAAATTATTCTTCTCTTTTATTTTTGCAACTAATTCTTTGAGTGCTATCCATTCAACTGAGAAAGGATACTTTATGGGTAACCGGGATTAAACTCAGGGGCACTCAACCACTGAGCCACATCCTCAGCCCTATTTTGTATTTTATTTAGAGACAGAATCTCGCTGAGTTGCTTAGCACATCACTGTTACTGAGACTGGCTTTGAATTCGAGATCCTTCTGCCTCAGCCTCCTGAGCTGCTGGGATTACAGGAGTGCACCACCATGCCTAGCTAAGAATATATATAAATATATATATACATATATATATACATATATATATGTATAAATATATATAAATATATATATACATATATATATATGTATATATATATATTTGGTACAAACCTTTCTGGTTGAAGTGGCTTAATGGTTCAAAATTATGATTTATTTTCATATATAGTAGGGCTAAAAATTGCCATTACCCTAGGTTGAGATAGATTCAAATGCCTATGGATGAAATTCACAATTCTTAGAGTATAAACTCATAAAAAACTACTGTTTCACATGAAAATATAGAACAGTTATGTAAGATATATTCTACAACTTACACTGCCAACAATACGTTGGAAGAAACATAAGTAATGGTTCTACTTTGATATATACATAAGAAAATACATTTATTTTTGTTACTTATTCCATTATGGTTTCATTTCTTCTCACAATCTTCCATATATCACCCAACAGAGTATAATTATGTTCATTATATGCCAAAATATAAGGTGTGACTCCTCTAGTTTTGGGACTTATAAATAAGTATTTATATGGAGATGTTAGTCACTCATTTAGAATAAACAAATAATTCAAATACCTAATATTAAAAACTGTCCTATTGTGTGTCAGTAAGAATTAGATAATGAAACTCAGAAATCTTTTTCATAAATTTATCATCATCCCAGTTTTCCATGACACTTCTGGTGAAAATTTGGAAACAAAAAAATTTAAATTTTATTTCTATTTCTATTGTTGTGATTTTTATATCATTCTGAGGGTTTTGATTTTTTGGGAATATAGAACCTTGGTTACAATAAGCTATTTGATTCTTTGCTCATCTGTAGTTCCAACTCAGGTTTCCTGTTGACATATTTGATGGTCATGTCTCCAAGGCCAATAGGGAACCATGTAGGCAGATACTATTTCCTCAAACACCCCTTGCAGTCAACTTCACAAAGGTCAATGAAGGCCTTTGTGATATCAAAGTGCTTCAAAGGGAAAGTGAGCCTCCATTACAGTCTTTAGGACTTAGGTACTTTTAATGAAAAAAAAAAAACTTCATTATTTTATACCCATGTGAAAATGAGTAGAAAAAAGGTAGGCAGAGCAACTCCACCTTTAAGTAGTTTATGTGGTTTACTTGGTTTAAAAAAAAAAAAAAAGACAAGAAAAGAGACAGATATTTCAAAAGAAAACATGATCAAGTAGGGGTGAAGAAAAGGAGACTGGAGAATTTTACCAATTTGCCCAGCACCACCCCACTAGCTTGTGAACAAACCAAACCTTGAACTCTGATACTTTATAATAAGATTTACTGAATTATTGATGAACATCTGTTTCTTAAAATATGCATATTCTAGTTTCAGAGTGAGAATTTTAGGAATAGGCAGTTCAATGAGAAAAGGATTAGAATTATGCTTAGGGAAAAGATATTGCTTCTTTAATAAAATAATCAATACAAACAAACAAAGCAAAGCTTTGTAAGCAACAAATAAAGGAAAACACCTAAATGCTACAGCAAGGTACCCAAAACCCAAATGGCTCACGTGAATATTAGAACCAGTTATAAGCTTAGGATTTAGGAGTTAATCACCAACTTCAGAAAAAGATGTTGAGATTACAAATTCATTTGAGTAGAACCCATACTAAACTCCCTACATAAAGCCAAGAACTGGGACAGTATCATGCTTCTGTTACTGGCGCATTATCCCAGAGATGCAATGTCATCTATGCCAAAACTGTAATACCAACCTTGTCATCAAGTAATGTTGCAGGGTTCAATTTCACATGATGTAGATGAAGACAATTCCTAATGAAAAACATAAAATTAATCCTGATTCTGTGGAAAGCTTATTACCCTAACAGAAGCAAATCTGAAGACTAGGGCATTTCTAATTCAAAGAACACATATAAAGATCCCCATTAAATATTTGCAAGTAGCACCAGGAAATAAACTGCTATGAGTGAGTGTTGATATAAAAACAGGCTTATACTCCAAGAACTTCTGAAGTGATTTGAATTCATCAAAAGGAATGGAAAGAAACCATTAGATAAGAATAAGACTTACTTAAAAGAGAAGTTGTAGATTTAAAAAGAGCATTAGGTGTGTGAAAGTTGAATAAAAACATTTGTAGGCTTAGATAATTGGAATATAAATATGAGAAAATTATTAAATATAATGAGGGGAAAAGATAGGAAATGCAAAAGAGATTTCAGAAAATGGAGGTATGAAGTCAAAGCTCTTGCTCATATCTTTTAAAAGTTGCAGAAGCAGAGAGACAGTGGTGAAAATACAGTATGCTGAAATGATTTGTTAAGAATTCTCCAGAATTAAAGACTAAAAGTTTATACTAAGCTCCACACAGCACAACTAAAAACAACTTTCCCCTTACACACACTGTGGTACAAAGGCCAGCATCAAAGACAAGAAGACATTGCGGATAGATCACTTGCAAAAGAACAAGATGGGAAACATCAGTGAATTGCAGATAACATTGCAGTAATTGTGAGGAAAAACAAAGACAGTTTCAGACATAAAAGACTGAGTTTACTGCTCACAAATGCTTATTGAAATTCTCTCCCAAAATGCACTGCAACAACCAAAAAGGGGGAATAAAAGCATATGAAGAAGTAGGTAGAAAGTAATTGTACACAAAGAAACCAGTAAAAGTTGTTACTTTTAAAAAACTATTGATTAGAATTTTGAAAAAACCAATGACAGCTTTGATGAACTTTTAAAAAGATGAACATTAAATATCAGATTTTAAATATGTCAAAAATGGAAAGGGGATGGAATTGTATTGTTTCAGAAGATGACAAAGATGTTGAATGATTTTGGCCTTTTAAAGCATGCATATTAAGCATTTAAGAAGAAACATAAAAGTGTGCCGCTTCAATTTCCAACCAGAGAAAACCAATGTTTGTTTAAGTAGTTAAAGAAATGGGATCTATCCAACAATGGGCAGAAAAAGGAGAAATTAAAGTCAAAGCAAGAATATGACAAACTAGAAATCTCCAAATCAGATCATACAAACTATTTTGCATTATCAGTCCTAGAAAATAAATCAGTAATTCTTATTTTAAGGCATACATTTTTAGCATGACTAACAATAAGTTAGCTTTGTGAAAAGTGTGCAGAACGTAAATGTATACCAATAAGAGGGTAGCAATGTAGAACATTGCATTACCAATGTGTGATGAAATAGTATGTACTAACTCACTGGGTTAACTGGGTTTATCTATAAGCAGAAGGATCTAAGATGAGAATGACAGTTTTGGTTTACTAACTCAGTGGATGAAATTCCAGATTTGTACAGTGACCTGCGTGGCTCATCTCACAGGACTCCTGGTTGGCTCTCTCTCTGAGAACTGTTTCTCTTATCCTTCTCACCCTCAATTATCTGACCTATTCACCACTGACTTCCCGTAGCAAATAAAGCAAGTAAACCTTTGTGGCTTGGTCTCTCTCCCTGCCTGAAGCAGTCATCCTTCCATCTTCACAAAAACTGGTTCCTAACATCATTGCAATCTCTGTTCAAAATCTCTTCCTTGGAGAGGTTTTCCTCACCACTTTCTAAAAGAGTGTCGCTATTGGGTTCTATCCCTGTATCTATTTACAGCAAAATCAAACATGAGGATATATTCACTCTGTCTACTTGGATTCTTACAGAACTTAGTATGTACTTTAAAAAGGAGCCCCTCTGAAACTCTTAAAATTCTAAATAAATAAGCTCTATAGATAATGTATTTCTGGAAAGTGCCATCATGGAGACTTCATTCATTCTAATGAAATGATTGCATATGATTAAGAGAGTTGCACATAATCTCTTCTATGTCAGCATCATTGCAGAGCTGACAGTGGGGCCTTTGCTCTGTATTTAATGATACCAAATGCTTCTTCATGAGAATTAGCACACTTGTGATAATAGTGTCTTCAAAAGCTCAAGTGACACATTTATGCTTCCTGAGCTGAGTGAGATACTGAGTTATATTTCTTCAAATAACATCAAAGATACTTTCCTTAAGCGGCAGATTACTGGTCCTTGTGTTTGATTGGCAATGTGTAACGATGTCTGTTAGTGAATTATCTGAGAACATTTCTTATTCCAGTGCCTTGTAACAGCAAATTTTAGATTTATAAATATATGATTTAACACTAAATGATCTACCAGTGATGATTTTTAACAGGGCTAAGATAATTTCTGAATTTTACACCAAAATATTTCAATTGTTAATTTATGAAATGAGAGATACTATTGTTATCACAAACGTGTGTGTTTATTCGTGTGTGTACATATACTCACACATGAATTTGCTTGAGCCTGAATATTTAAGCTGTCTCTCTTCTGTAATGAAGTTTTAAAAGGCCCTATATGAAGGACACAGAAAATTAATGATTTCACCTATTTGGAATCATATGACTTTTCTTTTTATTGGTTCCGTTTAGTTACATCATACTAAGTGAATAAAACAATCCCAAAAGACCAAAAGTTGAATGGAGTCATATGACTTTTGACAATCACTTTTTCCTCTTGTTTTAATAATGCATCTTAAAATGTGTTCAGTGATCATTATATGCATGATTTTGCCTTAAAATTAGTACATTACAATCAATATATACACAAAATAGCACATATAGTATTTATGTGTACATTTGTATTCATGTGTGGTTTTGTACAGGTTTGGATGGAGAGAGGGAGAGAAAGAAAGAGGAAGATAAAAAGAGAAGGTGAGAGAGAGAAAGAAGAGAACATGGGGTGTGGTGATAGAGAAATCCAAAGAATGATTAAAAAGTGGCCCTAGGGTCATGAGGAAGAGGCTATGATGATGATCTGCCAATCACTGGAGGAGTATGAACTTACCTACACTGAGGGCCTAAACTGTTCAATTGATGTTCAAATATACAATGACTTCATTATTTAGGATTGTTGTTGTTCTACTGACAGCTGGGGACAAGAAGAAAGTGGGGTAAAGAGAACAGTGTTAAATGCTGTACTAATAATTGATGAATGTAAGATGCACAGGACAGCCCTTATTATCAAATGTATTTTTGATAATAAGCAAATATAAAGTTGATATATCCCTGAATACCAGTAACAATCAAATGTAGCCAGTAGCTTATCTTTCTTCATTGTGAATAAACTATATAGACCAAGGAACTCATTGTATGGCCCAAGTAAATAAATGACTTTGTACATGACTTGATGACTCCAAGGTACTGAGAAATAAGCTTCTGTAAAAGTACAGAATGAGCTTCTGATGAAAGCTGCCTGAGGGAGGTTGAAGTTTATCACAAAACACTTATTGATCAGTTGACTGCTTTCATTCATTACTTAATTCATTTATCACTTATCTAGCTATAGACTCCATTTTTTCAGCAAATAAATGGAGTAAGGCAATAAGATAGAGTGAAATCAGCAGGGACTGATTAAACCATTCATTCTTCATTTTTAAAGTGCACATCATAAGCCAGACACTGGAAATATGGTTGATAAGTTATGTTCACTTGCCTTTAGGCAGGTCACAGTCTAAGAGCCGAAATGAGTATATAAACAAGTGTCTGAAAAAATGAGACCAGAGCTACCTTAAGGATAATTCATATAGAGAACAGTTCAGTGGAAGGAGAGACCTATATTTTCATGGACTCAGAAAAGGCTTCAAAGGTTGATATACCTATGGTTCATTTAGGGTATAAATGTCTAATAAAGCATTGCTGCAACTAAGGAATACTGTAAAAAATGAATTTCAGACACTAGAATATAAAGTCATCAAAATAACCAAACCATTTCAGTAATTTTACCACTTTATTTTTAATGAAAATATTTTAATCATAATTAAAATATCCAATTTACTGTCTTCTAGTTTACCCCTTATAATATTGGGATAACTTTTTTCTTAGAAATATTACCAGTGTCACAGAACAGTTAGGAGGTAAAGCCATGAAGATAAGAAGAATTTTTTAAAATATAATTCTCATGGATTTCAGTGCTTTTATTTCCTCTGAATTCTGATATTTTTTTTCAAAAGCAAAAATATACAGAACTGAATAAGTTTGTTCTTTTACTTTTCACAATAATCTATTTTTCAATGCCTATCAGAGAAAGGACAGGTAGTTCTTATGAAAGTAAATAATGGCAAAGAACATAGATAAACAGAAGTTTGTCAATTCTGTTATCAATTTTGTATATAACCTTGCTCAAATACCCCAACTAGATATACCATCTCACAAAGAGAACTGAAAACCTGAATTTAGACATAATCATAGAGCAAAGAGGGAAAAGTAAAATAAAAGGAAATTTTGTCACCATCAACCCACAGAATGACCTTGGGTTTGTAGCCTCACTGTGCCTGATATCACATTAACCACAGGTAAAGCAAGAAAAAATAGCAATAACAACTCTCGCTGTGTATTTCATGGAGATGAAGGTAGAGTTAATGAGAAAATGTTAGTAAAGCATTTTAAGCTCCTTTGTAGGAAGACACTATATAAATACAGAACAATATTATTAGTCATTTTAATGGGTTGGGGATTTTTATTGCTTGAGAAAGATACCCTGTTTGAGTTATACTGCCTTGCATGGCTGTATATCCTTTGCTTTATATCATAACACTGGTTTTTAAACTTTTAACTTTGTATTATCTCTGAAGATTGGGGATGTGGCCATCTCAAACTGCAGTTCCACACTTACAGTTCCAAAGGGAGAGTTTGATATTGAATGGCTTTTGAATTCCATGGCTATGGATGATGTGTTGAGAGATGTATTATTTATTATTGCTATGCACAAAAGAAAATCACTATAAAAAAGGCAATTGCTGAACTAGAGAATATAACCTGTCAGTCGGGTTGGTGGCTGCAGAAATTCCCAGGGCAAACATTCTTATTATACTAACTCAGCAGTCCTACTGCCTTTCCTCTCTCAAGTAATAAAAGGCCAAGCAAATCATTACAGGTTCAACCCAAGAGCAAAGCTTTTGAGGATGGCAATCCACTGTTCATTTCACATGACTGCAAAGAGTTACATTGGAGCCCTGAATACTGAGATAGTGTTATACATTTCTGTGGTGAGGAGATTTTACCAGTGTGTTTCAAACAGCGAAACTTCAGATCTAAGTCTGTGTGAATATGTCCAGCGGGAGCACACCTCACCTTTTCTCTAGCAAATACACCATAATATATCATAAGAACAATGTTTATTATTGCAAGGACTATAACACACGTAGCATTACAGACTACTCTTTGCCAATATCCCTGTTTGAATCATGCTGGAAACATCAAAGAAGTAGCCTATGAATTGGCCCCATTTCTCCTCTGTCTTTAAATTTCTCAAGATTAGGCACCAACTCCATTCACATTATCATTGGTCACTGCAGAGATCCATCTTTGGGCTGCATGTGGACTATCAGCATTGCAGCCAGTGAGGAAATAGGTCTGACTTTGGGAACTCTCATGGTAGCCCCACAGGTATAGACCACCTGATGCAGGTGAACTTTCCCCTCAGCTCCGCCAAAGATCTCACACAGCCCTGGAGATGGGCTGACCTGCTGTAGCTGCACAGCCCCTCTGAGATGGGTGTGATCTGCCAAGATGCCAATCTGCTGACTGCAAGACATCACAAAGTGAGACTCTCCCTTTGAAATCTTATACCTGCCTTTGCTGTACTCTCTTAAATACACCACAGGAGCCATTTTCTTGTTGTCTAGCTCCAGCTTCCATGTGGACTGGACCTATCAGGGGCTCCAGCTTTTAAAACTATCTTTCAGCCTTTGTCTTTTGTTCTTTACTAATTCTTCTAGACTTTAATTTCTCAAGTGGCTTACATCCTCCTCAGAAGGAAGAACCTCTCAAGGAGAAGCTGGCCATCTCCCCTTAAGTGGCACTCAAATGTGTGGCCTGATAATTCAGAGTACATAATAATTCAGGTAAGCCATCCTCCACCTCAAAATAATAAATGATGCACCACAATCTAAAGATAGAGGGGTGTGGAGAGAGGGAGAGGGACAAGGAGAGGGAGGAGGTGGGAAAGTGAATTTTTGAAAGTGAATTCTTAAAAGTGAAGTTTTGATACCATGATTTAAAACTGGAGTAAAATTCTTCCAGAAAAAATAAAAAAGTCTCTTCACTTAAAATCCTTGTTAAAATAGAAATTAGGAAGATAGGACATATTTTCTACCATTTTCAGGAATGCTTGGGCAATTTAAACTAAGCAGGCAACTTTTTCCACCACAGTCACCCCCCACAGCATCCTTACGGAATGCTGCTAGAGAGCAGACTAGCTTGGGAGAGACAAAACCCAGCTGAGTAATCATGGAAATTTAAAACACTAGGTCAGACAGACTACCCTAACTACAGACTCCAGCAGGATCTCTGACCTGCCTGGTGCCACTGTTGCCGCGGGCATTCTTATTTCCTAAGAATGCAAAAAAGATGGCGACTCTAACTAACTTGGGTACCAAATGCAACCTAGTTTGATTTATCCTGTCCTATGATTGTTCCCTTGCTAGCTAAAACTCACCTTTTGGGCAAAAATTCTTTGCTGTAGACCAAACACCAGCATGGAGCAGGCAGGCAGGCCATGGGCAGCCAGGGAAGCTCTAAGAGCAGCAATGGCTCATGAGGCCAAGGTGAACAGTGCAAGGTCATGGCCCAAATGGCTCCTGGCTGGCAATGCCCAGAACAAGCATGGCCTCACCTGGCCCAACAGAATCCTGCCAGAGCTGCTGATATTTTAGTTTCAGATGGATGAGCATGGGAAATACTCAAGGCAGGACAGCACACGGGGTGGAGGGGGTACCCCAGGGCTGCAGGTACAATTTCAGGTCACATATAGAGCACGGGAAATGATTGTAGCCATGTGGCAACAGCAATATGGCAGATTCCTTCTGCACGGGCTTTTCCCAAGCCCCACCTCCTGGCTTTCCCAAACAAAGTGCACTTTTGAGGGCTTCCTCTTAGTCCCTTCCACCATCCCTCTGGCTGGCCTTCCAGTCCTGCCTCCAACTTTGCAGAGCCTGCATGTTGCAGTCTGTTTCTTAAAGGCAAACACCCAGCTGCAAAACTTCTTTCATGTTTCTGGATGAATACTCACTAACAAAAAAGAAATATCTTTGCAGGCAAAATCCAAGCTAATGAACCCTTGTGCCTTTGGCAACAGACTTTGCTTAATTTTTCCCAATGCTAAGTTAAATAAACTATACTTCCTAATCCTCTCAACAGGTTTCTTCAAGGAACTTATTTCCTTACAGCTATGCTACTAAAGAAGAGTTGCAAAATTATTACATTGATAAAAGATGTTCTACTTATGTTTTCTCACACATTATTTTTCCTTTTTAGGGATGTTATTAAAGATAGATTTGACAGTTATGAGAATAAAAGCCAGCAATCTGAAATGTTTAATTTCTCAATGTTCTCATATTTGCCAAAATTTTATTCTTTTGATTTCAGAATATGTATACACAAGGACTATATATGTACACACAAAAAATATATTTTCATTACACTACATGATGTCAAAGTTAACATAGATAAAAGAGTGCATTCATGATATTTAAAGTAAAATAAAAATGGATCCAAATACTTTTAAATCACATGATTTAAGAAGATTCAATTCAAATGGGATAATTAGATAAAAATATACAAAGTCTTCAATCTTAATGCATATTTTTCCAGCTGGTTAAATGATCTATATAGTTTTTAATTCCTAAGATGACTAACATAGAAGTCTATTTACTTCTAACAGTTTTCCTTCAACAGGAAAAACCTAACTCATATTGTTATTCACATTTACTTGATGCCCTGCCTTCTAAAGTCAAAAATAAATATATTAAATTTAGAGTAAATGTAATTAATTATATAAGTATAATATGTATAAACATAATTTCAGGAGCTACTTATTGACTTATAAAGTTAAGATGTTACCTAAATAATCCTAACTCCTAAATATTGTTTATGTTTTTAGAAAATTGTAAACAGATATAATTCCATATAAAAATTATCTAAAGGTATTGACTACATTTCAATTGGAATATGTATCCCTATTAAAATATAATAATTTGTCTAGACAGGAGAATCGCAAGTTTGAAGCCAGCCTCAGCAATGGAGAGGCGCTAAGCAACTCAGTGAGACCCTGTCTCTACATAAAACACAAAATAGGGCTGGGGATGTGGCTCAGTGGTTGAGTGCCCCTGAGTTCAATCTCCAGTACCAAAAAAGAAAAAAAAAGAAATTAATCTTAGTTTTTCATTTGAATATCGGTCTATAAACTTTGGTATGTATTGAAGACTTTGATGATATTTTATAAATATGAGATGTATGGTTATATATAGCAAGGTCTAAGTAAGTGATATAGAAAGTTTGAGTAGGTAGAGAACAACTTTATATGTAACTAACTTGGTTATAAATGCATGGAACAATAAAAAATATTTGAGGATTTTTCCTAAGATCAAATATGAAAATGCTAAATATAAATTAATTTCTTATGCCTGATAAGCATTATTATTTAATAAAAGGGGCTTATTTTAAAGAAATTAAGATTCATACAACTTTTTATTAAATAATATATATATATATTTGGTACCAGGGATTGTACTCAGGGATATTTGACCACTAAGCCACATCCCCAGCCCTATTTTGTGTTTTATGTAGCGACAGGGTCTCACTGGGTTGCTTAGTCCCTCGCCATTGCTGAGGCTGGCTTTGAACTCACAATTCTCCTGTCTCAGCCTCCCAAAGTGCTGGGATTACAAGCATGAGCTGGCTTGTAATAATATATATAAACATAATTTCAGGAGCTACTTATTGATTACAAGTATACCTGGCTAATAATTATTTTTAATACAACCTTAAATTCCAAATTTCAAACTTCCCTTTAAAAGCTAAATATGATTGCTTTGAAAACATCAATGTAATTATGATAATTATTGCTAATCCTTACATATCAATTGTATCTCTGTTTCCTAAATACATAAATCTTTAAAGTATCAGATTTAAGAGAAAATTTTACTAATCTGATGTTCTCCAAACTAAAGTTTTATGTAATGATCTCTCACCAACTCATACAGTGATGACCAAATAATTGAAAATATAATTATATGATTTAGTCTTCTATAATTATGTAGATATATTGTAAAACTTTTATGTTACTTTCTACACTGAGAAGTAAACTTGGCTATATTTTTAAAAGACAATTGAGACACACTATCTTATTTAAAGGGTAACTATATAAGATATAAAAAATGTTTTGATACCTTCCCCCAAGAAAGGATTAAATGTTCTCTTATTTTGTCCATTTCCTGCTTTGGTTTGTCAACTAGTTTGTATTGACCCAGAAGATTACATACCAAAGTTTATAGACTGATATTCAAATGAAAAACTAAGATTAATTTCTTTTTTTTTTTTCTTTTTTGGTACTGGAGATTGAACTCAGGGGCACTCAACCACTGAGCCACATCCCCAGCCCTATTTTGTGTTTTATGTAGAGACAGGGTCTCACTGAGTTGCTTAGCGCCTCGCCATTGCTGATGCTGGCTTTGAACTCACGATTCTCCTGTCTCAGCCTCCCTAAGTGCTGGGATTACAGGCTTGTGCTACCATATCCGGCTAAGATTAATTTCAAGATTAAGATATCTTACCTAACTTTTGCCAAGAGAACCACTGCTACAAAAATTACAAAGTGTATATACCATCTCTAACTATTCTACTGCCAATAGATAACTGCTGTTAATATCTAATACATAGCCTTCTAAACTGTTTCTATACATATAGATATACATATTTGATACATATTAGATCATACTGATATTTTCAAAACTTATAAAATTATTTAAAAATTACACATAAAAATATTTATTGAGTCATTTCTTGTTTAAATACTTGTACAGTACCAGGCCATTTTCTGCAATGTAAGCCTAATAATGCTCTGACTTATATCAACCTTTTTCTTCAATTTTAAATAATAAAAAAGAGGAGAAACAGAATACTACATGTCCCCACTAAATCTCATAAAATTATTTTTTTTTAAAAATTTTTAAATTGTTATACTAAAAGTCTCACTGCTGCTCAGCAACACATTGAGCAATAGGATAAATCATATTTCCAAGGAAAGAGCCTATACTTGTCTATTTCTGGAAAAATCAACCTGTCATCATGCAAACATCTGAAAAACCTGACACAGGAAAGTAAATCTCCAACCAAAATGTTTAAGAGCCATGCAGATTTTATTGAGTTATCAGGTAAGTAAAATCTATGGAAAAGCTTCCCCAGATCCACCTTCAATGTACCTAGCAATGTGGATTGGAGAATTCATCCCAGTATTTACTAATGATACTCATATTATACCCATCCATGTGACTGGATTTAAGTATACTGGCTACAGTAGGAACCTGACTATTTGTTGGCCCCATAATGAACATACTGGCTATTAAAAGGTAATGTTTGAGGATAAAATAACATAAGAAGGACCTAAACCAGCCAATCATACAGGTCCTTGGAACTTAAGATTACATGTCTGGACAGTTATTAAAGTGGGATGATTATTGAAATGGAGCTTTCTTATAACAATCCAGTTATTTCCCCAGAATATCCACCAATCTTTTACTGCCCTAATAATTCTGCAATAGAATTTGGTATAATTCCTAAATGAACAAAATGTACAAATACTTTCCCAGTGCAACAGAAAATCTCTAGTAGTGATGAACAAATTTGAAATTAATATTCAAAAATTGATAAAAGGCAGCCATATCAAGACGCTACTTCCTACACAAAGTTATAGCCATGAAGGCTTAATATGGAAGAACTGCCGCTAAATGTGTCTCTTTTTTACTTCTTAAAAGGAACTTGCAAAAAGCCATGTTTAACTTGGATTCTTAATTTAGTAAAAGATCTAAGAAGTTAGAAATATAATTGAGTTATCTAGAACTAATTCCAGAATATAAAAAATAAGATTAGAAATACAATCATTCTAATTCTTTAAAAATCCATATGATTTAGATTACTTCCTATTGTTTGGGTATTACTTTAAAGCCATGTATTGAAGACCAAATTGAAGCTTGGCAAACTGATTGATGTTACACTAGAAATATCGGTAATTCACATTTGGATTTATAACACTCATTTCTTATTTGATGATAATCTGAGTCCTATATATCTTAATATATTCTTTCAGAGTTCTATCTGTTTCCAAATCTGTTATATTTATGGACATAATCCATCTCTCATGATGCTATGACACCAAAAATTTCATTGGTAATATTCTAACTTTCAGGGAGGATGATATTCAAAAAGATCTCTGGCATGTAATGGAAGCCT
The DNA here is from genome assembly GCA_028644305.1 of Xerus rutilus. NCBI lineage: Eukaryota > Metazoa > Chordata > Mammalia > Rodentia > Sciuridae > Xerus > Xerus rutilus. The sequence continues at coordinate 117,088,449 of CM053403.1, forward strand.
TGGATTTTCTCCATCTTAGAAAAATGGCATCATACCTAACTTTATGGGCAAGAACCATAAGCAGGGTTTCTGCTATAGCTTGCAAGCCTAGAGTCAATCCTCTTATGCTTGAATTATCAGGGATATAAGAATAAGAAAAATGGATAATGGATATCCAGTAAATCGTAATAAATATAATGTAACTAAGCCAATTTTCTTAATAACTTGGCTCCAGACATTTCTAAAGTTTTATGCAATTAGGTAAGTATCCATAAGAGTTTAAGACTAAGTTAAATATTCCAAAAGCTGTTTTTACAAAATGTAAATAATGAGCTTTCTGCTCTCAAACTCAAACAAAGGCTTAAATGCCATGCTAAGTATAAGTATGCCTGTATTACTGCAGCCAAATAGTATACTTGCCTATGATATTTGAATAAAATTGAAAGATAATCTAAGGGATGTTTGGCATAACAATAATAATGACTTAAACCTCCTGGGGATACATCAGAACACCCAAGATACTTAAAAAAGCAGGACCAATCTCATGGGACCTGCATCTTTAGTTGGTCAAACATCTTATAAATTGGCTCCTATCTTGGAATCATTAAAACATTCTACATGGTATGTTATTAAAATGATATCTTTGTTACTGATTGTTTTTATATCATAATAACAGATTGTGACAACCTCAAATCAAGGATCCAGTGACTAAAAGTAATTACCCTTCATCTTTATTTATAAATTAAAAATGCAGGAGATGTAGAGAGCCATCCCTGGTATAGTATATGGACTATCGGCATTGCAGCCAGTGAGGGGATAGGTCTGGCATTGTGTACTCCAGTGGCAGCCCCAGAGGTATAGATCACATGATGCAGGTGAACTTTACCCTCAGCTCTGCCAAAGATCCCACACAGCACTGGAGATGGGCTGACCTGATATAGCTGCACAGCCCCCGAGATAGGTGTGACCTGCCATGATGCCAATCAACCTGCTGACTGCAAGACATCACAAAGCGAGACTCCACCTTTGAAACCTTATTTCTGCCTTTGTTGTACCCCCTTAAATAAACCATGAATTCATTTTCTTGTTGTCTAGCTCCAGCTCCCATGTGGACTGGACCTATCAGGGGCTCCAACATTTGAAACTATCTTTCAGCCTCTGTCTTTTGTTCTTTACTAATTAATTATTCTAGACTTTAGTTTCTCAGGTGGCTTACATCCTTCTCCTCCTCAGGAAGAACCCAGCAGGAAGATGCTGGCCATCTCCCCTTAGGTTACATATTGATTTCATTTAGCTCATACTTCTTTATGTTTCTGCTCCTTCCTGCCTGCTTCTCTTTTCCTTGCTACCTTACATTACATACCTATTGACAATCACCAACCTGGCTTCACATAACCTTTGGCTTCCTGACTCAGGAGACTGTTCTACTTTATTTAACCTTCTCCCAGGGCAGATGCTCAGATCACATCATCTTTCAAACCTATTTGTTCCGTGCAACTGTATATCCTGAGATTCTCTTCCTGCCTCTCTTCTCTATCTCACCATTACATCTCTTGATCTTCCTCACAAAGTGGGGGTTTTGAAGTGAAATTCAGGCACTTGAATCTCACCTGTTTTCATGGTCTTTGGTCCTGAGTTTATCCTGCTTCCCTGTCCTTCCACTTCCATGATTTGGTCAGTTTAAAACAGAATTTATGCTCCTTCTTTTTCTTAGAAAACATCTCATGATAATAGTGATACCATGATATTTGTACAAGTTCCAACTCAAACTAATTCTCAAGAATTTTTAGAAATCTCAATACAATTATTCAGACTCTTTTCTTTCTTCTCGGGCCCTCCACATCCTTTTTTCTTTATCTTGTAGCAGATGATTTTCAACATATAAGTCACTGAAATTCTGAGGCATGGATTTCCCTGGTTTCCTGTACTTCAAACACAGAATTTACACTCACTGCTTAATATTCAAGGGTGATACCATAAACATTCAACAATTGGGGAAAACTGGCATCAAATGATCAGAACTAGAATACATTTTTTGAAATCTTCTGCTGGGGCTTGGTCAAGATGCCAATAAGTGTCAATGAAGAAAGTATGGGAATTTGAGTTCTGAGGAAAGCAGCCACACAGAAACTGCTGCAGGAAATACTGACATATTTCAAAAATTGTCATGGCTGGACCGGTAGGTGCTGTGTGCATATCAGTCCTATTGACTCTTACCCTTCTGTTACAGAGAAAGGCCTCCTTCCCTAAAATGACTCCTTATGTAAAAGGCTAACTCTTTCTCTGGCCAGCTTGTTGTGTTCCATCTCTGCTTCTGTAGCCAAAATTGATTCATCTATCTGTATGCATCATGTGTCCCTATCTAAAAGTAATAATCATCTAAATACTTCTTCACCTTTGCTATCTTTCAGTTTTTCAGAACAATTATTCACTTAGCCTTGTGTTAATTTTAACCACATCACCTTAGCCTCAGAACTTACTTTCAGGAAGAAATAGCTTTAACATGGCTATATATGGCTTCCTAAGTATCAATTAACTTGCAGGTTTTTGCTTTTATCACCTCCCTTTATAAACCCTTAAGCATAGCTTTCCAAAGACCAGATTTCAACTTACTTTTTCAAACTTCTTCTCAGACCAATATTTTAGTAAAAATTAATTCTTGCTGTTAACTCAAATGCTCAAATGTGTATATCTGTGTGTTATGAACTGAATTGTATAGCAGACTATTACACTGCACTTTTGCTTAACCTCTTCTTTTTGTTCTCAAAGATATAGTTCTTTATCAGTTTGTGATTATCTCAGGCAGTTTTCAGTGCCCAGTTTAAGTACATTTTCTTGTATGTAGTCTTTCCTTACCTTTCCCCAGCTTTGCTTGCAATGTTGGCAGCTATTTGGTCACAATGCTTGCATTTCACTTTAAGTATGGAATTTTACTTAATTAATGGATAATTTCCATATTCTATACTGCTGTGTCAATTCTTAATAACAGGCATTGTATCTTATATAAGGGTATATGCTGAAACAGGAATGATAAATAGGAGGAGAATCTCAGGATTTACAGATTTAGAGAAAGAATGCTTTTGAATGATGATGTGGTCTGGTATGTCATCGTGAAAATAGGTTAACAGAAACAGAAAAAGCTTCTGAGTTTGGAAGAGTAAAACTAGAGTGGTGCTATCAGGAAAGTATTGCTTTAAAATTTTATTTTCAATTTGTTTCTAGTATATATAAAGACAATTTAATTTCTATACTGATATTTTATTTTATAATCTAGCTAATTTCACTTATTAGTTTTGATAGCTTATGCTGAGCAATCTTAAGACATTCTACACACATGATTGTATTATATGTTTTTTTAAAAATATTTTTTAGTTGTTGATGGATCTTTATTTTATTAATTTATTATTTATATGTGGTGCTGAGGATCGAGCCCAGTGCCTTACACATGCTAAGCAAGCGCTGGACTGAGCTATAGCTCCAGCCCTGTATTATATGTTCTTATAGACAATTTACTTTCTTCCTTTCTTCTCTGTGAGTTGTTTCTTTTGCTTGCCTCATTCTATTGACTAGAACAGCCAGCAAAATGTTGCACACACGCTTGTAGGATGTTTTTGTTTTTGCTACTGGAGATTAAAACCCAGGGGCACTCAACCATTGAGCCATATCCCCATCCCATTTTATAATTTGTTTTGAGACAGGGTCTCACTGCGTTGTTTAGAGCCTTGATAAATTGCTGAGGCTGGCTTTGAACTTGCAATCCTCCTGCTTCAGCCTCCCAAGCTGCTGAGATTATAGACATGTGCCACCAGACTCCATGCTTGAAGATTTGTGTAGAATGATTTTTCCTGAATTTTTCAAGATTTTCAATAAATTTTCTATATTCTTAGGATAATGTTTACTTGTTCATTAATATACCAGTCTTTGTTATGTTTTGTTAGATTCATTTTGTTCATGCTTTATTAAAGGGTTTTGCATATATGTTCATGACAAATATTGCTCCTCAGGTTTTTTTTCCCAAAACATATTTGTCTGACTTTAATATTGGGTAATACTGACATTATGCAATGAGTTGGGAAGTGTTTTTACTTCTCTATGCTCTGAAACAGTTTTTGCAGAGTTGGTGTTATTTCTTCCTTAAATATTAAAAATGTTGCCAAATAAGCAATCTTCACTTATAGTTCTCTTTATGATAAATTTATTAGATTGACAATTCAGTTCTCAACTTGATATAGAGATATTCAGATTTAGTATTCATCCATGTGAAATTTGTATATTCCATTGAGGTTGTAATTAAGTTGATAAAATGCTCTTAATAACAGTTGTTTATAATTTTTAAATATAAGATATTTCAATGTTAGCGCTTCTCTTTTATTTTTGCTACTAGTATTTTTTTTACTTCTTTTGATCAATCTAAATAAAATTTTTAATTTTATTAATATTTAAAAAAATCAACTTTTGTCTTTATTGATTTTCTTCGTCCATTTTCTATAATTTTGATCCTATTTTTAACTTTAATTCTATTATATAGAATTTTACTCTTTCTAACTTATATTTGAAAACTAGATAATTGATTTTAGACTTCTTTCCTAATCTAAATTTAAAGCTATAAATTTACTTTTAGGTTTACTTTACTTTCATTTCACAAATTTTATTCTCATGTTTCCTTTTTTATTCAGAAGAAATAATTTTTAATTTGCTTTATGATTTCTTTTTTGACCAGTGAATGGAAATTTGTTATATAGTTTCCACCTATTAAGCAATTCCACAGATTTATTTGATATTATTACATACATCCTTTTTGTTGTCAGAGAGCTTTTTCTTCATTTTATTAATCATCTAACATTTTTAAGACATAATTTATAACTCACATGTTGTCTCTATGTCAATGTAATGGTTAATTTTAATTGTTAACTTGATTGGATCAAGAGATGCTGAGGATTAAGAGGCTTATGGGTGTGTTAGTGAGGGTGTATCCAGGAATGATTGGTATGTGGAATAGCCAACTGAAATGAAGACATTCCCTAAACATGAGCAGTACCATCCAACAGGATAATGGCTTGAATGGAATAAAAGTTTGAAGAACAAGAAAGCAGTAGCAACAGACACAAACTCGACTCTTCTTGAATGAGTTCTTGATTGCTGCTTCAATCATCTGAGGATATCAGACACTCTTTTCTTCAGTCTTCCAAAGTGAACTCTGCCAGTGATTCTCCTTTGGTCTCAACCAGGGTTGCACCATTGATTCCTCTTGTTCTGGGGCATCAACCTCTTGGATTGCACAGCTACTGATTCTTCCAGCTCTCCAGCCAGCAGGTGGCCATTGTGGACTATCCAGGTCTATCCAGCTTCTGGTCACATAAGCCAACCTAGTAAGTGGTCTTTTTATAATTATACTTCCTGTTGATTCTGTTCCTCTAGAGAACCCTAATAACGTCAATATTCCATATATACTTTGAAAAATAGGTATATTCTTGGGTTATTAGGGGAAATATTTTGTGTCAATTATATTAAAATAACTTACTTGTTCAGTCTTCTGTATTCTCACATTTTTCACTTTTTCTATAAATTTCAAAGGAAGAGTGTAAAAATTTCCAAATGAAGCTTTTAATTTGTCTCTTTCCTCTTTTAATCATGTAATATTTTGTTTTATCTATTTTGGAGCTTCATTGTTGGGCAAAAAGAAATTTATAGCTGTTACATCTTCTAGAACCTTTTACCATTAAAAATGTCTCCTTTTCTATAAATATTCTTGTTTTAAAGTCTGTTGTGTCTTATTTTTTGAAACAATGTCCAGCTCATGTTTGCAGTGCTTAGTTCATTTATTATAGATAGGGTGGTAAAGTTACCATGTGGTTATATGTTTTCTATTTGTTTTAATTCTCCCTTATTCTTCTGTTTAGTTAAACAGATATTTTTAGTATTTCTTTTTAATTCTGCTACTGGATATTTACTTGTATATCTTTGAGTTTTTCCCCAAGGTTGTTCTAGTGATGACAATATTATTTTAATTTATCCAAATCTACTTCAAGTTAATGTCAACTTATTTCTGATAAAGCAAAGGAAATATTCTTCATCCTCATCGCTTGTCTTGATATTGCCGTGTATTGCGTGCACACACACGTAAGCGTATATAATAAACAGAAAAATACTGTGCTATAGTATTTGCCTTATTCAATCATAAGTTGTTTACAGAAATTTATCTTAATTTCTTTTTGTTTATCTTGGTTCCCATCTGTTGTATTTTCTTCTGAACCTGAAGATCTTCCCTTATCACTTCTCATAGTGTGTGCTTTTTAGTAACTAATTCCCCGAAGTTTTTGAGATACTAAAAATGGTCTAACTCATTCATTTTTGAAGGGTAGTTTTGTTGATAAGTTCCATTTCAAAATTGAGATTTCCTACTGACTCATATTTAGCAACTTTTTCCTATTACTTAAATGTATCTCCTTTGAATCTTTGAACTTTATAATGTTTGTTTTAAATTATTTTTGATCATTTGACATTTGTTCCCACTTATATTCTATTGGCCATTTTTTTCTGAATATGATTGGCACATTTCTGATATTATCTCTGTATATCTATATTTCTCTCTGTTTATATATATAGACATATATAATGATATGTCCATATATCTATACACACACATATATAAGCATATATGTCTATATAAATACACATAGATAAGCATATACATATTAGTGTATATATGTCTATATATACACTTATATATACATTGGGTTAAAAATTGAACATTATAGGCAATACATTTCAGCAACTCTGAAATTTATTTTCTGAAGTTGTTAGTTTTTTTATTAATTTGTTTTGATTTCCTTTAATAATCTCTAAGTTGGCTGGACTCCACACTACAAAATTGTATGTAGCTACTAATGCTTCATAGCAGACTTTTAACTTATGTATTTTTCTGTGCCTGGATTCTGGCATCTGCATTGTTTGGTGATTATGCAATTATTTATGCAAGTCATGCTGAAACACTCCAAGCCAGATGTATTTCCACTCTTTGCCACCCAAGCATTGTTCAGGTTGAGGAATATGTTCAGAGACAGGGCATATTCACATGTCTTTCCAGGGTTTCAGTTTTATTGTGTTCCCTCCTATCTCCTGCACGCAAGCATGGATAACAGTTGTTCAATGATGTGCCTATTGTCTCAGCCTATTTATGTGATTTTTCCATGTGAGATTTTCTCACTTCAAAAATATCACCTTAAATGTTGGGCTGCTTTACTGGATAGCCCAGATGGGCTTGGACTATCCAAAATTGTGGAGGATGAGGGCATTCCTAGGCAAAAACAAAGAAAACAATAAATAAAATAAATAAAAATTTAAAAATAAAACTAATAAAGAGAAAAAATTAAGACAAAAAGCAAAACACAACAAAACTGACGTTTTTACTTGATACAGCATTGTTTTCTAAATAAATGCATGTCATATGATTGCTAGCCTATGGGCATTTTCCAATTTCCTTGGCTCTTGGTATTACTTTTACATATTTTTATATTTAGATTTTACAAATTGAAGTTGTCTGATTCTTAATGTTGCCCTTAACAAAAGTAGAACCCAAATGTTCTCTTTTTCAATAAAGATATTTGATCATCAATTTCATTGAAAATAGTTTCTAAGAAGCAATACAAAAAAGGCCCTATTTTTCTCTTATCATCCCCAAATTCCTTAATGGCTGAAAATAACTCCTTAATCACCAACAAAAATAATAAACTGATTATATTATAAATATCAAAGTATATGAAAATATAAGTATACATTTTTGTAAATTTAACATTCAGATTTTTACTTGTGCATTTGAAGAGTCTTTTTCTGTGCTGATTGTACTCCAAAGAGCTACTTTGAGATCAGTGATAAGATTCATTTATGTAATATCACAAAATTACCACTTTTGAGGGACTTTCACCTTTCTTCCTTTGAACAGATTTGCAACTCATACGTGGTTCACATGTTTGTCCTTGTCCTGCCCAAATGATCTCCTTAGTCTCCTCAGAGCAAAGATCCTGAAATCTTGTTTATATTGCTAAATTATACTGTAGTGCTAAAAAAAAACTAAAGAAGAAAGAAAGAAATAAAAGTAGGTAGGTATACAGGAAGGAATGAAGAAAAGAAGGGAAAAGAGCAAGAAGATGTTAAGTGTTTTATTGGATGAAGGGATCATTATCTGGTGTCAGCTTCTACACCTTTAATGTCTGGGGCTCTATTTTTAGTCATTTTGTTCATGTTAGACATATTCCACATTTATAGCACAGGATTCCAAGTACCATGTCCTAGTTCTGGACCAGGATGATTAGAGATATTAGGATGTGTGTCCCAATTTTTGGTTCAGAAAACACGGTCACCTAATTATTACTAAATCTTGAAAAACAGGCTTAAAAACTACAAGCCATTTAAGAAACTCTAACATAGCAGAAAAGATCTACTTCCTCTTTCATTATGTCTTTTAATGTTCTTTTGTACTTGTGCCCTAAAGAAAGATTTTGTATTTAATTAGGTTAAAGCAATGTGTTGCCTTATTTGAGTGGAACTCACATGGAAAATTTGTATACATTTTCAGAAAATAGAATATCACAACGGCTACCAGCATCACATACAATGTTCTAGACATAACCCAATTGGTTTATTTTTTATCCCCTAACTTGTCATTAACTTGACACTGCATATCTTCTTTGTATTATTTTTCTTAGTAAAACAAAAAGAAAGCTTTAGCAAAGAAGCAGTAAGTTGTTTCTGTAAAGTTGCCTTTTGGCAATTAATTTTCTTTGTATTAGGAAAGGTATGTATTGGTACACAAGCAAATTCCTGTGGGTTTCCTCTTCCAATATTAAATAAATCTAAAGAATCTTAGTTGTACTCTTCAGGATAAATTTTCTGTAAACATGGTCCTATTAAGATCTATTGCAGTACCTTTCTCTTAAAAGGATTCCAAATAAACAACAGTAAATCATGCAGCTAGTTTTCCAATATTGCAAATCTGCATAGGAATAACAGTAAATAGCATATTGAAAACACTTCTCTGAAACTGTGGAGAATAAAATCAATTCAGAGGACATGCAATAATGAGCTGCACTGCAAAGCCAGAATTAGTTAGGATACTTTTGCTTGGGACGAATATTTGACAGGTTTTTAGATTTATTTTTTATTGCAACATGGCTAAGAATTTTCTTTCAATATACCAACCAAAGTACAACTGAACATGTTCCACATTCAAATGTAGCAGAGACAAATCAAAGCAAATACACACTGTTTCAACCTAGTTAAATAAGAAATCCTTCTTTCATGTGTATGTAAAATGACAACATTTACATTTCTCACTCCTGCTTCTTGCAAGTTCCTTCAATATCAATCATATTAAATTCCTGTTATTTTTAAAGTTCAACATTAATAAACAACTGGAAATTGGCATATGTAAAATAGAAAATGTTCCTCTGTTTCTTAGACCTTATGGACAGGTAATTAAAGACATCTCACCAGCTTAATCAAATTTTGTGCATTGTTTTTATCTGCATATCATTCTTACGTTCTTTTTTGTTTGAACAAAAATTATGATCAATATTCAAAAATTTAAGGATGATGCTATTCAAGAAATATGGACATGCTGACTTCTTTTCCAAGAAAAGTTCCTGTAAGTGGTACAAAAGCAACACTACAAATTTTAAGAAAGAAAACAATTATAAATCTTTAATGTGAAATCATGCAAAGTTAAAAACTCTTCAGTCTAACCAGATTTGAATCAATTCCAGAGAGTAAAAAGTCCATAAGGGTTGCTTTATAATAGTATTAACACAATTAGTCACATTTAAATCAGCTACCTAAATTTGATTCTGAGTTTATTGCAAAGAGTTTTTGTTAATATGAACAATCTGAATGGTTAAGTGTAGAAGTAATTTATACATGTTTTGTGATGTGATTAAAAATTTTATTTTATTTGTTGGTAAGAGCACTCTACAATCTTTGGAGACTGGAATAAGAAGATGCATGTTTATCTCTATTAAAAAAATCTCATCATTTACAAGTTTCCATAATGTGGGAATCCAGATTATCAGGCTTAGTAAATCCATGAAAAGTTTTGAAAATTTCAGTTTTCATAGTGTTATGTCATTTAGAGTTAGTTATATTCCTGAATCATAATATTTATTATACATAACCAGTATCATAAAATTTTAGTGTTTTAAATAGAAACTGATGAGAAAATACACGTTAAAAAATTTCAAATAAACTAAAGGACTCCATCACGAATGATCATTTCTTTGTTTTGCTTGCTTTTCTTTCAATATCTTCTTATAAAATAGGACAAAATTTCTTCATTAGTCAGACACATTCTTTTTATCTTCTATTCACTAGAAGTAGAGAGATGAGTAGATTCTACAATTAACTTTTTTTGATAAATGTCATATACCCCAGAATTCCAGTTGAAAAATATTTGTTCCTCTGAAATTACATCATAAACAAATCACCACCAAACAGAATCACCATGATCTTGAACCACAGGGCAGTCTTCATGCATTTGTGACTGGACTGCTTTACTGTGTGTCCAGTTTGGACTTGTGTTTTCCTGTGGTCTTCCATCTGTAACCACATTGTTGTCTCCAACCAATGTTTTACTTGTTCATAGCATCATTTCTGGAAATAATGCAACATACTTTTTTTAGTTCATGAATAACATGTTTAAATAAAGTGAGTATTTTCTGCTATGATAAGTTTCCTGGCTAGACACAGTCTACCAATAAATATTTGCTTTATTTCTGATCCCCAGAACAGGAAGATGTCCTGCCAAAACTGTGGTTGTGAAAAACATTTTCTCAGAAAGGAGTAAGGAGATAACTATGAATTTGATTGTCTACTCTCCTTTATAAAATGCATCAAAATCACAATCCACATGCCAAACTTTTCCTCCTTCCTATTTTTTCTTGCCTCTAATAAAACATGAACTTTTAGGGGAATAGAAAAAAAGCAGCCTTTGTCATACAAGTCTAAATATTAAAATTACTACCATTAAGGGTTTTTAAACCTTACATAAATTTTAACATATATTTTGTTGTAATGAAGATGAAAAATAAAGCAAATTTCAGACTAAAGTATAGTATTGGTAATGGAGAGACCTGTGGTATTCCCTAGGTCCTTCTGTGCTTAAAGAAATTGCTTAAATGGTACTGCTTCTAAAATTTTTGCAGTATTTAAAAAACATGTAAGAAGGCAAAACTTCTCTGCTCAAAACTTCTGACTAAATCACTAAAATGCATATAACCGAATCATTAATCATTATAGAGTATGTGATCCACTATTCCTTTTTTTGGTACTGGAGATGGGGTATTTAACTACTAAGTTATATAACCATCCCTTTTTCTTTTTTATTTTGAGACTGGGTCTTGCTAAGTTGGTCACTAAGTTGCTGAGGCTGGCCTTGAACTTGATCATCATGCCCCAGCCTTCTGAGTTACTGGGATTACAGCCGTGCACGACCACTATTTTTATTTTCATCAGGTCAATAATGGGAATCCAGAGTGCCTGGAAAGTCAAACATTTATATGAGGGATGATAAATCAAAATTTCAGGACTTCTAATTCAACATCGTGTTTTTAAAATCTTTGTGTTTACCTTTTTGTCTTTGTTGCTAGAATGGGTTAAATATTTGCTTCCTCCTGAAGCTTCCTGTTCTGTCTTTGTCTCTTGCTATTGTAATACTGTTCTACCTACCGAGCTGAGAGCCAATAATAATGAAACTTCTTTTCATTAGTCCCCTTCTTACTTCATATAGTACAGTAAAATCAGAATCCTTCTCCCAAACAATAATCTTTCATACATTTTAAGGAAACTCCTAGATTCCCTGATTAAGTCTTCTTGTATATGTGCTTAAAATTAACTGTCATTTCAGCTGTGTTGCCCATAATGAAGTATCTCATCCCTGCACATTTCTGGTTGCTCTCTTTGGCACTTTGTTCAATATACCACTTCATGTTGGCTTCCCAGAATTGAACAAAGTACACCAGATTTAGAGGGAATAAATTCATGAACTGTGTATTTCTTATAATTGGGATTAAAATTATCTTTGTTTTGAGTTTGGCAAATTGCTTAATCCAGAAAATTATAATATGAACAGTTCATTCTTTTTTTTTTTTTTTTTTTTGGTACTGGAGATTGAACCCAGGGGCACTTGACCACTGAGCCACATCCCCAGCCCTATAGCCCTATTTTGTGTTTTATGTAGAGACAGGGTCTCACTGAGTTGCTTAGCGTCTCGCCGTTGCTGAGGCTGGCTTTGAACTCGCGATTCTCCTGTCTCAGCCTCCCTAAGTGCTTGGATTACAGGCTTGCGCCACCGTGCCCGGCTGAATAGTTCATTCTTTTTTTTTTTTTTAAATATTTTTTTTTAGTTCTAGATGGACACAATATCTTTATTTTATTGTTTATTTTCATGTGGTGCTGAGGATGGAACCCAGTGCCTCATGTATATGAGGCAAGCGCTCTACCACTGAGCTACAATCCCAGCCCCTGAATAGTTCATTCTTAATGTCTTATAATTCTGGATAATCACAAAAGGAATGTAATTGTTCTTTAAAATTGTGTTTCTCATTTCAAAGTGGAAGTTTGTTTAGGTTGTCCTTAAAAATATCCTCAGTGCTCACCTATCACTTTGTCAGAGAATTTGTGAAACAAACATTTCCAATTATTCAGGATTCTTTTCACCTTAGTTGACACATTAGAATTATACATGTAACGTGAGAATGTACAAAGAGAGAAACCATAAAATGTTTGCATTTGTTCCTCAGTATGCATATGCCATATGAAATTTAGAGATATGAATAACTGGATATTTCTAAAAAGGATTATGATGAAAGGAAAATATGTGAAATATAAGAAAGAATAAAATCCTAAAGATAATTGGTTTATACTATGAAGAAAATTAAGAAATTTGAATACATTATTTCTTCAAAGAAATTTTCTCTAAGGCTGTGTATAAAAATTATTCTCTATCTGGTAGGTATAAGATGTTACTGGGGGAGCTGAAAAGTTGGATGACCATCAACCTGTCTTCAGGTTAAAAGAGGTATCATATGCAAATTCTGAAGAAAGCAAAAGACATTAGAACTATCTTTTAAGTGATATACCAGTTCAAAATTCTGTCAATGAAGAATCATTTAAGAAAAAGCAAACATCATTGTCTTAGTGAGGCCCTAAGCAATTCATGAGACCCTATTTCCAAATAAAAAATAAAAAGTGCTGGGGATATGGTTCAGTGTTTAAGCACCCCTGGGTTCAAACCCTGGTTAAAAAAAAAAAAAAAAAGAGCAAGTCTCATTGTTTGGATAACATCAATAACATCAGGAAAAAAATTGAAAGAGTAAGGATCACCCAAATTTTTCCTTGCACATAAGTTCAATGGAAAATTGTTGAAATTTGCTACTTCAGAACTCTTGAAGTAAAGACTCGCAGAACTAAAAGGGGCAAATTATTCAAGCAAAGTGGTGCTCAATAAGAAGAGTGAGTTTTGAGGTGTATTCAGCCTGTTCCATTCCTGTTGGCTCTCTGCAGCTCCACGGCAGTCTTGAAAACTGAAAGTCTATAATCACAGTGAAAACCAGCAGCCTAGCAGCCACCAAAGTGTGGAACAGGGCTGTAGCTCCTCTGTAGTTACAGTCTCCATTAATTATCCTTATCTCATTCCTGGATTTGGTGGTTCCCTAGAGGACCCTTCTTGCAACCTTGTTTATATTTGCTGTGTCTCCCTCAAAGCTTGCCTTTGAATGGTTCAAGGTGAAACAGACTTTTCCTGGAGAGTGTATTTGTTAAGAACAAACAGAGGCAATTGTTTAAGCCTATAGCTACTTGTAATGTTGGGTAGCAGTTCCAGAAAATTTAGGTGTAAAGTGTTTGGGGGAATTGAAAAGCTTTAAATAAAAAGTTGATGAATGAGATGCCTCTAAAAAGCACTAGAGAGCTTTAAGATCTTCCTTCCACCTTAAGACACTACTTCACTCCCACTAGGATGGCTATAATTTAAAAGACAGAAAATGTGTACAGAAATTAGAACCTCTGTACATTTTGCTAGTGGAAATGTTAGCTGATGCACTTCTTTTGGAAAGTGTTCTCGCAGTTCTTCACAGAGTTATCATATGATCTAGAAATTCCATGCCTAGGTATACATTCTGAGTAATTGAAAACATGTATTTATACAAAGACTGGCACATGATTGTTCGCAGAGCCTCATTCAGAATAGCCAAGAGATGAAAATGAGTCAAATGTTTATCAACAAATGAGTAGGTAAATACGATGTGGTGTATCCATACAACGAATGGTATTTTTTAACCATAAAAAGGGAATGAAATATTGATTCATACTCCCACAGGGATGAACTTCGAAAATAGTAATTTGAATAAGGCCTCAGACAAAATCAATTCCTTACATTATAATACATACATGAAATGTGAGAAAGAATCAAATTCAGAGACAAAAGGAGAAATATTAGTGGTAGCCAAGGCTAAGAGAGGGGTAAATGAGAAATTACTGCTACCAGGTATGAGTTTTTTAAAGTGAGGAAAGAATGTTAATATTCTGGAATTAAATGGTAGTGATGTTTATATACACACAAAAAATCGTGATATTTAAGGTACTTTAAAAAGAAGAATTTTATGTTGTATAAATCATATCTCCAAGTTTCCTTTTATCTAAAATTATATAAGATGACCTTACCCCCAGGGAATAGTCTTTTTATTGTAGTGTGTTGGAAGATGTATACCAGTGCTACTTTCAAAAATGTCTGTAAGAGTAGTTGACAAAGAAAAATAATAGTAAGTTAAGTGGAAACAATTTTATCCATCTTACACATTGTGTGACTATTAGTGATGAAGTATTTGATGTTAGGAACAAAAAATTGTCAAGCAAAAAGCTGGATATGCCATAATCATTGTGTTGTTTTAATTGTACACTTATATCATTATTATTTTTACATTTCAATACTATATTGCAAAATGTTTACATACTCCCAAACTCCACTAGCATAAAACTATCCAAGCTTCTGATGACTACTCTCATATATCTTCATACATTCAAAACATATTTAGATTTATTTTCTATTCAAACAAAAATACATTTGACTTAAAGTTGGATTAGGTAAACACAAAGCATCAGGCAACTTGATTAATCACAAAGCCCTATGAAGAAGGCAGAACACGCATGATGTCCAAAAATAAGACATAGATCTATAAAGTGACATCAAAAACGGTTCAAATACAAAGACATAAGTAAGTTAAAAATAAGTGTGAGTATTGGCTATATTAGCACTACCCAAAGTTGATTTCAGAGCAATAAACATTAGGTGTTATATTTTATAATGATAGTAGAGTCAAAGCACCAAAACTCATAAAAATCCTAAGTGTATGTGTACCTCATAACACAAAGTATAAGTGAAACTTATATATAAGTTTATAAAAGTGAAACTTATTAGAAATGGAAGAGAAAAATAATCAAATCCATGTATGTTATAGTAGAGGACTTTAATATTTCTCTCTCGGTAATTAATAGAACAATGAGAAAATTAGCCTGGGTGGCAGCTGTCCTATTGCTGACCAAAGTCTGCATCTGGACTATCAAAGATCCCTGTTCACATGACTTCTCACCAACATTAGTCAAATTGCCCTAGAACTGGTGGAAAGTGGAAAACCACAGAGAAGACAAAGGAGAATACTGAACAACTAGAATCACATTGCTTAAAAATAATGTTAATGCATTCTTTTTTTTTTGGTACTGGAGATTGAACTCAGGGGCACTCAACCACTGAGCCATATCCCCGGCCCTATTTTGTGTTTTATGTAGAGACAGGGTCTCACTGAGTTGCTTAGTGCTTCGCCGTTGCTGAGGCTGGCTTTGAACTCATGATTCTCCTGTCTCAGCCTCCCTAAGTGTTGGGATTATAGGCTTGCGCCACCACGCTGGGCTAATGTTAATGCATTCTTGATAATTTTTCCTCTGATTTTGAAGTTTGTAGGAAAGACCAGTTTCATCCCACATCTTATCAATGATGAGAGAGTTCTCTGGATGGAACTAATCACGAAATGTTCATTTGATATGGTGTAATTTGCATTTTGGAATGTGTCACAGCAGGAACAATGTACAAACTATTATGTGACTAATGAGATTGACAACAATAGAAAAAGACAAAAGATTAATCTTAAGTCAAGTGTGTGCCCAGAAAAGACTATGAAATATAAATTATCTCATAAGAGAGGAAACTGGGAGATATGCAACCCATTCTTGTCAGGTTTCAGTGCACTAAATTTTTAGGATGATAGAGTTGACATCAGAATATTTTGGAATTACTGAAATAGCAGGCACAGTTAATTAAGGATAGTTTTTGGCTTAGTCTCTATCAGTATATTAAATATGAGACAATGGTGTATTGCTTTGTTACAGATATATGGATAAAATACATTACATTTATCAAGTTAAAATTTCTTAGACAAACAGGATTTAAAAATTCACAAAACATTTTATTTAAAATAATTTAAATCAGTAATAGTAAGGATAATTTTTGTCTTCTCCCTTTTTAATTTTATGCTTTAAGAAATAACAATTAGCATAATCCAACACTGGTCAGCCTCCAAAATGTTTCCAATTACTGTCACATAGACTAGAAGCTTAGTATCAATTTGAGACTATAAAACAGTTCCAAACTGAAGTATTCACTGATGCATAATGCCTCCTATTCCAAAAAAATTTATTTGGCTAGTAGTATCCTTCATAAATATACTTATTCATTGTCTATTGGCAATTCTATTTGATATGAAATTTCATGTTATTTAGGGAGGAAAAGAGGAAAATGTAGAGAGTTCCTGCTGACTGGCAAGAGCGAGACAGAGGGCCCAAAACCACCCTCAGGAAACTCCATGGGTATGCAGCCAGGGGGAGACCAGAAATTGCTAGCCAACAGCCACAGGGGAGCCCACATCCACAGTAAGAGTTGCCACAGAGACCCCTGAGTGAGGAAGCCCCACTCAAGTGAGGCCTGGGCCTGCCCCAGTCCCGCTCCAGAGTACCTGTGGTCAGACGAGACAGAAGGCCCAAAAATGCCCTTAGGGAATGCCAGGGGTGCCCAGCCAAAGGCAGACAAGACCCTGCTAGCCTCCAGCCCCAGGAGAGCCCACACTCCTGTAAGGGTCACACACAGACTCTCCTGCTTGTGACCCTGCCTAAGTGAAGCCTGGGCCCACTCCCATTTCCACTCCAGAGTTCATGCTCACTGGCAGGAGTGTAATAGAGGGCCCAAAACAGCCTTCAGGGACTGCCACAGGAGCCCAGCCAAGGCCATTCCCACTGCCCTCTTGAGGTACGTCCACTACCTCTGCCACAAACTTTAGTGGTAGTAGTGTCCATCTGGGGACACTGGGGGAACAGAAGTAGCTCCAAGGTGAGATACAGGTAATCTGGAGTGTCAATACAAGATTATAGGATAGAAGCCGTAATACCTCAGATCAGCATTGCAAGAAAGGAAGATACACAATCAACATGAAAAAACAAGGGAAGGAAGTGCCCTAAATAAACCTTGATATCACAGTAACAGAATTCATTGACAACACAGTTGATGAAATGTCAGATAAAGAATTCAGAATGTACATAACTAAAATGATCTGCAAATTAAAAAATGACATAAGTGAGCAAATACAGGCAAAAAGTGATAAATCTAACAAAAAAATAGGAAAGCAAATAAAAGCAACTATTGATCATTCTAACAGAGATAAGAGCAATTACAAGTAGCAAAAGATTACTTTAAGAAAGAGCTAGAGATTGTGAAAAAAAAAACAATCAGAAATTCTTGAAATGAAGGAAACAATTAACCAAATAAAAAACTCAATAGAAAGCATCACCAACAGACTAGATCACTTGGAAGACAGAACCTTGGATAATGAAGACAAAATATACAATCTTGAAAATAAACTTGACCATACAGTGAAGATGGTAAAAAATCATGAACAGAACATACAAGAAATATGGGACAGCATTGTTGGATTGGAATTTCAGGTAATAAGCAATGAAGACTATTTGCTGAGAGGTGAAACCTCTGGTGTAAGGCTCTAGCTTATTCTAGAGTGGACATCATGTTTTTAGGCTGACTTACAAGTTTGTCAATAGAGGCATTCCCCTCTGATAGGAAGCCAGGCAACCCAGAATGGGAATGAATGTGCATAATATACCACGGTTGCTGTCTTATTTCTAGTACAGCCTTTAGGGTAGCCATAGGCTGATCAACAGGACAGTCCCTGGGCCTAAAAGTGGTATAAGCAATGGAAGAACAGACCTTGACAGTATATATGCTATCAGAGATTATATTAAGGGTAATGGTCTGATATCTTTCCAGCACCAGGATAAGTGCAGTCAATTCAGCTACTTGGACAGAATCAGAATGACTTTGGACAAATTGATCATTTGTTATATTATATCCCATTATAATGTAGCCAGGATGATGAGTCTTGCCATCTGTAAACACACAAGGGGCCATAGGATTGGGTTTTCTTGAGGGAAAAGCATGAGTGGTCACTGTTAAGGAAAGATCTTGTAGGGTCTGCAGTAGTTTAGAAGGAGGGAGATGGGAAGACAGTGACCCAGGAAATCCCTTCATCATTATCTGGAAGTCTAAAGAAGTTTGTAGGAGGAAAGTGATTTGTTCCTGATGAAAGGGTATGACCATGATGTTAGGTTCCTTATTAAAGATGGATCTAGCTTGTTCTCTGAGCCTTAACGCTAAGGCTATAATTTTTGAGGTGAGACTGGTGATTTTATGGAAGCAGCACCAGGGAAGATGTGACCATAATAAAGGTCCATCATGTTGCCAAAGGACACCTAAGGGTAATTTCAAGGTGGAAAGTACTATGGCTGAGGAATGGAAGGGTCAAATCTTTGAAGCTGTGTAGATGTGAACAATTGATTAATTTCTGCCAGGGTTCCTCTAGCTTCTGGAGTAATCTTAAGTTTTCTAGAAGGATGTTTGCTGCCTTTGAGTAGATCATAGAGGGGCTCAAGTGCTTTTGGAAGTAACAGCAAGGATGGCCTAATTCAGTTAATATTACCACATAATTTGTGTAATTCTGTCAAGATGTCATCGGGGACATAAAGACAGGGTTTAACAGGTTGTATCACCTGAGAAAAATGAAACCCTAGAAGGAGAAGGGAGGGTGAGTTTGTATTTTCTCCTTGGCCACATGAAGATTGAGAGCCTCTAAATTTTTTAGGAGTGAAGTCAGAAGCTTTTGAAGAGACACTTGGTCTTTGCAAGCCACTAAGATATCACCCATGTAATGAGCAATGTAGCTGTTACTCCTTAAGTGGGCAATGGCTTTAGCCACAAACATTTGGCAAATAGTAGGACTGTTTTTCATTCCTTGTGGCAAGACTTTCCATTGATATCACTCACAAGGGTTGGCATGATTAGGTTCTCAGACCAAAAAGACAAAGTAAGTTCTGTCTGCCTCATGAAGAGAGATGGAAAGAAAACAACATCTGGTGCCAACGTGCTTTAGTGGCCTGCTTGACCCCTCGGACTCAGAAAGTGATTTTGTGGCAGTCCCCTGTCTTTCTTGTTTTGCTGGTGAAGGTAACATCAGCCTTTTTGTGGTCCTCTGTGTCTGTTTGTCTTTGTGTAATAAAGTTAGGTCAGGGAACATACCTCCACTTCCTGGTTTGTCCAACAGTCACACATAAGGGTCTGATCAGCCTGGTGACTGAAACTACCATAACGCACGTGGTGTATGGTCCTCCAAGACACTGTGTGAGCATACAGCTATGGCCTAAAAGACCACAGAAGTCCCTCACAAAGCTCTACCCTGATCCTAAACATTTCTGTGTTTTTTTTATGTCTCCTGAGACCCAAACTCACATCCTTCTTTTTCTTATCACAATACTCATAGTTTTTTCCATCCTCTTTGCTTCCAATTTCTTTTCTCTAGCTTTCCCTCCTGCTATCATTACTGCTTACTTTCACTTTAACATTTCTCATCTCTACTCCTTCACCATGGGAAATCTCCTCTCCTCAGTCCTCAATGAAGTGGCCCCTATAGCACCCCCACAACATCAATCACATAACCCTGATCCTTCGTTCTCAACTTCCTGTGAACACCCTCTTCAAGGAAATTTCCCTGCCTCTGACATCCTTTTATTTACCCCGCTCTGCCTTCAGCACCCAGGGCAGTCATTTTCCTCCTCCTCCCTACCTCACTTCCTCTGCCTGTGACCCGCCCACTCACTTCTCTTCTTTCAATCCTTTTTGCCTGACTCCACCCACCGCACGAGCTTATATGGTTAATCTCCAGGCAGATGGCAATGTCCACCCCTGTATCCCCACTCCAGTCTCCAAGCTTACTCAGCTATAACAGACCTATCAAGATGCTGGCCCCTCCTCTACCTTTTTTCTTCAACTTCTGGAGTCCTGGTTCTCCTCTCTCCAAACTCCCTTTGATTGGGTTTTTCTTCTCAAGGCAGTCCTCTCCACTTCCCAATACCTTCAATGGAAGGCTTCTTACCAAGAATTTGTAGAAGAATGGACCCATCACAATATAACACAAGGTCTTGACTTTTCTATGGATATGTTATTAGGCAGGGGTGACTTTACATGCCCCCAGTCTCAGGCTCTTGTTGGAAATCTTATTTACTTTGAGCAAGTCAAGGACCGTGCCCTCAGAGCCCTACATAATTTGAGCCCTCCCACTCCTTAGGAACTTTTAAAAAAATCTTATTCAATGTCCTGATGAATGGTTTCCCAATTTCTTGGCTCATTTCATCCAGGCTGTTGAAAAGAAAACAAATTTTGGCCCAGGCCAAGACTCCCTCATTTGGCAACTTGCCTGGGAAGGTGCTAGTTCCACTTCTAAGGTGGCAATTGCCCCAGTTAGATGTGAGGACCTTAATAAATGGGTTTCTGTCACTAAGGAAGTTTCCACCCCTAACAACTCAATTTCGACCCTCACGGTGACTCTCAAGTCCTGCTTGACTCCCAAATATCCTTCAGCCTTCATGGATCACTCCCAAGGTCCTATCTGTTGGTGTTGCAATAAACCTGGGCATATTGCCTGCTACTGCCCCTCTAATCAGTCATCTGAGTCACCAAGGAAGCCTGTACCCCTTGCCCTCGTCGCAAAAAGGGGTATCATTGGTCCCGAGACTGTCACTCCAATCCTTTAAACTTCAACAGGGGCAACCCTCAGCCCTGTTAGACAAGACAGCCCCTACACCTCAGGTCAATTGGACAGTACCTTTGCTCCCCACAAAACCTAGCATGACCATTCATCTCGATGGGAAACCTATTAAAGGTCTCATTGACACCAGAACTGACATTACAATTATTGACACTGAGACTGCCTTATTGTTCCCCTCCTGGAAATCCACCAACGGATCTAATATCCTTGGTATTGGTGGCCTCACACTCTCTTGTAAAGTAACCTCACAGGTGATATGGAACCATCCTGATGGCAACACTGGGTGTATACACCCTCTCATAGCTGAGGTTCCCAACACACTTTGGGGATGAGATTTACTTAGAGAAATGGATGCAGTCCTTACCACAGATGACAAGGCTCCTTATGACAAGTTGATAGTCCATGACAAGGTAAGCCTCTTTGGGAAGAACCTCCAATTCTAGTGGCCACTGCCCCACTGTTGGATCTGATCAGCCTTAGTTGGGTGGAAACCTCACCGTGCTGGGTGGTGCAGTGGCCTAGTCTTGAACCTAAGCTTTCAGCATTGAAGAACTTTGTCCACAAGTAACTTGCATTAGGTCATATTGAGCCTTCCACCAGCCTTCATAATTCTTCCATTTTTGTCATTCAAAAAAAATCAAGCAAATGAAGATTATTATAGGACCTTAGACATATCAACAAGAAAATGGAAAAAATGGGTACATGTCAAGATGGCCTTCCTTTCCCCTCAGCCATCCCAATAGATCACTATATAGCCATCATTGACATCAGTATAAAAACTAAGTCACGTAAGAAATGAAAGAGTCATATCTCATCATCTTCTGTTCATCTTTTTATAAATGGTGTATTTAAGTAGTTTCTTCAAATATACTTAACAATTAGCTAATTCTGCTTTTACCTTTATGCAATCTTATATTTAACCAGACCATTTTGTTTCCATCATTCCAACTTTTCTTTTTTAAAAGCTTTACCTTATTTTTAATTGACATAGAATAACTGTGTGTATTTATTGGGTGTAGTGTAACTTTTCAATACATGTGTACATTGTGTAATGATCAAATTAAGCTAATTAGCATATCCATCACCAAAAACATTTAGCATTTCTTTGTGGTGAGAACATTAAAAATCCCATTTTCTAGCTGTTTGGAAATACGTTATTGTTATCTATAGGCATCCTACTTGGTTATAAAATGCTAGGATATATTCCTCTTTTTGACTGGTAACATTGGACTTATTGACTAATCTCTCCCCATTCTGCTGTCTTCTACCCTATACTTGCTACATTTTTTCTTTTATTTCTTGTTTGGAAAAATTTAAATCCAGAGAAAAACACTATGAAGATTTACAAGTTGGTAACACTTTTTCATTCATGCTTTCTCTTTCTCTCTAAACACACACACACACACACACACACACACACACACACACATACACACACACCACCTTAACTTTCTTGGGCCAAACATCTTTGAAATCTAGAGATCATAATGCATCAC
This sequence comes from Xerus rutilus, assembly GCA_028644305.1. NCBI lineage: Eukaryota > Metazoa > Chordata > Mammalia > Rodentia > Sciuridae > Xerus > Xerus rutilus. Next base: position 117,111,124 of record CM053403.1, read on the forward strand.
CTTAATTACTTTAACATATATCTCCAAAGAGCAAGTACAATATTCAATATAACTACATTAATTTTATCAAATTTCAGAATTTAATACTATTACATTGTCTAATATAGAGTCCATATTCAAGTTACTCTAATTGACCTTTAATTGTTCTTAATATCTTTTTTCCTCACTGAGGTCCATTTAAGGATTTCTGTGTGGAAATCTCTTTTCAAAAATGCTTGCCATAAGACTGAAGATTTAAAACATGGAAGCAGAGAGCATTTATGTTACCTCTAAAGAACAGAGGCTGTGATCCTCAAATTTCCTTGTTATATCCCTTTTCTGGAGAGCATTTTTTTCCCTAGTGCACCATTTCACAAAGGGGATATCTTTTAAACATCTACAGCTTGTGCAATGAATCTTATGACCAGTTAACAGAGAAGAAACTTGAGCTCCATTTATATGTGAGTCCAACAGATTGATGTTAGCTCAAAATAGTGAGCTGTGTGCTAAAACTCCCTAAGGAGTGGCCCTGAAGGCAAATGGTGGGTGGAAATCCTCCCAGACAGCAGAGCTGCAAACATAGTACTCTGTCATTAAGTTCATAGAAAGAGGAGTACCTAAGGTGAGGAGATTTATCACTGTAGAATAGTGAATGGGCTACTCAGGAAGAAGCAATCTGGGAAGACTGAATTTAGGGTTCTAAGGCAGAAACCTAAAATGGACTAATAGGACAGAAGAAAATTTATTGGAATCTGTTAGTGTCATGATATTTACCATCTGATAGCATCCAATACTTAGATGAGGCAGAAAGAATGGTTTGCTAGTGTTTGGAAGCTGGACTCCCTCTATAACCAGAGTTTTGGTGAATGGGACAGACATCATAATGGGAATGGAGACTAGGCATGCAAGTTGATTATTTCAGAACATTTCCCACAATTCCAAGGGTGGTAGTTCATCCTAACCAGTAGTGACTGCCGCTCTGGATCACATTTGCCCTTGCTGTCTGCAGTGCCTCTAGCAACATACCCTCTGAGGGCTTACTGAAAGACTTCTTGATATGAAATCCAACATAACATTATCTCAAAGAAGAATCGCACATGATAGTGAAGCAGGTGACATCACCATGGAATCTATTTGTCTTTTCGATTTTCACATCACCTTGCCAGTTTAACAGAATGCCAACATGGTCTACTGCATGTTTATCCATACTGACAGCTCAGATACCTCATGGAGTCTACCTTAAAAATGAAGTGTATACAATGAACCAGTATCCATTGATTGGAGAAGTGTCTTTACTGGAAAATACTCGAGTTTGGGAATAAAACCATACATGTAAATTTGGCCCCAAACATCATTCAGTGACTCAACTGTGGAATTTGTGCTTTCCCGCCAACATATTTATGTGATGTTGGGATAAAGGACTTGGTTCTCAGGAGAGTGAACCTTGCATCAGGAATCAGAATAAGTATTTTTCTGATCCTGAAGTTAAAGTACCACCTTGTTGTTTTTGAGCTTCTTATCCTAGTCAATCAATAGAAGAATAAGAGAGTTGCCTCCAGAGATGAGTCTTGTAATCCCAGATAACGAGTCTTGTTCATCTAAAACATACCTTGGCATTGCATTTTCTCCTTCTCTGTTTTTGTCTTCCTATTCTACCAGTAGCTGTTCTTGTGGCTTACATTTCATCAAATATCTACATGCATGAAACGCTGGTGTGAGGTTCTGTGTTGAGGAAAGGTGGAAGGAATCCATCCTAATTTATCCATGAGTAGGTTGACCATGTAATTTTTGTACTTCAGGCAGTAAACAAACAATTTACCAGGTAAACTTGGATGTGTATTTGGATGTGGGCATGAAACCCACATATCACTATGTCTAGGCAGGATAAATATTAGGTATTAAAAATGCTTAAATTTAAGCAGTTGATATTATAGGCATAACAGTAATGAAAAACATGATCAATAATTGAAGAGCAATGTAACAAAGTATTAACAAAACATAGCCATTCTAAAATGTAACAGAACAAAAAATAGCATTTATTAATTTATGTACCAATGTCCACTTAAACCAACTATACTCTCAGGAAACACAGGTAATTCAAAACTCTTCTATTCTGCAAGCATTCTGGTTGTTGGCAAATTTCTTTTTGTAGTGATTGGGTAGACATAATAAGGAAAATTTAAACTTTATTATTGTGTTAGTGGTTCCTAAAATACTTTTGTGCTCAATATTGAATGAGAAGGCCTGCTTTTCTTTTAAAAAAATTTAAAAATCAGTCTCTCCCCATATCATTCCTTTCTCTGAGCTTATGTTGGTGTATGCATTCCCTGAAGGACCATTATAACAAATCTTTTTGAAGGAAAAGACTGTATTTTAAATATTCGTATGCAGTGAGAATTTTAGGTGTAATTGAAGTATGTTTTTAAAAATAGGTTATTAAAGATTCTATGTTCATTACATTCTGATAAAGTTCATGTAAGACAATAGAGTCAAATATAGTAGAGATGGTGACCAATGATTACAGTAACACTCTATCAGGTCTGGAGGTGCTGGGTAAGCACTGCTCCTAATCTCCAGAGCATGTTTCAGGGGTGCAAGACACCCTGAGGAGGAAATAAATTAGTATGTGTCACCTAGTTTTCATAATACTGGTAATGTACCAGTGGCCCCCCTTTATCCAAACACACAGATGTGTGTGTATGTAACTAGAATAATACTGGTAGCCATAGGGTTAGCTTAAGGAATGGAGATGATGCTCATGGTAATTGAAAGGGTGATGTAATCAAACCACAACAGGAGCCACAACTGCCACCTGAAGTGGTTATGTTGATGGACGGGAATCCCATAATGTTCTGGAAATGTCCTAGGAAGAGCAAAACATGCAAAGAGGAGAGCCATGACGGTTCTTCAAGGAATGCATACATCAACCCAGGGCTCATCAGAGAAGGCAGGCATTTGAGGAAATGGGGATTCTGACCTTTAAACTGGTGGAGACTCAGCCAGAGAACTCTACTATTTGTACCTAGAAAATGCATATTAGTACCAGAAACTCTGCCAACACTCAGCTCTGTGTGATTCTTTGCCTGTTGTATACACTCATATATGCTTGTTGATACTGAGGGTACCAGGAGCAAGATGAACTCAATGAGAAAAAGAGCAACTAATAATATTTACTTGCCAGGACACATGCCAGGAACAGAAGTATTGCTTAGGATTCTGTTTACCTAGATTGTGCCAAAGTAGTTCAGAAATCACTTAGAGTATCAGAATGATTAAAAAAAGAAAGAAAAGATTGACTTTGGGAGCAGTAATACGTCTAAGCATGGTGACAACAATAAGAAAGCTGGAATGCATGCCACAAACATAATCAGAATGCATGCTGAAGTAAAATCACTGTGTTACCTATATTTTATATGCCTGCCAAGGACAATGTTATAGAATTATAAGGTCATTAATCCGAATTGTGTCAACGTGGAAAATACAGTATCTAGTTGCTGCCACTGAAGCAAGATAATAACGTTTCTCACTCATGATCTCCTAAGGGGACAAGAGAAATTCAAGTTATATTGGTACTAGGAACTGGAAGCACACAGACAAAGATTGCCAAGTATAGTAATTGGAATTTTCTTAATGACAAGATAATAGATGCTCAGAAAACTGTTGATTGCCTGGCACTCAATTGCTCACTGGCCAAATAACAACTCGAGGCTTGTTGCCAAATTACTACCACAGGACCAGATTGAGGCCTCCCCACCCCATGCTGCAGACTTTTGCCTTCTCCCTTTTGATAGATATTTAATGAGAAGTCCTACATGCAAATACATCTTTATAAACTATTTTAACAACAAGCAATTCAAATATTTTACATAGGAACAACATAAGCTAATCAGATTCAATGAGAATGCATGTGGAAAATGCTAAACATTTTTGGTCATGGCTTAACATGATAATGACATGATATCTACTTAATAGACTGCCTTAATTTTTCTTTTTTAGGTACATTTTATTTACACATATATTTTAGTGGAGCAATTCCTGAACTTTCCATAACACATTGAATTTTCCCTTCTGGCTTTCTTAAAATATCACATTACTATATCTAAGTGTTTAATATAGAATATCCTCTCCTATAATTATTTTTAAATATCCCTCCAAAATTTCCATGTATAATAAATGCTGCTTGCTCCCTTCTTACTTTATGAATTACAAATTTATCATGATTGGCAGCAAATTTTTCTGAAATATTTTTACATGACACTTTATTCAGAGAAAAAAAATCCATAAAATGTTACACAGATTGCAAAAATGAAGAAAAAAATCCCTACTATCATCGGGCTGACCTAGTTCAATTTGGACTTCTCTATATTTTATGTTGTGTTTACCTTGGAATGGGGCTAATGTCTCATAATTCTTGCTGGCGCATGTTCCTGCTGCCACCTCCACCTCCAGGTGTTTATGGAAAATCTTAGCACTGTAAAATATTGACTTGTCTGATATTTTCTTCATTTATAGTTATTTTGAGCCATGCAGATAGGGAGTTGCATCTGAACACCTGTTGACTTTATAGTGATTATTTACTGCCCCGATTAGAACACACACACACACACACACAGACACACACACATCACTCTCCATGTTTAAACCTTCCCAAAGCTCTACTACTAGATGTGTGGCATGGTGTTTGGAGTATGAATTCTAATGTCAGACTACCAGTTGGAGTCCTGGCTCTGTTACTCACTGACTGAGTGGCCTAGGGAAAATTTTTTAATCCCTGAAACACAGGTTCTCAAATTACAAAATGAAGATAAAAACAATACCCATAATATTAAGTCATTTTAGTATTTAAAAGAGGCAAAAAGTGTGAAGAAAGTATTTGCTCAGTGACTGACACATAACAAATACTCAATGAATGTTACCTATTATTATTTCATGGAAAAGGCTAGAAAATACCCATGTGTTGACCTCATTATAGAAGCAGACTTAAGTTTTAAAATTAATGTTAAGAACAAAGGAAGATCTGTAAATAAAATACCTGAGATTCAAATAGAGTGTGATAGACATCTGTGTGTGCTGTGGTGGAGACAAGATAGGTACATGTCCCCAATTTCTTAAAACAGTAAACATTTTTATTTTTATTTTTTCTCCAAAGGAAATCTATGCAATATAGTTCAAGAAAAATAGCACTCCAACTCTTCCCATCCTTCCATCTTGGAAGAGGGCCTACGGCTCAGGTTTGGTTAAATAAGTCTCCCGCTCTCAGACCAGTGTTTATTTCAGAGAAGGGCATATGATCCAAATGCAGCTGACAGTTTGCAAAGATGTTACATTTAGATTTTGAGTATCAGAGAATCTTCTTACCTTTGGTATCACAAAACTTAAGAACATGTCAATTTCCAACTTTTCCACCAAATGTGGTAGATCTAACTGAATATAGTGCCAAAAATAAATAACCTAAAATGTGGAGAGAAAGGAAAATGGGACCATCAGTGGACTTGTTTGAGCTCCAGCATCTGATTGGTCATAGAAGTATATATATTTTTAGAATTTTGATTTTGTGAGGCAATAAGTCCCTTTGTTTCTCGGAGTTAAATTCATGGTATATATAATCAAAGACAATTGACTGTTGTGTGGTAAGATGCAGAAATCTGTAGCAGAGAATTCTCTAAAATTGTAGCCAGAAGACAGAATTTTGAGCTTTGACAGGACTTATCGGAATTAACATCAGGATAAACATTTAGTATATCTTTAGCTTTCCTCATTGTAAAATAAAGATATCAATTCCTTCTTACCACTCATCGCATTACACATTAGGAAGTTCAGTAACACAAAATACAGTATTACTCCTTATCCATGAGGAATGTGTTCTAAGACTGCTAGTGGATGTCTAAACTTCATATAGTACTAAACATTACATATACTATATTTTTCCTAATATATGTACATATTATAAAGTTTTATGTACAAATTAAGTACAGAAAGAGATTAACAACAATAATAATAAAATGGAAAAATTATAACAATATACTGTAATGTAATTTAAGACTTCTGAATTTTTTTGTTTTTAGAATTTTTAAAAATATTTTTAGACCACAGTTGACTAACTGTGAAACCACAAATAACAAGAGACTTCTCTATGTGATGAACTATACTGTGTAGAGTTAAGTTTTGTATCATAAGAAAAAGTATCTATGGTCTCTAGAGTTTGGAATTTCTAATGTTGAGAAGTGGACCTGTAAGTTATAAATACACATATGTCTTTATGCTTAAACCTCACAAGTATTAACCAATTTATTAATGAATATTATAAAGTAGATCAGAGTAGAATGGAAAAAATTTTCAGTTTGCAATACACACATTTGAATATCTGTTGGGTATATAATTTCAACATTTTCCTAGGAGAATGATTGATCATAACCTTTAAAACTGTATATTCAGCTTAATTACCAGTGCTTTATTGCTGCTGAAAAGCATACTGATGCAGCTTTTGAAGAAGGAAATCCTCAGGACATTATTAAATATCTTATATGGATTTCAAGAACTAAATGAATGTTGGCCTTTCGATTGCATTGTTAATGATTCTTTTTTGCTCTTGAATTATTGAACATATACATACATGTTTGCATATGTGTACATGCAGATAGCAAAGACAATGAATATAATATTCCTTATATGTAGTGCTTTCATTATATAGCACACTAGTAACTCAGTTCTAGAAAATGTTTAAAATGCATTAGATTTCAACTAAAAGCAGTATCTGAGATTTACACTAAAAACTCAGATTCTAACACTTGTCTGGAGTCTGGAGTGATGAGGTGATTAACAATAATATCTGGAGTTCTTCCTACCATAAGTAGTCTATATTTCTCCCTATCACTAGAGCTCTGAAATTAAGATTGGCTATGCCGTGTTCACTGGCCTACAGAGTGAGTAGCTGTGGTACCTGTCCAAGTTCAGCGATCCGAAGCATAAATAACATCAAGTCAATCAGAATATATTACAGAGGTTAGGAGAGGCTGAGAAGGGTGGGAGAGAGGTGGGATACAGGAGGTTGGATAACGTGTACCAAAGCACAGTTAGATAAAACTAATAAGTTCTAGTGTTCTATAGCATAGTGGGGAGACAGGAGTACACAGTAACTATCCTATGTTTTGCGAATCCCTAGAAGAGAGGACCTTAAAGTCTTCAGAAAAAGGAATGATAAGGAGACTGAAACATTAATTACTCTGATATGATCATTATCCATTTATACTTGCACTAAAATAGCACACTGTAACACACAAATAAGTACAATTATTATGTGTTAATCAAAAATGAAGAAAGTGGTAGAGGGAACTATTGGATACCTTCTTTGATAATTACACATTGTATATATGAATCAAATTATGAGATGGTACCCTATCAATTTTTACAAGTAATGTTTTTAAATAAATAAATGTACAAAATAATATTAAAAACAAAACAAAATGAAACTATGACTGTAATATCTGTAGTTTTATCAGAAAGGATCTAAATCGCAATTGAAATGAATTCACTTCGCTCCAAAGCAGAGTTGAGATGCTGATGGAAGTATTTGACCCAGGTAATGTGTGAAAGGCCAGAGTTATTCTCATTCCGATTTTTATTCTTTAAAGGTGTCCTTTAAATTGAGTTTTTAAAAACTCAGTAGTTTTCTTGTTGGTCATGCTCCTGTCTCAGAAAAGTGCTAATAATTGAAATTATGTTTGGGACATGTTGGGAGTTTGTCTAGTCAGATCAAGTATCGTCTAATCTTAGGCCCTGAGGGAGCAGAGGCCTGTAAGAGGAAGATACTGTAGAGATTCAATTTTTCACAATGATCTTCAGAGTTGTGCTGTTTTAGACAGATTAGAGGGTCTGAGAGTGTTTTATCATTCTTCATAATGTGAGCAGCCACAGAATTGCATCAGGATGAGGGCTTCCATAATGATCTAAGCTCAGAAATTTAAGTTTGAGATGCAATTACTTATGCAATTCTTGAAAGGTTTTCACTGGAGATAGAAAGTCTGACATTAAAAAAGGGATATTCATTGAGGAGTTCAACAGACATTTCCAGGATTGCTTCCTTAATCCTGTGATGATCTTGCTTTTGATTTACATTTTTTACAAATCTGCTATTGAAAGAAATGGTATATATGTATTATATATATACCATATATGTATGTATATATATTTGTATAATTTAAAGCTTCTTGTACTGTTACAGGTTTTTAATCCTTCAATAGTTTTTTTAAAAAGAATTAAACTTTCAGTATAGCTTAAGAAAATCTCTTTACATCTTTTAGACTTTGCTTAAATCATGCCTTGAGAGGTCTTATTTTGTTGATAAGAGCTAATGTCTAAAAATAGTTGAAAAATAAATTTGATCATAGTCTAGTATAGGAGTATAAGTAGAAAAAAATTCACCCTTATTCAAGAAAATTTAAATAAATGATTTTTCTTTTACATAAAGTTTCTTGTTCTCAAAGGAGTGCTTTCTTTATTTCTTTTACATTTGTACAGAAATAGTTGGGTACAGAGAACTCTGTTATCTGGAGTGTCAAAAATCTTCTCTAGTTTTTGTTAATAGTTGCTTTAATTCTAGAATTATCTTTTAAAACAAGAATTATCAGTTTAAAATTGATTCCAATAATGAAGATTTCCTAATGATAATGTTCTGATCAGTGTTTGATCTTCAGTTTTTTCTGAGGCCTTTTGTATAGTTCGTGAATTTGGTAGTCTTGGATTTGATGAAAAGGGGGGAAGATTGAGAGGCAGCCAACCTAAGGCAGGCTATGGATTGCAGATAGTTATTCTGGAAATAATCTTCCTTTCTAAGTTATAATCAAGACCTATGAAGAGTTTTATTTTCTTTCCTTTTTGGTTTTCTTCAATGATGTCTAATCTAATGACTAGAGGCCTCTAATTCCAGAGACATACTTACTTTATGCTTCTCAGGTACTGGAATGACCCAGCCTAGCCAGATAGTCTCTTCCATTGAATTCCCACCCATTGAGTTTTACTTCTGTCCTGATACAATTAGAGCTGCTTTAAGTTGAAGAGGTACATTTTGGGATTCCAACCCATTTTTGCCTTTAGGGAGGTATTTGTATCATAAAAGAAGCAATATATTAGGTTAGGGGTAGGACTAAGAATTTTGGGTAGTCACACCATTTTGAAAACTTTACCCAATGATGAGTAAAATAATTTATACCAAATTTATTCTTTTATTACACTATCAACTGTGAAACTCACCATGGATTTTTTTCTTTCCTTTCAGCTTGTAAACAAATCATTTGGTCCTTGGTCTTAAACTGTTTAGTGTGCATTTAAATAGGAAAGGACTTTTAAAGAAGTTTTCCTTGTTCCTTTTGCACTGGGATGCGGATATTTGAAGTGGGGAAAGAAAATAATAAAATAATGTCTACTGAGAATCTACTATGCTGGGCAAACTTTACACTTTACAAAAATAATATCATTTAATTTTTATAATGAAATTAGTACCCTTAAACCCATGTTGTGAAGCTGATAATGTGAAAGGTGAAGTAACCAATTCAGGATTATATAATCAATTATGGATGTCTTTGAGATTCAAACACTGTCCTTTGTGCTTTTGTTATTATGCCTATAATATTTCCATGTCCCTCATAAGTGAACATTTAAATAATAGAATAGACTTTAATTTATGATGTTTAGAATACTTAGTAAAACCTAAAGATGTGGAGACTATTTTCTCTAAAAGAATGTTTATGAATTCATTGAAAGTGTGACGTAATTCTCTCTAGATCCCCAAGTTAAAAATGCCGAGAAAAACTAATGTGTTGCCTGGAAAGAAATTATATATATATGTGTGTGTAATCTGTGACATTTCAATGCTTCCAGCTTCAATGATTTGGAAACAAGTTATTGCTACTTCCAAAAGATATTATACATTTACTCCGAAAGTAAAATAATAACTTAGCTACAACAGCTCTTTATATGTATAAAGCCATTTGGAAGCTGAAAAATCATTTTCCACACATGAAACATTTTGCTCATTAATGGAGAACATTTGATTCATTGCACATCAGAGCCCTTTCGGCATTTTGTGTTAGACAAATAAACCAAGGCTCAATTTGATGGAAGGAGAGTTATGTGTAGAGATGCTACTTATGATCAAGTGTGACTGGTGCCATAAGAAACAATAATTTGTCAACCTCAGTAAGAATTAAGAACCCGGGCTATTAATTCTGAGACATGACAGGACTTGAATTACATGTTACTTAGAAATATGGTTGATCAAATTGACAGGAAACTATGATTCAAACATCAAATGCTCCTTTGTAGATTTCATTTTGATACTCTATAAAAACTAGTTCATGTTTAGAATTTCATACCATTCCTTTGAAAGGCATAGGGCATGCATTCTGCTATCCTTAGGTTGCTACCTATTAACTAATTCAGCAAAAGTGTCCTGATCTCCACTGAAGATCCGGCTTTGTCCTCATGCCAGAATCCTGACACATGCTTGGAATGCTCTGGAAGTTTGGTATTCTCATTATTACAATTTACAGTTCAGGACAGATATTTGGATTGACAAAAAATATGTTTTTATTTCTAAAAATGCAATCACTTCATTTCTGTGTCATTATTGAACATATGCTCAAGGTGGTTTTGTTGCCAGAGGAACTGAATTGAATTGCCTGCCATGAGTTGGTCTGCATGTTAATATATAATAATTTGCTCAATACCATCATATTTGTATTATTATAGAAATTGGTTATATGATGATTACACTGAAATTTTTGGCTTTTTCTGCTTTTTCTAATATGTTAAAATTATTTTATATATCTAGTCTTTCAAGATTTATAAAATGCTTTGGTAAAGAAAAAAATATCCGACTTGAACTACTCTATTTCACCTACAAATTTGAAGCCAATGTTATAGGTCAAAATGGGGACTCCAATTCCCTTTTAAGCCCTTGTAGTGTGAAATATGTTTTACCTACATCAGTTTTTCCAATTATGACATTTAATTCATCTTGTTCAAGGTCATTCACATAGAATACAGGTGAGATGTTAAAATTTAATTGTTTATTATGTATTATTAAAAATAACCAGAAGGTATTTATGTATGTTACCTTAGAAAAATAAATTTAACACTAGTTCAACAAAGCTTTGTGATATTGTTATTTCAAATCATTTTTGTTCATTGACTAAATAAGAGGCAATTTGACTTGTTTAACAATGTTTATGTGAGAGGGATATGTATTAATCTTTGATTTTAAATACTTCAGAAGGTGACTATAGCCTCTATTTTAATTTGTACAGTATAGACTACAAACTAATTTGAACTTTCACTTAATATTGTTTTTACTTGTTATACTTTTGATTTTTTATTTCTATAACTTGAAGAACAGTTTCATACTATGTATTCTCCCTAAGAATAGATAAAATACTCTTATTACTTATTAATTTTTGTATCCAAGTGCAAGTATGATTATAGATTCTCCAGAGAATGTCTAGATAATGTTAAAACAGAAACTAGCAGTCATTCAAATTAGTCAATTTTGCAGTTTTAAAATTATAGTAGCATAACTCTGCCCCTCAACTTGCAAGTGAAATACAATGCAGAGGGCAAAGCCAAGCTTGAGTTCAAATCCCTGCTTTTATTATAACAGTTATCTAATCTTGATCAAGCCACAGAGTCTAAATGATCATTTATTTTCTAATTCACCAAATTGAGTGATGATTCTTACAAAATATCCACACATGATAGATACTCCATATTTTTGTTATGATGGTCTATTATACAGTAACTTATCTACAAATTGATACAAATTCTTTGCCTAAGGAAACTTGAGCAGTTGATGAGCAAATTTTGATTCAAAGAGGAATTATGGAAGATATAGTAAAAAATATTTTCTCCTTTGTGTAAGAGAGTTCCTATTTTTTGCATACTAGTATGGGCAGGAAAGAGAGAGCCAAGACCAACATTCTGAAATAATATGGTAGACTATTTCAGAACTTGGAGAGTCCAGCATAAAAATGTGCATTGCTTCAATGCGCTTGAGAAATGCGTGGCTATGAAAATAATCTCATGGTTATTTTTTCCTTCAGATTTCTCTTGTCTCAGGGGAAATGACAACCATAACTAGCCTTTCCCCAGAGTTAACTTTAAAACCTCCATGATGGTAGATGCCACCACTGACCTTGATCACACAACCTTTATTCTGTCTTTAAACATACAATTGGTAATTCATCCTTCCATTCTTTGTTTACAGAACCACTGGTTATTTTTGTTGAGAAACTGATAATCAACAGAAGGTTTTCTTAGAAATCTAATTCATTCTGGTGTTTGTTGAAGCTACTCTGGTGCTTGTTGCATTGACACATAGATTTGTGACATGAACTCTGTGAGTGATACTGAGGGGAAAGGGCTTGGAGTGTATCATGATAGGCTATGTACCATGAACACTAATTCTGACCAGTTTAACTTCCCAGATGTTCACAAAGCTTCACTGTGATAAAGATATGGGAATACCCCCACTCTCACTCTTGAAGAAATACCTTCATAGCTTCTATTGTTCTGAGTGGCAATGAATGTCTCAGCTCTTATACCCACTTAGTTCTTACCAAAACCATGTTTTGGTTGTAGGCCAACCCTCTTCCCAGATCAAAAGGATCCAAAAGTGGAAAGTGGAACTGAATATCCAGGTTAAGACCAAAGAATGTTGGCATTAACCAAGTGTGAATCGGTGTGGGTAAATTCCAAGTATTTACGCTCAATTACAGATGTAACTGAATCTCTCTTATCTGGAAATGACATGAGAGTGCAAGAAAGAGAAATCTGGTAAAGCCACTCTTTGGCATGACTAGGTCAGAAATACCATAAGTAGGAGATTTTGTACCAGATGGTATTTCATTGTTTGGACATCTGGCTAATCTGTTAAAAACATTCATCTCTGTGAAATATATGGGAATTATCTTTTTGAGAAATAGGAAAAGCTTTAGGAGAGGTTTAGTATTAGATTCTTGCTTTGTTTGTGCATACTATTTTCTTTTAGTAATAACAACTGTGGCCTTTCTCTTTGCTTATGTTAAGGACATGTTTGTTGCAAGATCACAATTGCCTTTACACTTTAGCAAGCTGCTCCTGGAAAACAAACTAAGAAGCCATATTCATTATTTCTACCTGTTTCCAACTGTGTAGAAAATTAGTATTTTGAAACTTCAGTACATTACATATAAATAAACATACCTCATTCATCTCACAGGTACACTGGTGACTTTTTGGATAAATGACTTGATCAGGCAATAAAGCAACAGGCAAGAAGTAGGCTTCTGAAAGAGTGTGAGTTGAACAAAATATTTCTAATTTAAATTCTGAAGCACTCTCATTTTTCTTGGGCATGGAACTGTATAGATCTGTGTCTACAGGTGGCAGCGATTCTTCACCTTTGCAGTGATACGGATTTAAATGTATTTGCTTGTAAATAGAAGATGAACTTATGAAATGAAATCAAACCTCAGGGGTCTATTTACAGGTAAGGCCATCTAGTTTTATGAAAAGAACAAATTATGTTGTTTAAAATATTGCAGCAAATAAGAAAATCCCTCAGCCACCTGCTTTATGCCCTTCTATATGACCTTAGGCCATGGAAGACTTCTGATGAGTTTTCATCTCCTCTCAATAAATCAGAAAACAAGTAACTGACCCACTGAGCAACATGCTTCCCATACACCAGTTCCAGGAGACCATAAAGGGCTAAGTATAGAGTAAAAGCTGATTTGTTTTTCTCAGGGTTGATAGGTATAATATATTAGAAAAAGGCAGTATAATTCTTTTATAAAATTCACACTTTTATCAGTACCATAATGATTCGACAGATATCTTACATAACGCTTGTTATAACACTGGTCCATATGTTTTTTTGTTGTTATTTATTTTTATTTTTTTAACAAAACTACTTGTTTAAAGCTTCTTTAGGGACTGGGGTTATAGCTCAGTGGTTAAGTACCTGCCTTGCATGCATGAGGCCTTGGAGAGTTTGATCTCCAGTTCCCCCAATACACTCTCCCCAAAAGAGAAAGCTTGTTTAGGAGCCATTAATTAGAGAAGTTCATATGGTATGTAACTTTTAAAAGAACTTTCTTCATAGTGAAGGAATAAAAAATACAAAAGAATTGTGAAGCAGAATGTCCATGAATTAATTATTCAATTGGTGCTCATGAAAATGTGCTAGATTAGCTTGAAATAACAGTAACTTTTCATATTTTGTGTGTGCTGACACTCTATTAGCCACTATACCAAGATCTTTTGACAGTTTAATTCACTTGAATCCACTTAAGAACTCTGTTAATTTCTATCAATTCTGTAATGCATACTTTTTTATTTATCTTTTAATAGTTCAAAATTAAGATATATCTTAAAATTGTGACTTTTTACAATTTTACTCATGAGGCCAAAGTTCAGATGGCATTTGTTACTACCTGCACAGTGACAGCATCAAACCACCTCCCTCAGATTGTGCAGAATGGGTGTCACGAGTTAGGAAGGAGTTCCCTAATGGCCCAAGGGCCAGAGGTTTTTCACTCAACATTGTTTAGTACCTTGTATTATGCTGTAGGAAAGAAATGGTAAATGGAGTGAATTTGATTGAGAAGAAGAGTTGAGTAGAAAAATTGGTAATCAATGCTTTAATATTTCCATATGTCAACTTTTCTTATTCATGAATTATTCTGAAAGATTGTAAAGATTTAATAAAATTTCCAGGAGTTTCATCCATCTTGGAAAGTTTATCTAAGGAAAGCACTCTGAGCAAGAACTGTAATAGCATCAGCCTGTATAGAAAGCATGTCAGAGCCAGGTGTGGTAGCACACATCTATAATCCCAGTACCTCGGGAGGCTGAGGCGTCCGGATCGCGAGTTCAAAGCCAGCCTCAGCAATCACAAGGCGCTAAGCAATTCAGTGAGCCCCATCTCTAAATAAAATACAAAATAGGGCTGGGGATGTGGCTCAGTGGTTGAGTGCCCCTGAGTTCAATCCCAGGTACCCAAGGAAAAAAATTCGAGTAAACATAAACTTTTGTCCACCATCTTAAAAATACTTGTAATACTTTATAATTTGTCCTCGCAGATGTTAAAATCAGGACTTGCTTGCACATGGTTTATGGTTTATGATAGAGGAACTACTAAGATTTTATTTGAGGAAGAAAGCACTTCTTATTGTTATGTCTCAGTTTCTAACTGTTGATAGCTGCTAACAGACATCATGTACTTTGAATCACACTCCTTATTATTGGTGCATTCTTTGGAAGTATGAAAACAAATAAGGCTGAAGGCAGTTTGAATTTTTTCATACAGTCTTTGTTTCACATTAACTGTCTTTAATTGTCCTTCTGTTCAGAATTCAATCCTTGGGGAGTCATTGCAAAAGGTCAGTGTAATTGCTTTAGAAATATCTTGGATCTGAATGTTTCTTTGAGCATGGCATGACTAAGCTTCCACCTCTCATTTGCTTTATTAATATAAGTTTTTTCTGAGAGGCCTATAATAGACTTTTCAAAAAATATTCACTATACAACTTCTTCCCCAAAGTTTAATATACAGTATTTGTCGTCAATTACAGAGTTCATTTCTTCATCTTTAATATTTAAATGCAAATATTTTGTGATCTGGTGGAATGGTATGTCGTTTCATTGATAATGAGAATGCCTAGATTCTCAGAAACTAAGGTTCAATGTATGAAAATCCATTATAGACCCTAAAATGGAGACTCCTTCCCCTAGAAAGAGCCTGATATATGGATCATGTAAGCCATCATGAGGAGACTGCCAAAAAGCCAATACAATTTTTGTAGACTTCCCTTTAGGTTCTGGAAACAATTTCAATTTACCTACAGACTATATGACCAGGTCTATCCAGTTGATCATTGGCAAGGTAAAGGATTGTCATTGAGGCTCTCTTTTCTTTTCCTGGACCTTGACTTTTGTTTATTTCTTTATTATTTAATGTGCATAAGTACACTTTTCATGAGAACTAAAATGTATCGATTTCCTCTGGAAACTCCCTGTTTTATTAATTGCAATTTGTAACTAAAGTTTTTTCCCCTTCCACCCTCTATAGGGGAAATAGCTGGAAGGGAAGCATCACTGACGCTTGCCAAAGGTTGAATATGCTTTTACCTTGCTCATTTAGAAGAACTTTAGGGGAAAACCACCACACCAGTCTGTTCATATCTGACAGTGTTTCTGGGTGAAATTCTATGGTTCAGGACAGAGGAGCAGGAGGAATTAGTATATAGACATTTGTATATAATAAGTTTAATATTAATTGCTTTATAGGTAGTGAGACTAATCTTTTTATCTTAAAAATGTTTCTTCATGGAAATCTTTTTTTTTTTTTTTGTCATTCCATTCACGTCCATGGCTGGATGTCTTCCTGAGCTTTAATTTTTTGGTGACTCTTTTGTTTTTGTTAATGGTGTGTTTGGTCTTTTTACAGGCTCCAACTTTTTACATCATGTTTCTTCTCAATGTTCTCAGTGACTCCTCATGGTCTTTAGAGGCAATCCTACATGCATTTCTCAAAAGTTCTAGGTCTCCCACCAGAAACTCAGGGAGTTTGCTGACTTCCTCCCTGTGAGCTTGGGCTATGCTCACCATTCTCTAGACCTGCATAGTGAGGGAGCCTATTCCTTTAACAAGAGTGTAAGCTTATGATAATGTCATCTGTCTTTCCAGTCCTTAGAATATTTTCCCTACTATAATTTTATGCATGTTTTAAAATGATCAACTTATATGTAATTTTTTCTTGAAAATTTTCTGATCTCTTTAACTGGAAAAGGTGTTCCCTTCATAACCATATGATTCCTGGTTTCTGGCACTTCATTCGTGTATTCATTCAAAAAATCTTTAGTACCAGCCTATTCTAGAGTCTACAAATAGAGCAAAACATAACATTAATCAAAAATCCCTGCCTTCAAGGAATTTTCATTCTAGTACAGAAGACAAACAACCAAATAAATCAGTCAAATACAGGTGTATGGTCTAGTAAAGGTGAGCAATGTAGTGGGGAAAAATATAGGAGGAGAGGATGATAAAAATATAGGACTGGTGGAATAGAAGAATAGGTCATGGGCTGCCAGAAGTTGGCCAGAAAATGTCTTACTGAAAATACAACATTTGAGTAAAGATGCAAAAGAAGAGATGAAATGACTCATGTGAATATTTGGAATAAAATTTCTACAGATAGAAAGTGGAGTGTGACTAGCATGTTGTAGGAACTCAGAGGATCTCATAGACAGTATTGAGGAGATAAAAGTTTGCATCATCTTTCTGTTTTTATCTTCATGAATTCTTACCATATAAGGAGAAAGAATATGTCATAAACGTGTTTATATTCCCACAGTCTGAGAACAAAATTTGCTGTTCAATATATATATTTTCTAAATCTAGTGACAGGAATTTTGGGAAACTGATCATTTTCGGCACACAGGATTTGCAGTACTAGGATTCCAAACAGACAACAAGAGTACAGAAATACTAGGAAGAAAAAAGGAAAACCAACATAATGAATACCAGATACCTCTCAAGCCTGCGTGGAGAAATTACCTTAATTGACACCACAACCTTGCATATGTGAATTTAAAGATCAACTCAAGCAACAAATGTAGTGTTGACAATATTTGAACATGTAAAATCGAGTATGGCTGAAACAGAGTAACCTTTCCATGGAAGGATGTTAGGGATGTTTAGTCACTGTTCACATGGAGGTTAATTTGCATAATCTGTTAAACACAAGCAACTGGACCCAATCATCAGCATGACTCCAATTAGAAGAGATCAGTAGAGGGGCAGACAGACTTTTCAAGAAGGTCTGCAGAATGCACACAGATCTTTTATCAGGATGCTTCACTTTGAAGAGACTGATGCTGGGAAATAATGGGACCACAACATGAACATCAAGGATTCTAGTAACTGGGAAGTGGAGGTGCCAAATGCAGAACAGAATGTGTTTAGGTCGAAAATAGAATTGACATGTATATATTATAGTCTGGACCAAAGTTAATCTGTGTTTGGAGTGGAACAGACATTGCATATGGTTTGTATGAGTCCAGAGACAAACAGCCAAATAGTCTGGTACAGTACAGATGGATTTCTGAAGGTTATTTATAAGAAGGAAGAGGCATATCACTGAGACACAAATAACTTAGGGGAAAAATCATGGTGATAAGGTAAGTAGAATAAGTGAGAAGCAGATTATTGATTCATAAATGGTTTGCAGGCTTGAGTTGCATTTATTTGGAGTAATGAAACTTATCCTGTTTAGGATGAGGCCTTTTGGATGTTGTTGAATTGTGACAACTAGTTTCCTACAGTGGCTGAGTGGCTAATCACCTGTATTTTTCAGTCATTGAAATAGCTGTAGTAGAGAAGTTGTGGCACAACTGTCATGAATGAGCATGCTGTGTTGTTTTTTTAGATAATTGCAATCTTCAAACTAATTTTGCAGTCTGCTCCAGTGAGTAGGGTAAATTGATTGATCAATTGTTCATTTTGTGGATCAGATCTACTTCTGGAAAGCACTGGAAAGTTGGTATTTTGGCTTTGCATGTTAAAACCAAGATTTTTATTGGGATTGGTGTGGTCTGGCCATATTTGGAATGGATGGGAATTGTATTGAGTTTTAGGACAGAAGTTATAATCATAGAGGAAATAGCAGAAGTAGTAATTTTAGTGCTAATCAAAATCGCTGTTATATATGTATAACATTTTATAATTTTCTAAGCATATTTTGTCTTTTGATCTGTTTTATCTTCCCAACTTTTTTGCCTATTTTGTAATGTTGATTTTGTTTCTTCCCTGATTCTACATGAGGAAATGGAAACAGAGAAGCTAACATTGTTCTTGGTATTTCTGACTTTATGCATTCATCCATGCAGTCAGTTTTCTGTTAAGCATCTACTGTACGTACAATAACATTGCAGGCATTGAGAATAAAGGGACAAATACATTAATCCCTACCTTTTGAAAGTCACAATCTGGTGACATAGGTAGACATGAAGCTTATTCGTGTGCTAATGATGTCTGCTATAAAAGAGAACTTTTTCTTTGTATTGCAAATACAGAGAAAGAAACCTTGATATATGCAAGCAGATAGTGAGGATTGATATAAATAATATCTAACAACATGTGTGATGATTTCTAGATGTGCCCATTACTTAAGAACCTGAAGTTCAGCCCTGAAACTATATAAGAAAAGATGTTCTACATTGATAAAGAATCAAGCTAATTTGAAATAAAGAAATTATAGAGGAAAAGGAGATAATATTCATCATTTAATCTCTCCTAGATAGAGTTCTTCATCTGGAAATATAGGGATAATATTATAACTTTCATAAGATGAGAGGATAAATTAATGATTCAAATAAAATTTATATTTTAATTTAAAGTTATTTAATATTCCCATGACAATTCACTGAAGCAAACAAACAAAAGGGAAAATCAAATTAAGAAAGGATTGAAAGGAACATCATTAAATTTGAAATACTACCCTTAGAATATCAAATGGCTACTTCATTCTTTCGATGAGAATAGAATGATATGAATCAGAAATAGCAAGAAAATACAAAAAAATAAATTACTGGACTTGCCCTGATAAAAATATAGTGAAAGAACTGGTAGATTTCAATGTTTTTCTAAATAATTGGAAGAAAAGGGTTCAGGTGAAAATTTTTAAAACTCCCAACCTTGAATTTAAAAGATGTTTGGAGCAGAGGAAGTTTATTCTGAAACATATGGATATAGGCGGTAGGAAGAACTGTGGCCGTGGAAGAGACAGGACAATCTGAAAAGAGAAGAGGAAACAAAACTTCTACAATTCCAAAATGTGGTGCCTAGAGAAAGAAATGAACTCACAAAGCACATGAAAAGGAGCAGCTGGGAAGGTTAGAGCAAAAGCAACAAGTAGTGACATCTCCAAGTCAGGGATGGGCCAGCAGGAGAAGGTGCTGAGAACAGAACTGAACTCCATCCTCTGAGCATTGGGGTGACTGCTGAGTTTAGCAAAAGCAGTTTGGGCCATGTATGGAGATTAAAGGTTCAATTCTAAAGGCAGGAAGAAAGTAGAAATATGAGAAGAGACAGCACTAGGAGGAGAGAGGCAGAGTACTTCTTTAACATACTAAACAGTCTACTTGTTCTGTCAGAGCCATAACTTAAAGTGTCTTAA
>CM053403.1:117131811-117172487 GCA_028644305.1 Xerus rutilus
TTATACAGTGAACATAAAGAAATGACACCCGCTATTGACCAAAGTGTCATCAAACACAGTTGATGACAATGTAAATTGATTTTAATTTTTCTGAGCTTCTACCGAGTACATAAAAGTCTTAAAATGTTTATATCTCTCAGTTCAGTGATTCTACTTTAAAGAATCTGGCCTTAGAAAATAATTTATTAGGGCATGGTGGCGCAGGCCTGTAATCCCAGTGTCTTAGGAGGCTGAGGCAGGAGGCCAGCAAGAAAGCTAGCCTCGGCAAATTAGAGAGACCCTGTCTCAAACTTTAAAATATAAAAATGTAGGCTGCAGAAGTGGCTCAGAGTTTGAGCACCCCTGAGTTAAATCCCTGGTACAAAAAATAACAAGTAAATAAATAAAAAATAATTTAAAAACCAGACAAGAATTTACATTCTTCAGTGGTTATTTAAAATATTCTTAGCATTTACAAAATATAGAAATGATAGAAATAATCAAGAAAATGTGCTATTTTCTTACATAGTTTTCAGATTTTATATTTTACATATAGAAAATGCTTATAGTACAAAGGTAAATGAAGAAACAGAAACCTAGTCTGTCTTATAAACCTGACCAAACAAACCAAAAAGAATGAGGCCCTTTCTCTTACAAGATATCTGACATCCAATTTATGTTAAATACCTCTGGCATCCTAAAGTTTTAGTTCTAATTCTATATAGCACATATGTAGAGATCATATAACTAGGGGGACCCAGGCATTAGGGTTTATGGTCTCTGTTAGACATTTTTTTTTCTTATTGATGAGTTACCACAAAGAATAGAATTCCTGGGGGAGGAGAAATGAAGTATTCAAGAGAGGTAAATTTAACAGGAAATATCAAAATATATATTAGTTATTTTATGACTCTAGCCTATCAAGTTCTGGTTGTTTCATCTATCACTTATAAATCTATGTATATAAAATAAAAAACGGAATGATATTTAGAAAATATAGATTATCTTTAAGTAAGATTTATAGGCAATTTTCTTTCCTTACACTTTTGTGCATATTCCATTTTTGTGCAAAATAACACTAATTCTAAAACAAACAAAGACTACTATAAAATACACTTGACTCAAAAAAGAAAGAAAGAAAGAAAGAGAGAAAGAAAGAAAGAAAGAAAGAAAGAAAGAAAGAAAGAAAGAAAGAAAAGAAAGAAAGAAAGAAAGAGAATGGTAGGAAAGTAATTCTAAGTCCCAGATCAATCTCCACTTCCAGTGTTAAAAGCAAGATCCTCTATTCAAATACCAGTTCTGGGATTTAGCTCATATAAACTTTGGCCTCTGAATCTTTCCACAATACAATTTTTAAATGCATCCAGACACTTTTACCACTGATTGTGAATAAGCAAGTATTGAAAGTTTTTTTTCTCACAAATGGAAAACAATTTTATGCAAACACAAAGTACAAGGACAATATGGCGCATACATGAGGTATTTAATAAATGCTGCCTGAAACCAGAGATAAAACTCATTATTTTTTTAGGACTGTTACTTGTCCATACAATGAAGATAAAGTAATGTGTATAAAATGAATAAGGTATGCTAAATAGTTACTTGTTATTTCACTAATTAGAGTAAGATGAGTGATGTATGTTGAATATTCATTCGATAAACATAGAAACCTGAGACAGCCCTACAATTTTTCATGGTGCATACATTAGAAAAGGCCCATATGCCTGAAATTCCTAATCGGAAGAGGAAAAAGTTTCCTGTTTTATTGTTTATCTTTGTCCATACTTTCCTTCAAACTTAATGTATCAATTACGTTCTCATATTATTCACTGCCTACAGCCTGGGAGTAAACATTGGCCTTGGGTTTGTTAATTGCACCATAAATTTGGTAGGATGTCTAATGCAAAACGGGCAGTCATTTGCACTTTCAATTCAGTTTTCACGCACCAGACTTTTTCTCCGATTCTGAAAGTGCTCTGCTTGTCAGCAATGTAAGTAATTAAAAGGTTCAGTGGTTAAATATTGCTACAAGTAGTTCAAAAATAAATTGTCATTTTTAAAAATAGACGAAGAGACAAACAGATGGATAATAAATGTCACATGGAATGATCTAGAACTTGAAAAGGAAATGCTGACACCTTTCTTCACTAAAAGAAGACGGACTACTACATTTAAAGGTAGTGCAAGTCCATAAGGGAGGGACTTGGAATTGTGAGGCGCATTGTGGTGTTCAGTGGCAAGAACTTTAGGAGAGAAGAAAAAATCAATATAAGCATTACATTTACAAACCAGAGTTGGGGTTATTGTTTCATTTGTCAAGGTTTAGAGCACAAAAGAGGAACATTTAAATGAGCAATTTAAATCAAGCTATTCTTTTTGAGATTGTCCATTTATTCAAAGCATTAAACCTAATTGATGCTTCAAGATAGATTACTTTTTCCTTCTCATCTTGGCTGTCTTAACTCCACGCTGCCTTCCTGCTGGTTCCTTTTATTAGACTCCTCAAATTTTATAATTGAAGTTAATGTGTATCTCCACTGTCACCACTGGCCTTATTAACTTGTGACAGCTCTTAACCCTAAACCCCAAATTTCAAACAGGACAAAGGAAAATACAAGATAAAAATATAATCGTATATTTTTTAAAGAGAAATTCATACAAAAGTATTCATTGTCCCCTCTACAAAAATAATCCAACTTACTTTTATAGCCTGGTTCCGAACATTATTGTACTGTTTCAGGGTTATTGTTTTTTTTTTTAATATATTTTTACTTGTAGATAGACACAATACCTTCATTTTATTTATTTATTTTTGCATTTTATTTATTTATTTATTTATTTTTAGTGCTGAGGATCAAACCCAGTGCCTCACCCTTGCTAGGCAAGTGCTCTACCACTGAGCCACAATCCCAGCCCCTCAGGGTTATTGTTTTTATCCCCTTATTTTTTTTTTAATTATTATGATTTAATCCAGGTATAATAGTGCATGCCTATAATCCCAGTTACTCAGGAGGCTGTAGCAGGATGATCACAAGTTTTGAGGCCAGCCTCAGCAACTTAGCAAGACTCTGTCTCAAAATGAAAAATGAAAAGGACTAGGGATATAGCTCAGTGGTTGTGTCCTTGGTTTTACATAAAACAAACAAACAAACAAAAAATCCTACAAGAAGAAACAGATTAAAATAATCATGATTTATAAAGCAAATACAAAAATAATTGAAATGGTCACTTGTAGTTATAGGTGTTTGATTTTCCTTTTTTCTTTTTTCTTTTTTCTTTTTTTGAACAATGAAGTATAGAATACAGGGAAAACATTGAAATTTTCCTCTGTAAGGAAAGAGAATAACTTCACCGTAGCTTGCCTCAGCTGTCTGTCTTGGGAGCTCCCTAAAGAAACGTTTTTCTTTTAATCTATCTACCTTTCCCGCGTAGAACCCATTGGCTGCAGTGCTTTCTAACAATCTTCCCATTGGTTTATGTTGCTTCTGTTTTACAGAGCAGAACACTGATGTTTGAAACTTATAATTATTTTTTTTCTCAAAGATCACACTTAGCAAGTTATAGAATTGGAGTTTACATCAGTCCCCCATCTGTAAGGCGATATAACAGTCTCCACCTCCCTGCTTGTGATAATCAAAGGAGTTTAGCCTTTTATACAGAAGGCACATGGGTGGTTCTGTTAAATTTTAGAAGAAAGGGAAAACTTAACAACATTTTAGAATATCCTAAAATAACATTTCTCATTACATTGTTAATGGACCACCCACCTCAGAATAAGATAGGTGTTTATTAAAAAGGAAAATTCCTGACCCTTAACATAGATCTCCTAATTAGAAACTCTATAAATGAAGTCCAGAAATAATTTTCAATAACCTACCTATTGTTTGGGCACATTGGATTTTGAGAAATGCCTTTTACCCTGGTCAGATATATTTGCATACTTTAGAATAGGACTATCCAAGATGAGATATAAATGATTAAAATATTGATAGTTGTAATGATGAATAACATGAGAATTTGTTTTGTGACCTATTATTTGGCCTTTTGTGATATTGTAAATCTAACACTTAAGAAATGAGAACTATGATCAATATTCCTTCTCTTCATGTTATTATTTAATATATTCATGTTTAGATATGTGTTGTAACAGAACATGAAGGAAAAATAGTTAAAGATTTCCCATATTCAAAAATTAATAAGAATTCTCACACTCCTGGTAATTGGTTCTACTTACCTATTACTGAGGATGCCACAGGTAAGAGTCAGGAGCCTCTGCCTGTAGTTTTCTAAGAACCATTTAAAACCAGTCACAATACAGTGTTCTCAGTGGCCCTAGAGCAAGCCGAAAATTGAAAACTTGGCTAATAGGAAATGACTACAATATAGTGGAGCAAATGGCTTATTAAAAGCAATACAGACACTAAGCTGGAATTAAGAAGGTTTAAGTGAATACTAAGGGTATCTTTTGGCAGCTGTCAACTCCTTATCAAATCTTCGGTGCAAAAGTGGACATGTAATGTATCATATATCTCTCCCCACTCAACCACGGCTATTTTCCTTCTCTTCACCATTTCATTTCTGTTTTTCTTTCTCACATGCACCATAACTAATCTAACACAGCAACAACAACAAAATTCTATATAGCCAAAATGCAACTTGCCCTATTTAAACAAGAAAAAAAATCTACATTAATATTGTTAACCTGTTGCCTGCTACTTTATATATTTATGTATGAATATTTTATGTATCTATATATTCACTTTTTAGCTAATATAGCCTAATCAAGTGTAAACATTCTAAATTCATAGATTATTCTTCACAAAGAATGCAAGGTACATTATTCACTCTGACTTCAGGGTGATAGATTAATTGTCACTTAATTAGATCATGCAAAGTCTTCTAAATGTAGTCAGGCTAAAGCTGGGTTCTTGGCATGAATTCAGAAATATCAGTGACACAGCCAACAAAAACATTGAGTTTCAATGTGGGCTGTGCTTCACAGTTTAACATTTATTTTTGAAATACTAACTCTTGCTTCATGTCCATAAGATCTGTGAAAGAAAAAGCATGATGTAATATGCATATTCAATCACATCAGTGTTGAAAAGATACTTAGTTTTCATTTTTTAAAAAAAGTGTTTTAGATGTTGGAAGAATATGATGTCAGAGCACTCCATGGTTTGCCTGAAAGAAATTCTTGGCAAGATTCACCCCTCACTGTATTCATTAATGTCATCCACTGGGGCTGTTTCTGCACACAAGCTTGGAGTTTGAAGCCATCATAAATACCAATTAAAATTTTATCTATAAGACAAAACTCGAGGTGTTACTACCTTATTTCATAAACCAATCTGAAGGAAATCTACATGTTCCACAGACTTTAATTCCTTTGGAACACACAAACTTTAAGTATTTGGAGGTCCTGAAATGCAAAAGGAGAATGCAGACATTACTATTTGTTTTGGTCAGCTTTTTTTGCTGCTGTGACTTGAAGACCCAACCAGAACAATTGGAGGGGAGGAAAAGTTTATTTAAGGGCTCATGTTTTCAGAGGTCTCAGTTCATATTCAGCCAGCTCCATCACAGTGGAAGAGTATGGCAGAGGGAAACAGCTCACTTGAAAGCAGAGAGAGACTCCACTTTCCAGATAACAAATATTTGCTGGCTACAAATATATACCCCATAGCCACACCCCCAATGGTTCACTTCCTCCAGCTACACCCCACTTCCCTCCAGCTACCCCCAGTTAATCCCATCAGGGACTGATCCATTGATTAGATTAATGCTATAACCCAATCACTTCTCCAAACCTTCTTGATTGTCTCACACATGAGCTTTTGGGGAACACCTCACATCCAAACCATAACACTATTTTACAGTGAAAACATTAAGGCTCCCAAAGTTTGAAGCTTTTTTGAGGCAGAAAGAAAAACACATCCTAATTCAACACTCATTAATACAACACCCACTTTGGGGATGATGAGTTAACACTGCCAATCAAATATACAGAACTCATTTACATGTTTTGGGATTGAGAGGGCTATAAACTTCATTAGCTCTTATTAGGGCACAGAAATGAGTAAAAATTAAAGTGAAGTAAGTGGCATTTCTCATTCCAAATATAGCCCAGTGCTATTGTTAACTGTGTATGCCCTGATTGGCAAGCAGTTCCTAAACCTCACTCAGCCATTTCATTGCTATAAGCACAGGTAGCAGTTGCCGAGCACTGGCCACCCCTGGGACCACAGTCTGTCTTCCTGTGTAGGACATCCCAGTACAGGAAGAATTTAGCAGACAATTGCTGATTGAAATATGGCATTTCCAAGAGAAAAATCTAGTGATCAAAGAAATCATTGTAATTAGCAAAAATGTTTCCATGTATTTTAATTTTGTAAATGAGACTCAAAGTTAGTCACCAAAGTAAAAGTATTCAAGATCAGGGTGAGCTTTGTCAAAATAAATTGTTGCTCTATTTATGCTTACCTTAATAGGTAATTGTTTAGATACATTCACTTCAAAAATGCAAATACAATGCAAAAAGCCTATGAAATAGTAAAAACATGCTCTGGAATTCTGAACATATTACATGTTCCATATGTTCTAGGTAATTATAAATTATATTTAAAATTAAATTCCTTTTATTTTTATCAATGTTAGATCCTAAGTAAACATTTTAGAATGTAAATTATTGTCTATATTTTAAATTATTTTCTAAGGCCAGATTCTTTAAAGTAGAATCACTGAACTGAGAGATATAAACATTTTAAGACTTTTATGTACTCGGTAGAAGCTCAGAAAAATTAAAATCAATTTACATTGTCATCAGCTGTGTTTGATGACACTTTGGTCAATAGCGGGTGTCATTTCTTTATGTTCACTGTATAACCCGTTTCTGGAACACTGGTGTCAACTTAAGGAATTTAAAGCTGCTATTTGTTGTGTGTTTGAAACTATCATCTACCAAAATAACCATCTTTTCTCCTTAGATGCACATATGCTAATGTTCTCTCTTTTCTGTCTGATTCAGTTGGCCAGAACTCAGGCACAAGGGGCAAGTGACTAAGGAAACCAGGTGCAGCAAGATGGAGGTTGGGGACAAGTGAGAGCGCAGGCACAGAGCTTAGAGAAGAGATTGATTCTGGGAACTGCATTGTGTGAAGCTGGTCTCTCCCCCTAGAGCTGGTTGAGCTGTGCCAGCCAGCAAGGTCAGACTCTCCCACCCTGCATGATCCTGACTCCATAGGCAGTAAAAGTTTCAGTAGGAAAATGTTTACGTTTGAGAGAAGTAGCAGTGAGTCAGGAGAGACTGTCTCCTCTCTTCATCTGGCTTTGTGCTGGAGTGAAAAAGAACCCTTTGGAAGATGAGGAGCATCTGCACTCTTCCAGCCTTCCTGTGAGCTGGAGGATGGCATCAGCTGACATCTGCATGCTGCTCTGCCTTTACATTGGTTGAGGGCACAGTGTCACTCACTGGT
Organism: Xerus rutilus; assembly: GCA_028644305.1. Lineage (NCBI taxonomy): Eukaryota > Metazoa > Chordata > Mammalia > Rodentia > Sciuridae > Xerus > Xerus rutilus. The sequence goes on from CM053403.1 coordinate 117,139,266, forward strand.
GTGGAGAAGAGTAGAAGGGACAGGAGGTGGAGCTGAGAGGAGCCTTGCTGGAGCAGCCTGCATTCCCACTGTGTGCTCTGAGGGCAAACCACAAGAGGTGGTAGTTGGGAGCTTGAGGTATCCTGCTGCTCACCCAGCAAGAAGGTCATGGTGAGCCTGAGGGCAGCAGCACAAGTGCCTAGTAAGACAGGCATGAATTTCAGTATTCATTTGAAAAAAGAAAAGCAGTTTCATCTTTACACACAAAAGTTTATATTGCTCAGCAAACCAGTTCCATAAGTTGTGTGTGTTCTTGATGCATTGAGCAAACTTCCTAAGTGGTTCACTTTAAGACACTTTAAGTTATGGCTCTGACAGAACAAGTAGACTGTTTAGTATGTTAAAGAAGTACTCTGCCTCTCTCCTCCTAGTGCTGTCTCTTCTCATATTTCTACTTTCTTCCTGCCTTTAGAATTGAACCTTTAATCTCCATACATGGCCCAAACAGCTTTTGCTAAACTCAGCAGTCACCCCAATGCTCAGAGGATGGAGTTCAGTTCTGTTCTCAGCACCTTCTCCTGCTGGCCCATCCCTGACTTGGAGATGTCACTACTTGTTGCTTTTGCTCTAACCTTCCCAGCTGCTCCTATAGTCTTAGCAATTTTTCATTATGTAGTAATGGTTTCCTTAGAATTCAGATGTTGTGGTAAAGACAGATATGAATATTTCTTAGTTAAAATTATCATATTCTATACATTTGTGGATAAGTCTGATAATTAATTCTTTCAAGTTGCAGAATGATTTCCTTCACATTATACTTCCTTCATATATTTCTGATATGAGGATGACAATTTATTCCTAGATGATTTAAATATATTAATAGAGCACATTTCTCCCTATAACCTCCTTATATTCAGGATATAATACTCTATCATCTTTCTTCATTTGTGGGTATGTGTTAACTGTATGTTCACATGAAATATTTAACTGGTTTTTAGGCAATGATTATGGTACAAAATTTTTAAAAGAAGGAAAAATATATGTGCAGAAACGTCTGTTTATTTGACTTTTTAACTTCTATGTTATATAGTTGGAGCTCTATAGGAGTTTCTTGAAAGTTTTCTGAAGATATGGTGTAGGAGCCACCTAAGAACATCCTGAATCATTTTTTTGTTTATTAATTTATTCATTGTTCTTTCAACCAAATTGCTGTATATGAACTAACTAGAAATAACATAGATTAGGTTCATCATATACAAATTTTAATTATTAATAACTTAATAATATTAATATAAAATAATTATCTTAGTTTATATAGTTTCAATTAGTATATAGGTACTCTTCATGATTAGATAGATGGAGCAAAATATTGCATGTTATCCATGGCCTCATATTTTGTGCAGAATATTGTTATGAGAGTATCCAATTGTAGTAGGCTTTGTCTGGGTAAACCTTACTCCTTTGAACACATGCATGCCTTCACAGTCTTTTTGTCCACAGCTACAAATAATGCCTCACCTGGTTGCATTAAAAACATAGCTTTCATTTTTTATTAAAACTTTTTTGGGGGGTACCAGGCATTGAACTCAGGGGCACTCTACCACTGAGCTACATCCCCAGCCCTATTTTGTGTTTTATGTAGAGACAGGGTCTCACTGAGTTGCTTAGCGTCTCGCCGTTGCTGAGGCTGGCTTTGAACTCGTGATTCTCCTGTCTCAGCCTCCCAAAGTGCTGGGATTAAAAGCGTGTGCCCGGCTTCAAAACTTTTTACAAATACTATTGATGATAATAGCACTAAACAGAGATTTCTTTCTGATGCTTGTTCAATTTTTTGTCACTTTTCAAGTCAGGATTGTAAGTAGGTTATGGATTGGTAGTGAGATATCACCCTGTACCTGTTTTAATAAAGTAAGTTTCTGACTTACTTAGCCAATAACACAGAATTTCCTTAAGTGAAATGGTAAAAACGGATGAGAAGCAAACACAACATTTTTGAGAGTACTTTTGTTTTTGTAGCTGTTCCTTTGCCTCCATGTTCCCTCCTGTGTGTGGCATGCAATCAATCTCCATGCAACATATCACACCCTGATCAACACTAACACATTGATTTAAGTGCACGTTTGCCTGTGTTGGACTTTTCCTGTTTTTGAATGAACTATAGGAGCAGCAGCACCCATTACCTTCTTTGAGAGAAAGTGAAATCAGAGCTCATGTCTTTTTGAACATTTTCTCTCCCCTCTGATTTTCAACATTCCAGAAATCCTGGATTTTTTTCTCTTAGAAAACCACCTGATTCTGATATGATGATTTGAGTGGTTTTGACCTTAACATTGGTCTAAAGACAAGAACCACAATTATAAATTTATTTTCCCATACTACTTCAGTCGCATGTGTTATAATGTAGTGATAATGATTCTACCTATTTGTGAGACCACATTATCTTTTCACTCTCTGGAGATTCTTAGATTTAAAAAAAAAAAACTTGTGTGCGTGCATGTATGCTCACACATGCACGCACACACACCCAAAGACAATAAAAGAAAAAGAAACAAGGAAACTGTAGACTCTTAAATCTATCTTTCTGTGTTCACTCCTAGGCAATAAGCCTCCTAATTTATCTTCTGACAAAATGCTTTCTTTGGGGGAAGTATCTCGGCCAAAACAGAATGGCCCAATATTCCCAGTGCCTTTTAAAACACTGTCTCCAAAAAACCTTTACATAGAATACCCCAAAATTTTAAACAATTCTTGATTATATCCCGGCTTTTTCTATTCTAAGTGTCCATGGACTATTTCACTGTAATAATGAAGAATATGAACACCATGAGAATTATTTTGAGAAACTACAGGAATATAACTTGCTTAGCTGCATTTGTCTGTAATTTAAAGTCAGAGGTCAGCAATACATTCCTCTGTAGTTAAAACTGAATTTGAAGGTTGGTTCTCCATTTAATTCTCTAGCAATGTGTCCTTCAGAAAATGACTTTGTCTCTTTAAACCACTTTGGTAAAATTTAGGTAATAGAAAGATTATTCAACTCAAGGAGATATAAGTGAATTAATTAAAATTATACATGTAAAGCAGTCACTTGTCATATACTAATTATTCAATAAGGTTCGTTTTATTAATTTTCTTGTCTCCTATCTTATCCATAGTTAGCTAATCAATTCATTAAATCCAAAATACACTTTTGTTAACAATGTTATAATTATAGAGAGAATAGAATATTGATATTTTTCAAATCACATCCATTTGCATATTTGCCATGTTTTCTCCTTTCTTAGAGAATATCCAACAGTAGTAATCTGAAATTTACCAAGACTTCTGTATGTTTTTACTTACATTATGGGACTAGAGAAATCAATCAGAAAAAATATTGTATCCCAATTAATTTTTCAACCAAAAGGTAGAATCACAGAAATACAGATATTTGTTATTTTTCTGTGTCTATATTCTGTCATCTATTTCTTATACATACATACACACACACACACACAAACAGTATGTACACACATATATAAGTGTGTCTCTATATCTATTCATTTTGCATATTTTAGCTCACTCTGCTTGGGGATAAACTGGATCCAGATCATTACATTTCAAGTAAAGCTACCATGCATGCTATTCATGCAGTACAAAGAACTCTACCTTTAATTTCCAGTTATTGCTTTTTTCCCCAGCAAAAATGACCTTTAGCATTTTATTATGAGTTATTTGTATTTTAAGGGCTATTGTTCTACTGTAGAAAGTGCATTTTGGGTATTTGTGTAGGCTGTGCCTTGCAGGTTTTTTCTCAATCCTGTCCAGAGTCCATTACTTTTTCTAAAAAGGTGGGGCTAGACAGAGAGGAAGATCCTTTTGATTTTACCTCCCTATCCTTAGCTGCTTTGGCCTGTGAGGGAGTCTTGTCTCAATGTAAGCTGATCCAGAGATTAAACTATTCAAATGTTTACTCTGGAAAATTTCAGCAAAGAAATTTAGAGAAAGAAATCAAGTCAAAGTTATTTTGCCAAATAATAGAGTTGGAGCCAATCAAGTCAAAGCTGCATTGCAAATGAGAATTATGGGGCAGGAGGAAGCCATTATTAAAGTGAAGAGGCTATAAGAGCATGGAAGGGTGGGAACATGGGATTGAAACCACAGTGACAAAGCTTTGGGTAGCCATGGGGAGCTTGGGCCCTGTCCCAAGGGCTGAGTGAATCTCCTTCCTCTTGAGCCAAGTTAATTTGTTGTTTCTTGATTTTAAATGAGCCTGACTGGAGCTTCTTTCTTGTTTCTTAGGCTAAGGTTTCTTTTACATATATTTTTTCCAAATTTCCTTTCCTGTTTACTATGCCATTAAGTAACGTTAATATTTTAAGCTATATGTTATAAATTTGAACAAATGCAAGGCAGTGAAAAGATATGAAAAGGATACACTTAGAAAAAACAAAAGCCCTTTTAATGGAGAGTATGTTTATTTATGTAACAAAATATTGACACATTAAAGCAGTGTTGTGGAATTTTACTGTTGACCTGTTAGTGAGGTGTTGGGGGACACTGTAAAAATTGCTGGTCCGTTATTAGGATCATATAATTCTATCCAACTTAATATTTTAAAAATTCTGAAACTTTGAATAAAAAATATTTATTCAAGAAAAATGCTTTATTTAGTACAGAATGATGATATTATCACTCTAGCATGCATAAAATGTCTAGGTATAAAACATGAGTGAACTGTCATAATTTACGCCAGTTACATTGGAATCTTAATTACATTTTTGTAGTATAAGGCATAGGCCAAGATCAGTTTATTTAATAGAAATAATTGACCATTGTAGGAGCACTCCCCATACCTTCAACCGCTCCCCTCCCTCTTTCCTCATTCTATGTTGATGGACTATGCACCTGACACTGAGAGGTACCCCATGGGTTGTAATCTCAGGGCCATGATTGTAAGTACGCTGTTGTACTTTCTGGAACAAATGGGTTCTGCAACTTGCTCTGGCAGAGCAGTCTTACCAGCCCCTGGAGTCTGGGTGAAGTGACTCCGCTGACCGACCACCCCATACCTTGTCCTGCGGGACCCCGTCCCGTCCTTCCTGAGGGCCCCTTACTTTCCTTCTCCAGGACCCCAGCTGGTTGGCAGACCCACGCAAGGTGCGACATAAAACAAGCCATAACCAGTGGACAATTCTATTTGATTTACATTTGTTTCCAGAACTAAGTTTAATGATATTTATTTATTTTCTATTTTTGGATTCAACAAATACCATTTCAATTGCCAAATTTCTATCAGACACTTTCTTAATCTAGTTTTATCTAAGTGGATATAATTTAATCTCTAATAAAGTATTTTTTTTCTCCCCAAGCCTTCGAAAAGACTCAAATTTTCATTTGTGTTATTATAATGTTGCTGAAGTAAAAGAATGTAAGATCATACATGAGAAATAGAGTTCCAACAATCTTTGGGAGAAAATATAAATTGTATTTAATTTATGATTAAAGACTATTTGCAGGATTATACCCTTAGAAGAAACACTGTGGAAAACTTCTCCATACTTTAATGTTAGTACATGTTAGCTGTGTGTGTGGCTCCAGCTGTGTGCAGATAAATGTGCCAGATCTGATAACCCAGAAACTATCCCAGATGAGCTCTCTGGCCAGAAGGCAGAATGGTGATACACCAAAACCTGTGACAGAAAGATAAGAAAGATGAAGAGAACTGGTAGGTTAGGGCATATATGGAATAGGAAATCAGGATTATTTAAAATGCTCATTTGGAAATATGAATTTATTTCCCATTTCTGTTATTTTAAGGAAAACTGCTGAGAATGTACCAAAGTTATTTTTTGCTTATTAGGAAGATTATTTGGCAAAGTTATTTTTATATCTTTATGCCTAATTTTAGTTACCTGATTGTGATATTCATTAAAGGGTTTCCATAAATTCATCTTGTCCTTACAGTATGTCACAATTAGTTCCTACCAAAGTAATTCCAGTGGGAAAGTGACCTTTAAAACAAAATCCTTCTAGTTTAGCTCTCACATTAGTATTTATATTTTCCTAAAACTAAATACTTTGCATGTTAGAATAATTTAGAGTAGAAAACATAATGTCATTTGTGCTTCACAAGAAGTTCTCTTGAAACACTATAATAATACATTAAAAATTAATTGAAATTTCCCATTAAGTTTTCAACCATGGCTCAATTATTGTGGTTTATGAGGCACTGTGAAATGTTTTAAGAACACCTAGACCTAAAACCACAACCAAAGCAAGTATTCTTATTCTTATTGTTCATACTTATACTGTTGGGTTTTTCAGGGTTTTGTGCAGTTAATTTCTATTAATAGATATATTACAAATGTGAATTGCTAGAAGACAGTAGAAAAACTTATTTCTATTATTATATAATGTATCTAGAAACATTATGATGTTAAGTAATTTTAGCATCTACATGAAAAGTAATTATCTATATTTACTTAATGGAATTAATGGGATTTGTGTAGTCTTCAAATTGGGACTCCAAGTAGACTAAGTAAAGTAGACTAACTAAACTTAAACTTAATTTCTTTTTCTTTTTTCCTGTACAGTGATTCATTTATTTTTTCTTTTTTTTTCCTAATGCAAAATATCATTTTAGTCTAATAGACTTTAGGAACATCAAATGTGTTCCTATGATCATAAACGGAAATACAAAGAGACATATAGAATTTAAAATTGCTCTATCACTCTAACTATGCTTCAGGTTGTTGTAGGTTTGAAAATGCTTGATGTATTTACTGCTTGTGTCCTGAAAAATGGCATTTGAGTTATCCAAATTTTAATGTCCTGTTAAAGGAAATAATTGGTGCCCTGTCATTTTAACTCACCCCCAGAATAATATTAAAATCATATCTTACTTTAATATTTGATTTATAATAATACCTGTCATATTTATTAACAAAATGGAAAGTCATTTGGACTGTGATGAACTGTGTTCACACTTTAGAAAAACAAAACCCTAGTGTTCAAGGGATTTCATGCAAATGCTCTGTTTGTGCAGAGAATTTGCTTTTTCTAAACATGGCACACTGATCAGACTCTATGCAAGGATGTCTAGAATTAAGTAGGGACTGTTTACACAGTTACCAGACAATACTATTTTTCTTTTAAACACAGACATATTTTTCATAATATATTTTAAGTTAAAGGATAACGTTAGTCATATAAAAGTTAATTGTGAATGAATGTAGAAAATTAAGAAAGGATGAACTGAATAAAAGAGGGACATATAAAGATTTTTATGTTGGAAGTGGAAAGTTGGCTCAGTTAAAAAATATACAGTAGGAAATGATTGAAACAATCTCATTAAAATAATAAGATTCATTTCATTTCATTTTGCAATAGATTCTTTAGAAGATTAAAGGGTAGGGGAAGGAAAGAGATTGAGTGTTGAATTTGAACTTTGGATCATCATAATTATGTTTACTTTTTATTTTTATTTTTTTATTTGTTCTAATCAGTTGTACATGACAGCAGAATACATTTCGATTCATTGTACATAAATGGAGCACAATTTTTCATTTCTCTGGTTGTACAAGATGTAGAGTCATACCACATGTTCAGTCATACATGTACCTAGGGTAATGATGTTCATCTCATTCCACCATATTTCCTGTCCTCATGCCCCTTCCCTCCCTACCCTTTGCCCAATCAAAGTTCCTCCATTCTCCCCATGCCCACCCTGCTTTATGAATCAGCATCACATATCAGAGAGAACATTTGGCCTTTCGTTTTTTGGAATTGGCTTACTTCGCTTAGCATGATATTCTCTCCATCCATTTACCTTCAAATGCCATAATTTAATTCTCTTTTAATGCTAAGTAATATTCCATTGTGTATATGTACCACGGTTTCTTTATCCATTCATCTGTTGAAGGGCATCTAGGATGGTTCTACAGTTTAGCTATTGTGAATTGGCCTGCTATTAACATTGATGCGGCTGTGCCACTGTAGTAAGCTGATTTTAAGTGCTTTAGGTATAGACCAAGGAGTGGGATAGCTGGGTCAAATGGTGGTTCTATTGCAAGTTTTCTAATGAATCTCCAGACTGCTTTCCATAGTGGCACTAATTTGCAGTGCCACCAGCAATGTATGAGTGTACCTTTTCCCCCACATCCTTGTCAACATTTACTATTGTTTGCATTCTTGATAGTTGCCGTTCTGACTGGAGTGAGATAAAATCTTAGTTTTGATTTGCATTTCTCTAATTACTAGAGAAGTTGAACATTTTTTCATATAGTTGTTGGTTGATTTTATATCTTTTGCTGAGAAGTGTCTGTTCAGTTCCTTAGCCCATTTATTGATTGGGTTTTTTTTTTTTTTTTTGGTGTTAAGTTTTTGAATATATCCTAGAGATTAGTGATCTATATGATGTGCATATAGTAAAGATATTTTCCCATTCTGTGGGCACTCTCTTCAAGTTATTGATTATTTTCTTTGCTGAGAAGAAGCTTTTTAGTTTGAATACATCCTACTTATTAATTCTTGATTTTATTTATTGTGTTTTAGGAGTCTTGTTAAGGAAGTCAGGGCCTAATCTGACATGATGAAAATTTGGGCCTACTTTTTCTTCTACTAGGCATAGCATTTCTGGTCTAATTACTAGTTCCTTGATCCACTTTGAGTTGAGTTTTGTACATGATGAGAAATAGTGGTTTAATTTCATTTTGCTGCATATGGATTTTCAGTTATGTCAGCACCATTTATTGAAGAGGCTATCTTTTCGCAATGTATGTTTTCAGTGCCTTTGTCTAGTATGAGATAACTTGTATTCATGTGGGTTTGTCTCTGTGTCTTCTATTCTGTACCATTGGTCTGTGTGTCTATTTTGGTGCCAATACCATGCCATTTTTGTTACTATAGCTTTGTAGTATGGTTTAAGTTCTGGTATTGTGAAGCCTCCTGCTTCACTCTTCTTGCTAAGGATTGCTTTGACTATTCTAGATCTCTTATTTTTCCAAATGAACTTCATGATTTCTTTTTCTATTTCTATGAGAAATGTTGTTGGATTTTCATTGGAATTGCATTAAAACTGTGTAACATATTTGGTAGTATGGCCATTTTGACAATATTAATTATATCTCAGAACATGGGAGATCTTTCCATCTTCTAAGGTATTTTTCAATGTCTTTCTTTAGTGTTTTGTAGTTTTTATTGTATAAGTCTTTCACCTCTTTTATTAGATTAATTTCCAAGTATTTTATTTTTTTGAAACTATTGTGAATTAAGTAGTTCTCCTCATTTCTCTTTCTGAGGGTACATCACTGATGTATAGAAATGCATTTGATTTATGGACATAATTCATCACATCAATAGACTTAAAGATAAAAATCATATGATCATCTCAATAGATGCAGAAAAAGTGTTTGATAAAATACAACACTCTTTCATGTTCAGAACACTAGAAAAACCAGAGATAGTAGGAACATTCCTCTACACTATAAAAGCTATCTATGGTAAGCCCAAGCCCAACATTACTTTAAATGAAGAAAAATTGGAGGTATTTCTTCTAAGAACTGGAACAAGACAGGGATGTCCTCTCTCACCACTTGTACTCAACATAGTCCTCTAGCCAGAGCAATTAGACAGATGAAAGAAATTAAAGGGATATGAATAGGAAAAGAAGAACTCAAACTATCACTATTTTCTGACAACATGATTCTATACTTAGAGGATCAGAAAACTTCTAGAAATAATAAATGAATTCACCAAAGTAGCAGGGTATAAAATCAACACCCTTAAATCAAATGCATTTCTATACATCAGTGATGTTTCCTTTTTAGTACAACTCATTTGTAATGGAAATTCTAAAAGCAGTCTTAAATGACAATCATTGAACTTCATTTCTTTTTCTTCTTTCTTTCTTTCTTTCTTTCTTTCTTTTTCTTTCTTTCTTTCTTTCTTTCTATCTCTCTCTATCTCTTTCGATGTGTAACCAAGAAATGGGGTAGAATTAGCATTTCTTATTGTTAAAGACTGACAGTACACATAACAGTGTGCAAACCATTTTGCTTCCTTAGAAGGGTGTGTGTATGTTAGCTGTCATCCACAGGAAAAATACAGATTCTCCCACTTTACTGGTACAACAATGTCAGGAACTGTGCAATGTTTGTCTTTGTGGACATTTTTTGCTGCTTTGCCTAGCCTTATTTTACATTTAATTTAAAAAAATTTGTAGTGGTGGTGATTTCTCACACCCATCAAAAAGAGAGAAAGCAATGAAAATTTCATGAGCTCATTAAAGTTTAACAAGCACAGCAATGCCTGAAAAAATCGTTGTTGCTACAATCCCCTGCAGTAATCTGGTTGGTTTGCATCTTACTCATTATGGAATGAGGGACTGGGGATGAGGATTGGAAGAGGACAAAGGAGATACCAAAGCCAATGGTAATATGTTCTTTGGACAAAATTCAAAGCTCTCATAGCTTTCTGTTACACCACGTGTAACTTAACAAACACTACCTGAGAAATTAGACCCCAAGAACCCAAGCCACAGTAGTTCATAGAGGATCAGTCAATGTTCACTCTATGAAGTATTTACAATGTTAGCAAATAACCAGATCAAAATTAAAATATATGAAAATCGTTTTTATTAATTTGATATTCCAAAATAATTTCTCTTAAGTTTATTTAATATTGTGTGATTGATGAATGTCCTTAAGTATTTGCTTCTACTAAGGAATTGATAATACTTATTTCTAATAATGTACACTTTGGCCTAGATTTTTTTAGAAAAGTATTCATCTTTTACTTATTTTTTTAAAACAATCTTTTTTTATTTGTTGTTTTTAGATACACATGATAGTAGAGTATATTTCGATATATTGTACATATATGGAGTATAACTTATTCTAATTAGGATCCCATTCTTGTGGTTATACATGGTGTGGAGTTACACTGATCGTGTATTCATATATGAACATAGGAAAGTCATGTCTGATTTGTTCTATTTATTTTTAAACCTTACTGTTGACTACATATTTTGGAATGACAATAATATATCATGGGAAAAGAAAGAAAGGAAGACCACTGGAAGCACATGAGATGTGGACAGCTGAGAAAGGTGCAGGTAACACAAAAACACTAATATTTGGGAAAAGATTTACTAATTTAAAATAATGTAAGAAACACAGTTGAAGAGGATCAAGATATATCACCCTACAAGATCCAACTGTAGCACAATAATTATTTTAAACTGAAGGCATTCGATTTCATGAAATACCTTAACTGCTTAAAAGCAGAGCCTCCAGAAGTAACTCCATGGTCCTCTCTCTGGGATCAGCTGTAATCTTTTCTTCCAAAGACATCACAACCACCCCCACACAAAGCATTTCTACCAGCTCTCTTATCTCGCATCTGTTCTCCTAAGGACCCTTTCATCTTCCCAAGTTTCTTGCTTTTTCTTAAATGCTCTTTCCCCATCTCCTTCTTTTCCTAAACTAATTTAGATATATAGAATCCAAATTCTAACCACCCTTTGGAATTGCTAATAAATAAATTTCTCCCCTGTGTTTCAGGGATATGCATGCTAATAAAGTTCTCTTGTTCCTTTGACTTTTGTTAACCTGATTACAGGACCCTAGCTAGAAAATTTAGGAGGGTAGAAAAAAACAATATTTGAAAAGCCTATCAGGGTAAACTATTTCCTTTCTCCCCTATATAATTAAGTAAAATATAGTTCACTGTTCATATATGTGGTAGTGTATCTATAGTTTCCACATCCATGGCTCCAACTGATTGCAGATAAATTTTTTTAAAAATTTGCATCTGTACTGAAAATGTCAATATTAACTTTGCTAAATTTTAATTTAGTAAATTTACTGTAACTTTTTTTCAGATTGTAATCCTCCAGATTAGACTGAAATCCTTTAGAAAACAGGAATTATGTGCTCCCAGTTTCCGCAGCCTATGAAATTAATACAGTACATGATATAGAAGAATCACTGGGTTGCATGGTCCTCAAAGTACATTCTTTTTGGGCTGGGGTTGTAGCTCAGTAGTAGAGCACTTGCCTAGCATGTGTGAGGTACAGGTTTGATCCTCAGCACAACAAAAGAAATAAATAAAATAAAGGTATTGTGTCTGTCTACAACTAAAATTTTTTTTAAAAAAATACATTTTTCTTTTCATTCTTCCCTAAATCAGACAGACAGAATAACAAGTATTTACACAGCCTTTACCTTGTATTGGGTGCTGTACATAATCTAGAGATGAAGTACAGAGAATGTGTGAGGCTTTATGAAAATCTTGAATCATTTTATATCAGTGATGTGAGTATTCCATGTAAAGCCAAACGACCAGCTGGAAGTAAAACAGGACCGGAACAGGCTTTATCTGGGAAGAACGCTCCTGGGCCACCCTCTGGTGGAGAATGCGGGCAGAAGATGGCTCTGGAGCCTCGTGGCATACAGAACTTAAAGGGTCTCCTCATCTGGAAAAGGAAGGCTTGAAGCAGGAAGGGAAGGGCCTGGGGCAGGAAGAGGTGTTGGTCTAGAGTCCAATGTCCTCTGAGATTGGTTAGGTGAGGCTGGTGAGGTCAGAGTCCTTCTGGGATGAGCTGGGAGTCATGGCAGCTTTCATGTTGGAGGTTCGCTGTTTTTTCCGTATGGGCTACTGGGGGCTGCCATGTTGGTGTGTTTGGCGCATGCATACAGCATTCAGCACGCTTGACTGACGGTGGTGCTCCCAGAGGTAGTGGCAGCCAGGTGGAGGAGGGGGAAGAGCGAGGACAAATTTTCAGAGAGTGCCCCAGGGGCCAGGCACTCTGGCAGGGCCAGTGTGCGGCTGGACCGAGCGGGGCACAGCTGCGGGCGCGGAGGGAGCTAGGCGGCTGGTTTCCACGTCTGCCTCTGACCTAACATTCCGGCTTTTTTGATGATATAGGACAGTAGATTGAGTCTGGCTGCTTCGTGCAGGATTGCGGGCATTGAGAGCGGGAGGTGGCAGGTGTTGGTCAGGCAGGGAGGCAGACATAGGGGTGGAAGCATCTGGTTGTCAGTCATGCCGCTTGAATGCAGAGGTGCCACCTGGGGGTAGGAACAGAGGCTTGGGAGAGATTACTGATTAGCAGAGGAGGGTTGTCGAGAAACTTTGAGTTTGGTGGGCCCCAGCATGGTGTAAGTCCAAGGCTGGGCATTGGGGGTAGATGCCTTTTTGAGGCAGGAGACATGGTACCATGGGGTGTGGCCTAGAAGCTTGGCTGCTGTTGGCGTGGTAAGTATGACTGTATAGGGTCTCATCCAGCAGGGCTCCAATGATTGAAGATGCAGCTCTTGAAGTAAGACTGTGTCACCTGCTTGAAGAGGATCTGAGTCGGTCTGCAGATGTGCTGGGTTTGAGGCTGTAGGTGGTACAGGAAGGCAGCAGTCTGCATGTTCCTATAAAAGCTTGTGTAAGAGGGTGAGATATGGCAGGTAGGACACAAGGGGAGGGGGGTTGGTTGGGAAATCCTGGTTGATTAGGAAAGGGCATCCATAGAGCAACTCAAAAGGGCTAAGGCCAGAGGGGCTCTAGGGGTTTCCCTAATTTGAGTAAGGGCCAATGGCAGGAAATTGGGCTAGGAGAGCCTGAGTTCAATAGCAAGTTTAGTGAGATGATCCTTGAGGATGCCATGGGCCCTTTCGACCTTACCCGAGGATTGGGGTTGGTATGGGATGTGGAGTTTCCAAGTGATGTTGAGGTCTCTGGAGACTAGTTGAACAACCTGAGAAGTGAAGGCCGGACTGTTGTCTGATGGATGGAGATGGGAATTTCGAATCTGGGAATAATCTGCTCAACAAGGATAGAGGCATCAGTGTCAGCAGTTTCTCTGGAGGTAGGGAAGGATTTTATCCAACCTGAAAAAGTATCAACCATAGTGAGTAGGTAGCGAAGCTTTTTGTGCCTAGGCATATGAGTGAAGTCAATCTGCCAGTCTTCACCCGGTTGGTGACCTCTCATCTGGTGCGTGGGGAGTTTGGGTTTGATGCCTCCTTGTGGGGACACAGTAGAGCAGATGGAACAAGCAGAGTGGACCTGCTGGAGAGTAGTTCTCATTCCTGGGAAGTAGAAGAGAGGTTGTAAAAACTGAAAAAGGGGTTTAGGGCCAATATGAAGAGAGTTATAAGTGTACATCAATAAACCGTAAGCTTGCTGTTTGGGGAGGGCAATCCGATCCCCCAGGAAGATCCAGCCATCTTCCCTGAGATGACCACCTTGGGTTATCAGGTCCTGTTGTTCCTGTGGGGTATAATTGGGTTTAGTAGCGGTGGACAGAAATAGGATAGGTGCTGTTGAGGATTTGGCTATCAGAATCCTCATGCTATAGAGTCTGCCTTGTTGTTGCCCATAGCTATGGGGTCAGAGGAATTCTGATGTCCTCTGCAGTGTATGATAGCCACTCATGAGGGCAGTTGTAGCACCTCCAAGAGTTTGGAAATTAGAGAGGCATTGACCACTGGTGACCCTTTTGTGGTCAAGAACCCACGCTCCTTCCAAATAGCTGCATGAGAATGAGCAATTAGGAAAGCATATTTGGAGTCTGTGTAGATGTTAACTTGCTTATCTTTGGATAGGGTGAGAGCTCTGATGAGTGCAAAAAGTTCAGCCTTTTGTGGAGTGGTTCCTTCAGGAAGGCAGCTGGCTTCTAAGACTGAGGCAGCAGTGACTACTGCATATGCAGCTCTGTGGTGTCCTTCATGACCCATTGTGGAGCTGCCATCCACAAAAAGGATTAAGTCAGGTACGGAGAGTGGATAGTCAAAGAGGTCCTCATGAGGCAATCGCAGGGCCTCCAACATCTGTGGACCGGAATGATTAGCATCTGAAGGGGGAGAGGATAGTGGGAGGAGTGTGGCAGGATTGAGGGAAGAAGAATAACAGAAGGTAGTGTTGGGGTTCTCTATAAAGAGAACGTGAAATTCTTGAATTCTCGAAGGGCTTAAAAGTGGGAGAGCTTTGTGACTTAAGAGGTCCTGTAGCCTATGCATAGAAAATACAGTTACTGGTTGGAGCAAGGTGAGCTTGAGGGCTTCCTTAGTAAGCTCTGCTGCTGCTGCCAGTGCCCAGAGGCATGGCAGCCATCCATGAGCTATAACATCCAGCTGCTTAGAAAGGTGTGCCACTGGCTTGTAGGAAGGTCCAATTGGTTGGGTAAGGAGGCCAGTGGCAATACCCTGCCTTTCATCCATAAAAAGGTGGAAAGGATGATTAGGGTTAGGGAGAGAGTGGGTGGGAGAGGATATGAGGGCATCCCTGAGCTTATAAAAGGCATTGACTACTGAGGTAGGAGAAGTGAGAGGCCCATGAGGGGTCTCCTTAGCTGCCTGGTATAAGGGCTTAGCCAAAAGTGCAAAGTTGGGGACCCAATGCCTGAAAAAGCTGGCCAGACCCAGGAAGGAATGGATGTAATCCACTGTTTCAAGTTGCTGTAGGTCCCGGAGAGCTTGAATTCTGTCAGTCATCAGACCTTTAGAGGTTGGAGTGAGGAGTATACCTAAGTAGGTGACTGAGGTAACTGTGAATTGGGCTTTAGTCGGAGAGACTTGATAGCCCTGTGACCCCAGGAAATTGAGAAGCTGAGCAGTGTGTGCCTGGGAAGTCTTGAGGGATGGGCTGCATAGGAGAAGGTCATCTACCTACTGAAGAAGGGTGCTATCCCCCAAGTCACAAGCAGTTAAATCTTGTGCCAAAGCTTGCCCAAAGAGGTGAGGACTGTCTCTGAAGCCTTGGAGTAGAACTGTCCATGTAAGCTGCTGGGACCTTAAAGAGGAAGGGTCCTCCCATGTGAAGGTGAAGAGGTAATAAGAGTCAGGGTGCAGGGGCACTGTAAAGAAGGTATCTTTAAGATCTAGGACAGTAAAGTGGGTGGTTGAAGGGGGGATATGAGAGAGAAGAGTGTAAGGATTGGGAACCACTGGGTGGATGGGAATAACTGCGTTATTAATTAGGTGGAGGTCCTGAACCAAGCAATAGGCTCTTGAGGACTTACATACTGTCAATATGGGAGTGTTGCATGGAGAGTTAGTAGGGATGAGGAGTCCCTGAGCAAGTAGTCTGTCTATGATGGGTTTAAGTCCCTCCCTGTGGGTTTTGGAGATGGGAAATTGGGGACGCGAAGGATATTTAGTGTGCGGCTTTAACTGAATACAGGCTGCCTTGTGGCGAGAGGCTATGACTGGCTTGGAGGTGTCCCAGACTTGGGGATCAACTAGATCTGGGGGTAATGGTGTAGTGGGTGCTGTCAGGTCATTAGAAAGAGTACAGATTAGAGGTAAGAGAAACTGGGTGGTGGCATTTTTAGGATGCAATTGGAGAGTAGCCCCTAATAATTGGAGAATGTCTCTGCCTAGGAGAGGAATTGGACAGGATGGAATAACCAGAAAGGAGTGTGTAAAAGGGTGTCCCTCCAGGGGCAGTTCAGTTTGGGGAGGAGAGTTGGCCATCAATCCCCATAACTGAGACCTGGGAAGGAAACAAAGGCCCAGAGTGGGCAGGCAAAACAGAATAGGTAGCCCCCATGTCCACAAGAAAAGTTATGGACTTAACCACTACCTGGAGCATTACCCTGGGCTCTGTGAGGGTGATGGGTGTCCCCGAGTCTGGGCTGCTTCAGTCTTCTGCAAACCCCAAGAGTTCAGGAGAGAGTGCTGCCTGGTTGGTCATACCCCCACGTAGAGGCATCGAGGAAGGGCCAGCCATGGGGCAATCACTTTTCCAATGTCCTGTCTGCTCATAGGTGGGGCACAGCCCAGGAGGGGGCCATGGGTTTTGGCACTGGTGGGCCCAGTGACCCTCGTGTCTGCATTTGAAGCAAGCATCCGGTGGAGGGGATCGCAGGTTCCCCCTTAAGGCTCTTGTTGGAGCTGTAGGCCTCAGGGCTACTGCCAAGGTTTGGGTTTGGAGTGTTACCTTTTTCTGTAATTGGGCCTGCCTGGCTAATTCAGCTGACTCCTCTCAAGCATTATAGATTTTAAAGGCCATTTTTACGTGGATAGGGGTCTGTGGGCCCTCCTCAGCTCGTTTGAGCTTTTTCCTAATGCTGTGGGCTGATTGGGTGATGAAATGGGTCGCTAGCACTGTAGCCCCAGAGGGAGACTCAGGATCCAGCTTAGTGTATTTGGTAAGAGCCTCTGTAAGACGGTTGAGAAATAGAGCTGGATTCTCATCGGGATTCTGGGTGATTTCTCTGAGCTTATCAAAATTAACTACTTTATTAGACACTGCCTACATGCCTGCTATTAGATATTGAATCATGTGGGCACAGTGATTGCGCCCCTGCTGGCCATCCTGATAGTTCCAGTTGGGTTCAGTTAGGGGAATAGCAGGTCAGGTGGATCAGTGAAAGAGGAAGAAGATAGGTAAAAACATTGGGAAGGCGGTGTGAGATTTTCTCTAGCAAGGATAACTTGAAGGATAGAACAGGTGGAATAAAGGTTGGGGTGAGAGCATACCTCCCAAAAATCCTGAACATAAGGAGCCTCTGTCCATCTCCTTGTCTGGTGACAAAAATTAGCCAAATCAGTGAGGATTTCAAAATCAAAAGTTCCTTCTGGAGGCCATTTTGATCCATTGTCTAAGCCATACTGAGGCCAGACTTCAGTGGAAAGGAGGATCAGACGCTCACGGTGTAGGTCCTCAGCAAATCCTAGCTCCTCAAAATTGCAATACAGACAGCCCAAAGGAGTTGTGGGGTCTGGAGAAGAGCTGGTGTTTCCCATGGCTCCTCAGCGCTCACGGAAGTGGGTGAGAACGGAAAAAGGCATCTCAAAATCCGCTCAAGTCCACCAGAAAATGGGTGGCCAAGCGAGGGGCTCAAGCATCCTTGTAAACTCCTTGGGGCCCAAATGGAATCGGATGGCTCACAAGGACTGCAGACATCTCTCCAATTCCTGTGGCCTCGGGCAGGGGTTGCACACGTGTGACTTACAGGTAGACCCCCCACCCCCCTTGCAGACGGGAATGAAGCTAAGGAGTCAGGGGAAACGGGTTGAGGGAAGCGTACCTCACTTTTGTCGATCTGGAGGGCAGAGAGCGACTCCTGCTCTGGTTTGGAGTGTCTGCCTCTACCCCAGTGCAGGGGGAGGTTCAAGAACTCTCCCGGGTTTTGCGCACCAATTTGTAAAGCCAAACGACCAGATGGAAGTAAAACAGGACCGGAACAGGCTTTATTCTGGGAGGAACGCTCCCGGGCCACCCACTGGTGGAGAATGCGGGCAGAAGATGGTGCTGGAGCCTCGTGGCATACAGAACTTAAAGGGTCCTCCCGCCTGGAAAAGGAAGGCTTGAGGCAGGAAGGGAAGGGCCTGCGGCAGGAAGAGGTGTTGGTCTAGAGTCCAGTGTCCTCTGAGATTGGTTAGGTGAGGCTGGTGAGGTCAGAGTCCTTCCGGGATGAGCCAGGAGTCATGGCAGCTTTCATGTTGGAGGTTCGCTGTTTTTTCCGTATGGGCTACTGGGGGGCTGCCATGTTGGCATGTTTGGCGCATGCAGACTGCGTTCAGTGCATGTGACTGACGGTGGTGCTCCCGGCGGTGGCGGCAGACAAAAGGCGGGGGGAAGGCAGAGGCCGGGCGGAGGCGGGTAGAGCGAGGAGAAACTTTCAGAAAATGCCCCAGGGGCCGGGCCCTTCAGCAGGGCTAGTGTGCAGCCTGACTGAGCGGGGCACGGCTGCGGGAGCGAGGCGGCTGTTTTCCACGTCTGCCTCTGACCTAACATTCCAGATTTCCACATCCAAGGTTGGCGGGGTGGTGGTCCTGGAACCAAAGGACAAGCACATATAAAATCTTAATAATATTAAAGAATATGTGGCAATTTGCTGAATATTAGGCATTTCAATTTCACACCTAAATAGAGCTTGCTTTAATCTGTTTTCAAATGTTTTTGGTTGCTGCTTAGTCTCATCTTTTGGGTAGAAGTGTTAAAGTATGTCACTATTACATAGTTGTTTACTAACCTTGCTCATATCTTCATGATCCCTCTTAAATTCTCCTGGTCTAATTTATTCCCCTAGTTTTGGGAAATAACTAACTTCTGTAAAATTATTAATTCTTCCCCAAGATCATTCTTTGGAACAAGTCTGAGCTGCTTCCTACACTGTGCTAATGTTTCTCCTGACTGCTACTTAGGCTTATAAAGTTTCCAGGCAAGGTGGAGAAAACTATGCTGAAGACTTTGGCACCTGGTGATTCTTTTATACCATAAAATAATGTATTAATTTCTTTGGCTAGAGACACTAGGAGCCCAAAATTTCTATGTTTCAAAGGATTTTGATCTAACATGAAGCATTGCAGTCTAATGTGAAAAAGATTATTATAAATCTACTACATGAAAATTTAGCAACCTTAATATTGACAGACCTCAAAAGGTTAGAATGTAATTGTCTGTGTCCACACACTTGCCTTGTAGAACTCAACATGGTTTTCTTTTTCAGTATCTTTTTCTATGTAATGTTAGAAAGCACAATTTTCACTTATTTCAACTTTTCTTAGTCATTTTAGATGTAATATTTACTGAAGTCTTAGTCAAATACCAGTTTTAGAATTATCAAAAAGCAATAGCAATAACTAACTATCTGGATCTCTTTCCCGTTTCTCCTTCTAGAAAGAGTTGGGAAATCTCTCTGGAGAAGAAGATTAAGGGAAATCTAGGCCAGGATATGTCTACTGCCATTGAAGATTGGGCTGAATGCTTACTTGGAAGAAAAGACCCCAACTAAGAAGATGAGAGGTCACCCCTGTGATAGGATTAAAGGGAAAGAGGGACAGAAAGAGGAAGTTGAGAGTTTTGAGGATTTTCTCATTTAAAAAATCAAGAAAGAAAATAAATTCAGGGTGAATATGGAGGAGCACACAGAATGGCCTAGAAGTAGAGAGGACCAATGGATCAGAACAATGTGCATGGCCAGCAGGAAGCATTATGGGCTCTCTGCAAATTTGTGATTGTGACCTATGGTGAACTCAGGCAACATGGCTCTGTGGTTTACTCCAGCTGAGTTTATTTGACTCATAAAATAATGTATTGATTTCTTGGGCTAGAGATACTAGGAGCACAAAATTCCTATGTTCCAGAGGATTTTGATCTAACACAAAGCACTGCAGTCCAATGTGGAAAAGGTTATTAGAAATCTATGACATAAAAAGAAGAGATCTGAATTTGACCAAGGTAAAGTTTGTTTTTGGTTGGGGTAGGGGGGTGTGCACTGGGGATTGAACTCAGGGGCACTCGACCACTGAGCCACATCCTCAGCCCTATTTTGTATTTCATTTAGAGATAGGTTCTCACTGAATTGCTTAGTGCCTCCTGCCATGCTGAGGCTGGCTCTGAACTTGCGATCCTCCTGCCTCAGCCTGATCCACTAGGATTACAGGTGTGGGCCACCACACTCAGCTAGGGTAGGTAAAGTTTTTAGCAGTCAGGTGTACCTGAGGGAGAGAAGGGTAAGAGAGTTGAGAGTGAAAATGCAGAGGTGATTATAACTGTAGTTTCTGAACTGGTTGGATGGTAGACTTTGGAAAGTTCATAGGGTAAGAAGTTTGGGAATCATAAAGGGAGTAGGTCATAAATTATTTTTTAATGTAATGTCCAAAAGATAGTGAGCTCTTTGAAACGGCAGAAGGTATCATGAGATTGTGAAGGAGGATCAAACCAAGTTCCATATTACTATAAACATGGTGAAGATGTTGGAAAATAGAAACCCAAGATGTTTCTGGATTTCTGAATTATATGTGATGGGTACTCGTGATACTAGATCATGCTTGTGTTCCAATCATGCTTGTGTTCCAAACATATAAAATAATATACACAACTTAAATCACAGAATCATTTTGGAATACTTTGGTTCATTTTGACGAGAAGTGTCAGTATTTGTCCTGTTGTTCCTTGAAAACTATAGCTATAAGGAATACCCCTAATCACTCTAAACTTAGATATGGGAGAAAGGGAAGATTATGTGTTGAATACTTAGTGTGCCAAGATCTATCTTAGATTCATTTTCAAACATTATCTAATTTGTTCCACACAATAACTTTTCATTATAGGCCAATAAGGAAATACCATAAGCAATTATTTCAAAATACAGTCTTAATTTAATAAAGTCCAAGATGAAAACTAAAGTCAACCTAATAAAGCCTTATTGTAAATTATTTTCAAAGAAAGTTTTTTATGTCATCACAAAAGTAACCAACGAAAACATTAATGCAGTTATAACTGATCACTTTGACTTGTAACCTTGTTATTTAAACTTCTAGCTCTTAAAATAACACATAATATCAAATTGAACACATAATTTGTTTTCTTAGTTGGTAGGGAATAAAGGTATTTCATCCTTTAAAAGAATTTACACATTGAGGGTCAAATATAAAATAAATAAGTGCAATTTTAATTAAAATAATAAGAGAACCTCTTTAATATTTCCTGCCTGATTCCACTATATACAACCCCAAGTCATACTTTGTTCTAATGTTAGTTCTCTGCAGCCAAAGACCACCAGGAACTTATTGCAGCTAAACAGGTTGGGCTGTTCTTGTTAGGGAGGGGAGAAAGTACCCTCTGGGAGAATCACAAAGTGTCTTAGTAGAAAGGTTAGAAAAAATATCATAGGATTTGGTCTTTGGGTTAATGTTTTAGGAGAGAGTCCAAGAACTAGTGGCAATGTGTGTGTGTGGGGGGAGAGTTTGTTCTAAATGAACATTGTCAGAAATTTTTTTTTTTGGATTGATTATCTCAACTACAAATATTTCTTGTAAGGAGAACAGAATAGAGCAGGACTAAGTTTATAATTGTAAAGAAGCAGTGGTTCTTTACAGGAGCTGGTGGAGGCAGATGTTTGATATTTTGTGGGTGACACAGTGATGTTGATTTTAGACCAAATTAGAAGTGTCCTTAATTCATCTCATTGAATTACAGTCTCAGTGTAACTTTGAAGTTATTTTTCTGTGGCATTTTTCATGTTTGATAGGCTAATATCTTTGAGTGCTGAACCAGCTTTGGAATGTCAGGGACCCCTACTATTTTTTCTTTTTCTTACCAATCAAAGCACTTTCCTACTCTTTATAATAATCCAAGTCTTGGATAAAATACCAAGTCTTGTGTATTTTATTTTATATTTTTCATTTTTAAAGTTAAGGGGTATGTTGGCTATAGTGAAATTCATCTCTTTTAGTGACCAATTCTGTGAATCTTTAAAAAAAGATATACAGTCATGTAATCACTACCAAAATCAACATAAAGAACAGTTTAATGCCCCTCTACCAATTTTCTCCTTGCATGTATATTGTCAACTTCTTTTCCCATTTCTAACCCCTAGAAACTGCTGATTCCTTAACTCTACAATTTTTAGAGTTCCTTAACTCTACAATTTTGCCTTAGTTAAGATGCCTTATAGATAGATGTGTGTGGTATTTAGCCTTTGGAATTTGGTTTCCTTTATGTGGGAATCATCCATATGATTGGATGATCACTATTTTTCAGTGCAGAGTAGTATTCCACTGTACCATAACATATGCATTATATGATCTGTTCATCACAAACAAGTTTCAATTCAGCAACTCTACAGTCCTTTTCTTGTATGATAATAAAAATGGTTCAAACTTCATTTTGAATATGACTCTTTTCTTCTAGTTCAAGTGCAAACTTCTGTCTTATGTACTGAGGTATTAGGAATGGCATGTGACAGAGGTGGAAGAGAGTCTACCTTCTCCTTCATTTTTAAAATTAGTATTTTAAATTAGCATAAAATATTTGTACATGTTTAGGAATTACAGTATGATAATTCAACATATGTATATCATGTATGATAACTGAATCAGGGCAATTAGCATTGTCATCTCAAATATTTAAAAATAATACAACACATCAACAGTATGAAGGATGGAAACCATATGAACACTTCAATAGATGAAAAAAAAACTTTCAATACCATTCAACATCTTTTCCCTGATTTTCTAGCTGTTCCTTGCTCTCCAATAGCAGCAGTAGAGGTCGGACTGAAATTAAAGGGTAGAGTGGATCTTCCTGTCCTGTGCAGAATCCATTTCTTTAACAATTATGTTCTACATCTTCACAGCTTCTAAGCATTTTTCAGGAACTTTGGATAATTTCCCAAATGATAAAATTAAAGGTTAAAGTGGCACAAATTTGGAAGTCAATGATTATCTTTAATCATGAAGCATCCATTTAGGTTTCATAATTCTTTGAAAAGTATCTCACAAATGGAAAAGAAAAATGTTCTGCTCCCCCTGTAAGTACCACGTGAGGGTGTGAACAGAGATGTCAAACAAAGGAAATTCATATGAAGAAGCTTAAACATATAATCGTCAAAGAGGTAATATTAGAGCAACACAGTGATTAACATTTTTACCTACTAACATTGTGGCAAAGTTTTTCGAGTTAGTATTCTGTACTGTACGGTTGAAGGATAATGGATAGATACCCTCACAACACTGAGGAACAGAACTTTATGAAAACTATTTTGTAATTTAGAAAAGAGCCTACCTCTCCAAGATTTTAGATTTACTCATTTTTTATAATTCTTTTTAATGGTAAGAGCAGCAGTGAAATGATTATCATAATTGCAAGATCCAGTTTTATAAAAACCACCTTGTGCTATTTTCAGCTGTTTGGAAGCAAAAGATGAGTTTTAACTTTACAAAAGCCACACTCTTCAGTAGCAAATGTAAGTTGTCATAGAGAAAAACATCCATAGAATTCTTACATCGTACTCATGCATATAAGAGTTTGTTGATAATTTTTTACCAGTTTTTAAAATCTTGTCATGGACTGTTAATCACTACCTTCTGGTATAGATGTTTCTGCTAACCATTCTTCTGGCAGATTTCTCCCCATTGTGGGCTAGCTGTCTTTTCTTGATAATCCAAATCTTTTAAGGAATTCTGGATAATTTCCCTTTGCTCTCTATTTCTCCTCTATTCTCATTATTCTCCTCTATTTCTCATTAGTGACTCTTGAATTTTACACGTGTCCATTTCTCCTGATTTCTCCTTCTGCACAAAAATCATCAATCACTTTATACTGTAATATGTCACTTTATGGGACAGTTTTTTGGTTGCCTTTCAGACCACTACACCATTCATTAAGTCTAGAATTCTCGACGTGGCACAAATCATACTTGTGTTAAAAAGAATGAAGGTTAAAGAGACCTAGATTCACAGACATGGTGAACTTGAGATCATGTACAGATCTATCATACAGATTGCAAAAAATCACATCTGCAATTCACCAGGAGCTAAATGGCAAATCGTGCCAACTCTTCTTACAAAAAGAGACAGATTAAAATCATAAGCATGTTTTTTCTCAAATGATGACATAGTGACCTATAAGGAATTACAATTAAATATTTAAAAAACAAACATAACTATACATCAGAAAGATGGATATGTAGACAGTTATGAATAAATAGGAATGGAAATAATATATTAAAATATTACATCAACTTTCCTTGTTGGTATAAAAAGTCTAAAACAGCATGGATGATGTAATCTTAGTATATATGCCCCCACATATGTGGACATGTTCTGATGAGTTTTAGTAATAATAAATACATTAGAGATGTAGGACTTTACATTTAACAGGACTCCAGATGCAGGTTCTGGGTTTAGTCTACCTACTTAGAAGATGGCCTTGGACACATTTCTGAATCTCTACAAACACCAGTTTGTCTTCGTGTCTTTAAATATGGACATTAAAGAACAGCTTATACAGAGGGTTTGAGAAGATTAATTAAACAATCTATGTAGGATATCTAACACAGAATGTATAAGCAAACTAAGAATCCAAAACATCTTAGCTAAAACTATTATTAGTCTTCCAAATATCCAGTAAGTTTTGAAGACCAGCATCAATTAAGAGGATTAGTGAATCAAAATTCTCTAGTCAGATTAATTATATTTAGCACACCTGATTATTTCAGAACCACATTAGAACTTCAAACAATGAAAACAGAGGCACTCTCAATGCATTAACACCAGGTAAAATCAGTATATTGAAGTCTAATATGCATTAAAAATTATTTTACAAATATACTGCAAAATATTTTCTTCAGTAGATGATTCAATACATTTTAAAATAAGTTACTTATTTTAGAATATTTGCTATGTCGAGGTTAACTTATACAAGTAGTAACTTATTTTCATGTATAAAACACATCAATAATTCTATGTAACATGAATTCTTCCTATTTATTGCCTTTCTTTTGCTATTTTGTTATTCAGCAGGTCAGAATTGCAGTGGTTAGATATATTACAATTATATACCTACCATGTGTTTATCCATCTATTATCTTATCTCACTGTGGAAAATATAAATCTGACTGATTAATATTGGCATGTGAAAATGAATTTGAATATCATAGAACATGAACATATATTTTCACTCTATTTTTTAAATGGCTTTAGAGACAAATATTATTGCAAAAAAATACTGTCATCTCAGCAATCCTCCAGTTTAGACAATAAATGCTAACTGATAGTGTTTAGAGAACATGAACTACATCTCCCCCTATTAGAATATCACCTTCTCGAATTCATAAATTTTTGTTTACTTTATTCATAATGTATTTCCATGGACTACAGTTTGGTTAGATGCATAATAACTGACCAGCAAATTTTCATTGAATGAATAAATTAAGCAGTATGAGAGCTTCTTAGATGTATATTGACAAAATGAAAAAGAATGTATGTAGAGATTAAGGCAATTCTGGTTCTAAAAAGTCAGTACACAATATATACCATTTAATTATGTGCCATACAAAATTCAGCCTATATTAAATATTATTGTATAAGAAATTAAACACTCAGGAAAATTAAATACCTGGGGGAAATAAAGTCAAACTGCAATAAATTTGAAATATTTGGAATGGCTTTTTTTAAGCAAAACATTACAAAACAATTTTTCTTCTGATAAATGGTAGGAAAGTGGTTTTCCATTTTAATACCGTCATTATAATTAGTCAAATAGTTTTGCTAGGGTATACTTCAAATTAATTTTATACTGAAGAAAATTAAAGTAAGTCGTGCATCTCACAGATGTACCATGTTTTCCTTAATACTTTCCACTAGTATTTCTTTCTCAATAGACAAAGTAAAATAACATTTATATCATTTTGTTTATTTTTAGTACTTAAAATACACTTAGGCTAACTTATTGTAACGAAATTATTTAACAGATTCTTATAAAAGCATTTTACGAAGTTTACCATTAAAATTGTACACACTTTTTAAAGCACATTTAATAAGTCATGTGACCATTACCAAAATTCAGTTTTAGAACATTTTTATTACTCCAAAAGATTCTTCTTGCCAGTGTGTCCAATCTCCATTCCTACCGTCACCCCCAGGTAACTACTCATCTACTTTCCAAGTTCACAGACCACCTTCTACTGCACTTTACATGTTAATGGAATCATACAATGTGTGGTCCTTTGTATCTTGCTTCTTCCATTTAGTGTAATGTTTTTTATTTTAATGTATAACATGTATTAGTACTTCGTTTATTTTATTGCTACATACTGTTTGCTATGGCTTAGATAAATGTATCCCAAAGGTACATGTGGTAAAAGTGTGGTCTCCAGCATGGTGTTATTGGGAGGTAGTGGAACCTTGAAAATGTGAAGGTATGTAGAAAATCTTAACTCACGAAGGGCACGATTTTGAAGGGTATAGTGGGACCCACCACCGCCACATTGCTAAGATGAGAAGATGAGATGATAAGGTGAGAAGTTTTTCTCTACTGTGAGCTCCTACCATAATGTCCTGACACAGATCCAAGCAATAGGGCCATTTGATCATCAATGCTTGTGGCCAATTTTCTCCAGATGTTTGCTTTTTGCATTTAGAGAGAAGGCTTAATAGCTCCCCACTTGACCATGATGCATAACAAAAGGATTCTTGAAACAAAGTAGTGAAGTAATTTGAAGAGAAATGAAGACTATACAAAAGACATGACATTAGCAAGGGCTTAAAGAGTAATGAAATTGACTATAGCTTCTTTTTAAAAAAAATTTTAAAGATGGAAACAATGTATTTATTTTTACTTATTTTTTATGTGGTGCTGAGGATCGAACCCAGTGCCTCGCACGTGCAAGGCAAATGCTGTACAGCTGAACTATGACCCTAACCCCTGACGATTGCTTCTTTACTAAGACAGTATTGAAGTGTTTGACTTCTCACCAATAGCCAGTTCAGATCTAGTGACTTAGTTCTTAACTATATTTTATTTGCTTAAAATAATTGGATAAAAAAGTAGATATGTGCATAATTGTATATAGTTGGATGTAATAAAAAGTCCATTCTGACAATCTTTGGCCTTTGATAGAACTGATTCCATTTGCATTTAATGTAAGCATTGAGATGGTTTACATCTGCTTTTTCTTTTTTTTCTATTTGTGGAATGTACTTAATTCCACTTATAGACTGAAAAATCCAGTGTTCTTATGTTTCTTTTATTTACACCCACATAGTATTTACTCAAGATCAAATCCTGATTATAAACCAGCAATCCCAATTGACATGAATTAATTAACAGTCAAGCAAAAAAGAATAAATCTGCTCACATTATTGATTACCTGAACTACTTCTAAAGGCTAAAATAATTTTATAAATCATTTTATGCTTCTTTCTGTCCATTTTTGCTTTCTTCTTATTCTTTTATTTCAGTAGCAAGAAGATCACTATTAAATACAGGCTTATATCCTACCTGCTTAATTATTACAAAGAGAAATAATCATACTTTCCCCCAAATATTAAATAAAAGTACCAGTAAGGATGAACAATGCATGTAACTTATTTCTGAGTCTATCACTATGCTCAGAAGGATGGATTAATCTTACTGGTTAGACATGAAACTGTGATAACTATGAGTGCTAAGAGCTTTCATCAATCTACTTGGATGCTACAGCTTGCCCAAAAATAAATAGATATGCATTTGAAAAAATGGATACTGGGATGGCAATAACAACCAAATTTTACTCTACTACATCATGGTACTTTGTATTCTCTCTTTCTTAATTAGGTTTTTCTTTCATAGTACTGACATAATCCAAAGGTTGGTGGAGATGTCCCAACTGGTAGTACCCACTCTGCTCATTCAGTAGATCTTATAATAAAATCAACTTCTTGCAAAGAGTTTCAGGGGCTGGGGATATATCTCAGTTGGTAAAGTGCTTGCCTTGCATGCACAAGGCCCTGGGTTCAATCCCCAGAAAAAAAAAGTTTCAGAAGTTTCTATAAGTTAATAAAATCTTATATTTCTACTGAAATTAAAATGAGACCAGGAGTTACAGATTGCATTTCACCAAATGTTTTTATATATGTGTATGTATGTGCTTACATGTGCATGGAAACCCATATATACAAATATATACATTTGCATTTATAACTCATACCACATGTTCTTATTATATGACTGACAATCCTATGAATAGATGAGGTTTGTCTTCCTTTCCTTTGAATCTAGGTGGGAATTGTAACTGTTCTGACCAAGAGAGGGTGGCAAATTTTAGGCAACGTGATTTTTGTAGCTAAATAATAAAGGTAACTTTTGCCCAACTTTGCCCATCTCTCTATTTTGTTGGTACTTGCTTTTGACATCCATGCACCATGTTGTAAAAAATCCAAGATCATACTTAGAGTTCATGTAAAGATGTTCTGAACACCAGCACCAGGTAAGGTCCTAGTCACACCAAGAACCAAGTGCCAGACTTGTGAATTAGTGAGCCTTCAAAGAATTTGAACTGTTGCACATAATGCCAAGTGGAACAGAACCAAGCCACTTCACTGAGGCAAGTCCAAGTTTGAAATTTCTGAGAAAAATAAATGTTGTCATTGTTTTTAGTCATTTGGATGATTAAGGAGACATATTCATTCTGATTAAAGGATATGTGTGTTTTTAATAGTGCCTATCACTCTTTTCTATCACTACAGGTATGCTACAGAATAAATTATGTGAAGACAACGTCTTGGTTACTTTCAATGTTAAGCTGTAGGATTCCTTACAGCTAAAAGACTACTGGCAACTATTTCTTGAAAGGAGAGAACAAGATGATGTGGTATATATTAATAGTTTGATCTGTATGTTTTAGCATGATCTCAAGATATACTACTGTGTATACTTTTATACTTATAATTAATTACCTGGAAAAGAGGAAATCAATGAGAATTGTTATAAATCTCATATAAATGCCTGCATCTGAAGCAACTGAAGCAATCAAGTCAAAATATATGCTTCCAGTATGTAACCTCTGACACAGTAATATCTCTAAACATAAAGCACTCGTTTCTCTTTGACATTCACTGCTAATTTCTATTTAGTCAATTATTTAAATTTCAAGTGTCCTTATTTGGGGTGGAGTAATTTACCCATGCATTTAAAATTAGTTATTTAAAATTTTAAAAGTAATTTTTTCTGCATCTACTACCCATGTTTCTCAAAATTATCTGCAGATCAATTAGAGACATCTCTTTAAAGATAAAGTCTTTTGCTATGTAACTGCCCTGGTGTACTTTAAACATGACAAAAAACTTGTTACCAATAAGTGTGTAGTGAATAGATCTTGAGGAAGAGAGTTGACTGGACATAAAAGTCTCTGAAAATAGACAGACATGGTGAAGAAAATATCCTTGCCATTGCCCTCCACATCCCACAGCTGACTCACTTTCACTATCTCTGAACCAATGCCACATTATTTCAATTGACAGGCATCATATTTTTCTTTTGTATGTTTGTAACTTCTTAGACTACTTTAACAATCTCTAATTTCCTAGAAAATTTTCTATTAAATATACCCTCTCAAATTTATTAGCATAGTTTACTCCATAGCATTCTACTATAACATTTAAATTTACTTTAGATATATTTTCTTTTTGGTTAATAGATATTTATTTGCTTCCTTTATTTTATTATTCTGTACTACAAATAGTTTCTAGTTTTCTCAACTGAATTATTGTTAATTTTTATGTTAAATTATTTTGTATCATTTCTACAAAATTTGTTTTGTGTACACTTTTACTAGTTTCTTGAACCAATGTAAATTTGTTTTAATCGTTATATGTTTTATATTTTAATATGTTTTCTACTACATAGCACTCTGAATTTTTCCTTTAGGTTTTGTAATTTCTTCTTTTTTATTTCCTCCTTATCAAATAATTATTATTTTTATTTTTTGGTACTAGAAATTGAACCCAGGGATGCTTAACAACTGAGCAACATCCTCAACCCTTTTTATATTTTATTTAGAGACAGGTTCTTGCTAAGATTCTTAGGGACTCACTAGGTTGCTGAGGCTGGCTTTGAACTTGCAATCCTCCTGCCTCAGCATCCTGAGCCTCTGGGATTACAGGTGTGCACTACTGTACCTTTTTCATTATTTTTGTTTCATGGGCTTTTCTTAAGGATTAATTGAGACAAAACATGTATTGCTTATGTTCTTAACATAAGTCCTGTTACTTGGCATGTGCTTAATAAATGTTTTTGTCTTTGATTATTGATAATAATATTCATAAAATTCTTAATTGTTGGATTTGGCTGTTTTCATTCTGAAGTTACGTTACTCACAGCATTTCATACATTAACCATGATTTAATTTTTGAAACTACCTTCCACTCTCAGTTTTCTTTTCACACAGCACAAGTGTTAATTCTAACTACTCATTTTCTGCTTCACATATGAGTGGTTATACTCCCCCATTCAAATGTTTCTTTCTATAGTCTTTCATTGATACTTGCATTACATTATGCTTATCTGCCATAATTATATATGTCTCATATAATTTGACAAAAACTAATCTAAGCAAGAAGTGATGCAATATTTCCTTTTCTCCTGCCATATTTTGTATATTTCACCTTCCTCCTCCATCAAACACAAAATACTTGTTATATCATGCAGAATATGTCAGTATATTTTCCTTTGTTGACCCTCTTCCTTCTCTCTAGAATGCCTGTATCAGCCTTAAAAAAATTGGGGGGGGGGGTGCGGATTATAGGGCACTATGTCCCTGGAACTCCCCTTTAATTCCCAGAAACCTGGCCAAGTCTAGGGAACGCAGAGCAGGCCTCATCCCAAATGTCTAGATAGTGGTATCTTAAAGGATGTTGACTTCCTGTCATGTATGCTGGGAACTAGGGCAAGTTAATGTTATCTGTATAAAGCTACATTTCCTTTTCTTTTTTCTTGCTTTTTATGTAAGACAGAGCAGCTGCTTCTTAGGGTTCTAGTTATGCAAGAAGCAAAGCAAAGTAAGTAACTGATACTTATGATGTCACTGCTTCTGTAGCCTGGCATATAAATCCCCTCAGTGACAGCTGACACAGAACTGAGGGCCCTGTGAAAAGGATATCATGTCCCTTGTCCAGCTCTTCCACTAGAAGAGGGAGATGAGGCATTATTGTCCAGCTCTTCCACTGTGAGGGAGATGAGGCATTACTTTCTAGAGTAGAGTCATGAGGTAGAGGAGGTGCTGACTGGCGATGCACCGTGAGCTATCAGGTGCTGTCTGATCAGCCTCTTTCCAGTGAAGACTTCCTGAGGTAGCATCTTGAGGGAGAGGAGGTACTATTGGTGAAGCACCATGAGGGATGGAGAAGCTCCTGTCCAGCAATTGCCACTGGACTCTGGCAAAGTGTCCTCTCCATCCCATCACCACTGGACCTTCAACTAAGCTTTTACTAGTAATAAACCCTATGCCTCCATCTCCCTGGTCTCTCAGCAATGCATTCCACTTCCCTAGCACAGCTGGGGTGCAGGTATTATTACATGCCTATCTTCAATTACAATGCCTATCTTCATCACCCCCTCTCCAATCTTGGCCTCTTTATTTACATTGCATCTACATCCCAAATTCACTCTAAGCACTTAATTTCTTGGGAAATTTTCCATGCAAACCATATATATAAATACACACACACACACACACACACACACACACACACACACTTCTTGCATGTACCTCCTATAATATTTGCTATAACATCTCATTTGAACTTGTGAACTTTACACATCTTTTTTATACCATCTAAGCCATTGGAAAAAAGAAAATATATAGTATTTGCCTAATTACACTCTTAAAGCTTAAAAGCCCTATATTGCATGGGAAAGTAAGGAGAAACCTAGAAAAACTGGAATCACTCTTACTTATGGCTAAGAAATATGCCAAAGGTATATCATTAGATAAGCCAGTGTTCATGTTGACAATGTGAAGAAAAGCTGAAAGACATGGAAATCCATAGCAGATGGAAATATGCAAAATTATATTCAAAGAATCCCAGGTTGTATGAATGTAAGAGTTGAAGAAGGAAAACACCTGAAATTGGTCAGAGTAAATTTAAGAGCAGAAGAGACAGTAGCCATTGGTTGGTTGTGCTTTGCCCTCAAAAGTGGCATGAGGTATGAAGGCCATTTGTCTGTTCCAATTCGTACCCCTGTTGTTTCTGTTGTTGTATGTTTGTTTTTGTTTCTTTTTGGTCCAATTAAGCTTGGAAATTTTCTCAAATCTTCTAATGTGTTCTCCCCAGGCAAAGATTTAAAGGCTTCAAGTCTATAATGCTTTTGTTTGTTTCTTTCAAAATTCCTGACAATTGTGAATATTTCAGGTTTTTGAAGAAGTTCAAATAAGTTGAAAATAGGTAGTTGGACAGGCTCACCAATAAACTGCATCACAGTGGGGATATGCATTTTATAAAAGGAACTTGTGCTGGCAAGCAGCTAGAGCTCTGCGTATTGTCTGTGATTGATATGTTTATCCTTACCTTTTCCAGTGATGTTGTGATTGTCTTCAGAGCTCCAAGTAACTGTATTCTTCACACAAGTTCAAGGTTGCAAAGTTTGTAAACTGTCATCCAATCATCCCCTTTACACAGGCAAAAGCCTTGGCTTACTCTAAGATGAGCTGTCATAGGATGCTTAGTCTTTCTGAAAAGAGTAGTGCCAGATGTTAGGTGGCCCACTCAGTAAAGGGAACATGTGATATTACATGATTATGCAACAATGTAAACTAGGTTTTCAAAAGGAAAGCAATAAACCAAAAGTACAGTCAAAATAAATTCTGTCAACGAGTTAAGCAGTTTCGTATAGAGACTAGATTGCCAAAGTTCAACAAAAAGTCTCAGCCTCTTTATTTACATTGCGTCTCTGTCCCAAAGTCACTCTAATCACTTCCATTTCTTGGGAAAATTTCCGTGCTACCTCTCTATATTCTCTTCTCGCTTGCACCTCCTATAATATTTGATAGAACTT
>CM053403.1:117172587-117194212 GCA_028644305.1 Xerus rutilus
AGTGCACAGCATTGGCTGGTGGTAACGTCACTGTGCATGCTTGGCTCGTGGGCTATGCCTGCTCTAATACATGCCTGTATTCTGCTCATGCATTCCCCTCGTGCTTGATAATGCTATTCCTGCTAATTGGTTGTAACTCTGCTCAGTAATACTTCCTGCTGTATGAAAAAGTATATAGAGGGAGGTTGGGAGGAAGAGAAAGAGAACAAAAGGAGAACCAGAAAGGCAATAAGAGCGCTCAACAAGAATAAAGATTCCTTTCTGAGAACAACGGCGTGGTTATTGTCTCCTGCCGGCGGGCGACGATACTACATGATTACAGCTAAGGGGTGTGCTCTTGGGTGCTGGACAGTGGCCCTGACATCAAACTGGCCCAGAGTTCAGGCTTAACATGAGACAGTAGAAGGGCAGTGGGGGCAGAAATCTTTCTCAAGTCAGAAAGTGACCCAGGGCCGATCATATAGCTTAGCATGCGGAGTTACTGTGCAGCTGGAGAGTGCAGTCCTCGGTACTTAGCTCTGTATCCCTGAATGTGGCTCATTCGTAGAAGCTGAATTTCAAAGCACAGAGGAGAAACCAACTATATCCAGATAAGAAACGAGACTCTGATCATGTTTGCTCTCTTTTAGAGACCTTAAGTTCAAGCTTGAGTTTTGGGGAATCATCTTCTAATAAACTTGCTTTGCACAAGAGCTGATCAAGGGCATGAATATGACTGAGAGTTCCTAAATACTAGTTCTCTTAAAGAATAAAATTTGTATGATAGCATAATAAGAAGCCCAGTCCTTAGCTATGACCCATTTATTCACCAATATGTTTTTTTTAACAGATTCCCAATATAAGAAATTCTAATTAGTTTGTGAAAGGCAGTTTCTTCATTTGAGTATTTTGTAAACATTAAAAACAAATCATATTCTAAATTATGTGTTTGATATTTTCTTTACTATTGGTCTTTGCCCTTGAAAGTAGACTCTCCATTTCTCAACTTTGTGTGCTTTCTTACTCTGATTTATCTGTTAGCTAGTGATAAAGCTTCTCAGTAAGTATTCCTGGAACTCTATGGCAGGTTTTCTGTGAGTTGTGTTTCTGTAGAGTGTGAATTGTCTTTTCTTCAATCTCAGCATTGCCAGGCTGTGTTCTTCAGGATCAACGCTTAGTATTGCAATCACAGGGCACTTGCCTTGAGTTGATAATTTCATGGCACTTCTGTCACACCTGGTTGCTGATCAGATTCAATTCCATCTCCCTTCTATTCTGTATCAGTGTCTCCTATGTGGTTATTAAATGCGGTGCTTTTCCTACTGGGGAACTATTTAAAGTTACACTGTGTCTTTTGGAGAAATTTCTGAAGTGTTAGCTTCCCCCCCCCCAAAAGTTGCCATTAAATAAATCACAGTGATTTTTTTCTTTTTTTTTTAACTAGGAAGACTCATACTTCGGAATACACAGTTCATATTTGTGTTTAGGATGAAGTAATCTTTCACTCTTCCACAGTTTCTAAAAGAAATGTTGTCTTACTTTCTCAAGCAGCATCTGGAGCTTGCAGCCAGAAAGACAATATATGAAGAAGAAATGTGGTACCTGAAGATGATGGGGGCAGAGAGATGTGAGTAGTGGGAACATGAGGTCAAGGGAATAATTCTACAAAAAGGGCCTACTGTGCTGACCCTCGCATGCTTTCTTTGCCAAGAAGCAATTTTCAAGAAGCCTGCCTGGTTTAATTGGATCACACATGTCACATTCCTCAGCAAACTACCTATTATCTGCAGGAGAAATGCAGGCCCCAAATAATGTCACTAAGAAGAACCCAAGTTACTCTGAGGGGGAGACTTTGGAACCCTTTCCACAGACCACATCACAGAACTCAGGGAGATAAGGATTCCTCCTAACCATAAAACCTGTAAAAATGTATGGTTCGAGAGGAAAAGAGCCCCAGGGAGGCATGCTCCAGTGGAAAGCTTTGCTTCTGTCTTAATCCTTCCCAAAACTACACGAGGGAAAGCTGAACAAGAAAGCAGGATCACTGACTCATCTCAAGGCTTGACTAAGAAATAAGTGGTAAGGCTGAATGTAGTGGCACACACCTGTAATCCCAGCAGTTTGGGTTGAGGCAGGAGAACTGCGAGTTCAAAGCCAGCCTCAGCAATGATGGAGCACTAAGCAACTCAATGAGACCCTGTCTCTAAATAAAACACAAAATAGGGCTGAGGATGTGGCTCAGTGATCGAGTGCCCCTGAGTTCAATTCCCGGTACCTCTTAACAAAAAAATAAGAAAGAAAGAAAGAAGTGGTAGGAATCGACTACAGTAACTAACTTCCCAACATCTTTCACTCGTTAAAATCACTGCCTGACATCAAAGTTGTGGGATTAGGAACACAAATAATTAGGAACAATATTTGTGACCTAAGTGAGTCAAATCTAGTTGCAAAGACTTGGCATGCTCCCACCCCTTTTTGTAAAACTCAGGTAGTTATTTACTTTGAGCTTGTTGAAGAAAAGTTCAGTGAGTTCAGTATTGGAGAATACAGGATACCCCAAATCTTAGATGTGAGCTATGAAATAGACCTCTTTTTCTGTGTAGAATTTATCAATCAACTGCATTACCATAAAGGACTTTCCACCCACAAGGAAGAGTAAGTAAGAGTGAAGACTGCTTTTCTCTCTGACCTGTGTATTAGAGGGGTGAAGACATGAAAATATTTCCACTTTTACTTGTAAGAACTCATTTGCATGTCTAACACTGCTTTTGTCTCTCTCATTAATATGTAAGAGTGTGATGAACTGAGCCCTGGATTTCAGTACAGCGAACTAGGTATCCACACAGTACTCACTATGCAAACTCATTGCCTGAGTGATACCAATAGTTGGTAACACACAGTAGAAAAAAACCAAAGATGGAAAACATGAAATTTCAGCAAAAATGTATAGCACCAAAACTCTCTTGTGTTGCTATTTAGAATATTAAATGTTACATTTCAGAAAACTATTTAACAAGTTCTTATGAATTTATACATATATCTAGCTTATGACACAATTACGATTTATTTACTGTTTAGTTATCTAACCACTATTTTATTCCTATTTACTTACCAGGAGAAATAAAAATATATGTCTACAAAAAAAGAAAATGTACACAAAATGTCATGGAGTTTTTATTTACAATACTCAACAATTGAAACTAACTGTTCATTGGTAGGAGAATGTATAAATGAATATTCAGAAAAAAAGAACCCATGATATGTACAACACAAGTTAATGTCAGAAATGCTATACAAATACAAATGAAGATAAAAATTACTATGGTGTATTTTATACTTCTTATTTGAAGTTCCAAAAACAGGTAAAACTAATTCACAGTGACAGAAATAGGAACAATGTTTGCTAATGGAGGGGCAAGAAGGGGACATAGAAATTTTCAGTGGAGACGGAAATATCTTTTTATATCTTTTTCAGGGTATTAATTATTTGATTTGATAAATTTTCAACATTTATTGAATTGTGGGCTTAAGTTCCTTGCATTTTTCCATCTAGAAATTTCATGTCAAAAATATTGATATGGTATCTGCCTTTAAGGCAAGAGTAAAATAATCTCAAACCATAAAAACGTTAACAGACAACATTGATAACAAGCATTTCATCATATTCTATATTTATGAAATTAATCCTCTTTAGAATTTTATGCAGATGTAATTGGTTAATATAAAACTAGTAAGTACATACAGGATGCCTAATTGGTTCTTAAACCTTGGAATAATGTAATAAGATATACATCAATATCTACATACATAATGCTATTCAAGATGAGGAGAGGGGTCTATGGGATAGGGAAGGTTGTTTCAAATAAAGGGATAGCCTGAAGAAAAACTTATATATGGCCAGAAGGATAAAAATCAGAGGGAATTAAGAAGGAAAGCAGAATTGGAATGAAAGAGATAACAGGAGAAACATCTGGCATCCTTATGGAGCAGGCATAAGTATCTTGGACAATACATTTGTCAAGCTAGACTTTCAATAAAAAATGATAACTAACATATGACTAGAGTTTGGGGGAGCAGGAATCTCAGAATATGGAATGGAGCAGCCTGAAGAAATATGCAATACCTTATAGCACAGACTAAACACTATTCCCAGAGACCTCACCAATTTGGCGGGGCCCCCTGGGCTGTTCCTACTCACTCTTATCTCTGCCTTTCTTATCACCTCAAAGTCTCTCATCTGTCTAAAAGTATCAAATGGGAAAATGACTCAAAACTAATGTAAAAAAACCCTGGCGATCAGACCAGACTACAAATAGATTTTAATTCTCTTGCTAACTATTGCCTTGGAGTGTAGTATTGAGAAGAAATCAGAAATCTTCTAAGCACAAGAAGAAAAAATATAATGATTAGTTGCCAATGAATGGTGACATATGCAATTGGGGGTCCAAGAGTAGTGGCCATCTCAGCTTACAACATTTTTTTTTGAACTAGGGGTTGAAAACAGGGACACAACCCCTGAGTTACATACCTATCCCTTTTTAATTTTGATTTTGAGACAGGCAGGGTCTTGCTAAGTTGCCCAGGTTGGCCTTGAACTTGTGTGATCCTCCTGCTTCAGTCTCCCGAGTTGCTGGGATTGCGGGTGTGTGCCACTGTGCCAGGCTCTGGAGTGTATTTGGAACAGTAGTTTTCTGGAACAATGTCTTTTGCTGATGACCTCATCACAACCGCTGATGATGAGAAATGCTATTTGGAGGGACTTTTCAACCTCTCACAACATTCTGAAAATGTATGCTATTGTCTATAATAGTTTTTATCAAACTATTGGTCTCAACTTTGAGTGGGTCATGAAGTCAGCTTTGGGAATGTAACTATCACGTTTCAAGGAATAGAACATAACATTATATAATGAATAAGAACAATTTAAATTCTAATTATATATGTAGTATTGGATAAAAATGTATTTATTACTGAAGAGAAGTGTCTAAAATGTCCCATGTTGGCTACATTTGAGATCATTCCTGGTGTGGTAAGTTTTAGAAAAAAATGAATATTTTCTTGAAATATTCACGAATTTTCTCACTACGGATGTTGGAGAACAGTGCAGAATAAGTTGTGTAGGTAACAATAGATATACATGTAATCCCAGTTATGGAATTTCATGATAGAAGAGGAAGTGGTTCACAAATGCCCCATCATCCTCTTAATGTTAAATAATTATCAAACATTATGCTAGGTCTTTCTGTGCTTTGAGTTTGAGGTTATTAACTGAGCAGAATCTGGAGTATAAGTTTCCCTTTCAGATGACCCAGAGCAGAATTGAGGCATAGGCCACATTTGGCAAATGAAACTCCTGGGTGTGCTTCCAAGAGGGCTCAGAGTTGTGAATGGGAAGAGACCTCCCTGGGTTAAAACCTGCACGTCACTTTAATGCAGAGAAGCTGACTCTACCTCAAAGTGATACATCCCTTCTTGAAAGATTACCTGAGCTGAACATCTCATGCCCACACATATAGTTTTGGCTCTTTTCTAGTAAATGTGCAGCCAGTGGGTTAGATGTTGACCCTGGCATATTCTCAGACCTCTGGGAGGTCTCTGGAGACAACTTCACACCGAGAGCATCTATCAAGTCAAGGAGGCCTCCGGGAGACATAACATGCTCACTTCAAGAGCTAATGCCTGGCGGGGACATCTTGATAGTGCTATTGCTTGGCTGAAGAGCAAACCACAGCTCTGCCCCCCTACCCCGACTCCATTCAGCAATCATGTCCATCTAGAAAGAACATTTTACAGCTGTGCCAGGGACAGAGTGGGAAACTGTAAGGCTGCTTTAGAATTTCTACCTTAGAATAACAATAGTAGAATTTCTAACCTATCAGACACTTTGATTCCAGCTCAGTCTATTGCATCGCAGGCTTTATTCTCCTCCTTACCAAACAGAATATTTAAAGTATAAAGGGATTAAGTGCCTACCTTGAAGACATGTTGATGATTTTAATATATATGTAATTCTGCCAGTGGATCGCCTGTTCCATGACTGAGAAACCTCCCAAATTTTGTATGCAATGATAACGTCACTTGTGAAAACTGTGGGTTGGTATCATACTGTTAACTTTCATAGTTTCAGAAGATGCGGAGATTATACTTAATGCTCACTAAGAGTTCAAACATTTTTGATGAATAAAGTGAAACAATGAATGGCACTGTCCTTTCTATACCAGCATCCTCACCAACCAGGCATAGCATGAATGTTTGATGGCATGAGGTGCTCACTTCAATATATGTTTATACTCTCTCTTGCCGTTGTGGGTTCATTGCAGTTTGGGTATGGCCAAGGTAGAATACAGTCAGTGGTTATAATATTCAGCAAAGCAAACTGGCCCTTGCTTTTTTGTCAACACACTCTACAAGTATGAAAGAAATATTTGGTATCAAAGCTCAGATTACTTCTTCTAGTTTTTCTGTATGAGGAAGTAAATTTTGACATGTGTATACAAAAGTGAATGAAGAAGGAAGGACACTGTAGATGGCTTCTAAGGCTTGGCTGTGGACTTACTTTCTGGCACACAAATTTGTGAAAGTGCTTGCAGTTGAACTAGACGATGATAAATTGGAACTGATCCCATTCTCAAGTATTTTCCCTTATTCTTTTTCATACAGATATGCTGGACCTCCAAGATAAAGAGGTTATAGCAAAAGTTAAGTATGTGTTGGGTCTGAATTGCCCCAAAGTTGTTGAAGTAAATCTGAGGCAACTCTAAAGACAGGCAATTACTTTTGGTACTATTCTATATACTGTACTAGACTATCCTTTAGGAGGTCTCAGCCCTCCTAAAGTATGCCACAACTAGGTTACTAATCTCTCCATAGAGGGGTCTGCCTTACCCCAATTCCAGACCAATCCTGAATGGCAGCAGGAAGCACCTACAGAGTTTAATATTGAGGCATCATTTATTGTGTTGCTTTGAGATACTGTGATGCCCCAGCTGTGCTAGTGTTGAGTCTTTGCAGTACTTTAAATCACATATTTCAAAGCTCACTTGGACCTACTAGGTCCAAGGAACGCTTCTGGAATTCTGTATTATTCTCCAAGTGAGAGGCCAGAAGCCTACTTCCTCAATTCCTTGAGTCAATTGTTCTATTTGAATTCTCAGTATCTAGTGCTTAAGTATCTTCAGCAGGCTGAGTCCAGACTAAAAAGCCAACACTGCTAACCTAGATGGAATTTTTGTGCAAATCAGAAGAAAGACCTCCCTCTGGTTGGGCTGTTTCCTGTGCACATGGAAAGTGACTTGTTGTGCCCACCATGCATTATGCAGTTTGCCAAATGTGTCTCTTGCTCCAGGGAGAAGCAACCTCATGCCAAAGCTACACCACTTGGAAAGCAGAGCAGATGCTGAATTTCAGCACCACTGACTCCTCAGATGCACACATACATTAGACAATCCACTTAGCTAAATAAATGGCTTAGGACCATTTAAAAAACTATCTAACAGGATATCTAGTGCAGAAATTGATCTTGGAATCCATCTTATTCTTACCTGGATCTTGGCTTATCATAGAGGGAGCCAGGATGTATAGACAAAAATTCTGGATGTCAAACACTGCTGAAATATGGAATCCTAACATCACCCAAATTTTGCAAATGTTATGTTCCTATTAGCCTAATATCATTTGAAGCACTGTTTTCACATGAAATCTCTATTATAACCAAACTCAGTTTCAAGATCAGTGCCTGGCACAAAGGGAGATACAATAAAAAGATGAGGGTTAAATTAACAAA
Source organism: Xerus rutilus (assembly GCA_028644305.1). Lineage (NCBI taxonomy): Eukaryota > Metazoa > Chordata > Mammalia > Rodentia > Sciuridae > Xerus > Xerus rutilus. The sequence goes on from CM053403.1 coordinate 117,180,350, forward strand.
CCTCTGTATCCTCTGCCATCAGTGCCTGCCTGATGCCCAATAATCAAAGTTCTTCCACATTAACTGTATCTTGCCACTAGAAAAATCACCCAGTTTGTCTGCCAAATCCCAAGGTATAATAGTAAAGATTAAAACTTCCATTTAAAAAGTGTTGACTAAATGAATTTATCAATCTTTGTGTACTGAAGCATATAAAAAAATTAATATAATATATATTAAAAGAAATGTTCTGATGAATGGTTTGAGGTGCAGTTGATCAATTATTTTCTCAGAAAGAGTAAGCATGCCATAGACATATATAGACACCAGAGCACATTATATTAACTCATTAGATGATTAATAATAGGAAAGTTGATCCTGGGAAATTTGCACTGTTTGTAGCTTGCTGCTTATTTTCCTTGAATCTTCATACTTGTGGCTTGTGCAAAATCTCATAATCTCTTATAATTAACTTGTTACATCACTTTGTCCTACATTTTGTGTGGATAAATTTTTTTCCCATTCACTTTTATATATGGTACAGCATATATAAAATACATACACAGCAGGTGCAATCTGTGAGGATGTCATTGTATAAGAGGGCTTCTTTTATAGCCTAAGGATTATGCACCAACTATAGCCATTGAAAAGCATTAGTGGCCATTTGTATAGAATAGGAAATCTCAACTGCTCAGACAATGTGGAACTACTCCAGGAAGGAAATAAATGTTTTCTTCTCAAATATGTCATTTTGTATTAGCAGAACTTGGACAGTTTGAGAATCGTTGCATGTATATCTGGAACTAAATTTCTAGTCCTTTGAATGCTCATCTTGTACAGTGGTGCCATGCTCTCAAAAACTTAGCCAGTAATAGCATTTTCTGCCACAATAAATATAGTTGGGGGAGTTTATCACATTCACTTTCCTTTATTGAACAAAACGAATGATTATCCATGGCACAGATAACAAAGCGATCAAGGAAGAAACCTTTTCTCTGTCCTCCAATGGGTGTGATAAGCATGCTTGCTAAAACTATGTAGTCAAAGAAAACACTAAAATATATTTGTGGATTTGTTCTTGATTGGGAAATAGTAGGCCTAAAGTTCTGATGTCTTTCTAGAACTGAAAATATTGAGAGTTGTGTATATTAAAATGATTACTGAAGCGATCAGTGAAATTATGTCCCACAAAAACATACATGATTATTTCTTCAATCATTTATCTTCAATCGTTAAATTTCGATGAAACTTCACTAGTTATATGTACAAAAATGGAGAATCTCTTTAAAAAATCAAAAAGGAATGAGGATGCAAATATATATATATATAAAGTAGAACATTAACCAAGGCTTTTAACCATGTTAAATACTACATCTAATGAGGCTGTGAATCTACAGTTGTAGAACACAGTAACATTTGACTTTGGCTCTACAGAACAGAAGGGATTTTGACCTTCCACTTTTAAGTAGAAGTGGGTTGAAATATTATGCAATTAGATGCAGAGGGGAGGAAAGGTTTTGGGGTGTGGAGATTAGTTATGTAACAGAGTCTGTACATTCCACTGTCTGCAGTGAGCAAGCCTACCACAGGACTGGATGGTAAGGACCAGGCAAACTGAAGGAGCCCAAGAGTACAAAACCCCATCTAAAGGGCAGCATATACAAAGTTTCTGCTGCTGTTTGTCATTTCAGAGGATAAGTCCAATTTATAGAATACGTGTTAGTATTAGATTCTTATGTGGAAGTTCCTGTGGTTCTATGTTTCTTTTGTTAGAAGGTAAGAGTCTACTACCACCTGCTAATCAGAATATAGCTCTCAGTTGTCCAGGATGTGTCTGACACATCTGCACAATGTTCTACAGTATGCCATACATGTACACCTCACAGCCCAGCTCCTGGCCCAACCCATGAAGTACAGGGCTCTGCAGGTGTCTCTCCCTCCTGCTTTCTTTAAACATCTCCACACTCAGCATTTCTAGCTGTTAGCACCTTTATGGGGGCCCCTGTTTGAAAAGACATTGATATTATTTGGACCTGAAATTCTTATTCCTTTTTCTTTAAATCATCTTCATTGATCTATATTTTACATACCACAGATATAAACAATCGCACAGTATGTTGAATTTTGACATATGAACATATAGTCATGAGATCACTAGTACATCATCAAAAGTTCCTTTCTAATGTTTAAAAAGAATTCATTTCTAAAAAGAAGCATTACAGTGCTATAGGAAATGTGCTTGTAGGCTCTCAGTGTGAGACTCCTTATAGGAGCAGTGATTTAACAGGGAAATTTGAATAAGGCAGCTGGGGAGTAGAAGTGGAACATTCATTGGAGGTACACTGTGAGAAGTGTGTCTAGGAACTTTACCTGTTAATGCGTGTAGTGGGATTCAGTGGAGATTAATTATATATCAATAATAGGAGATTTTTAAAATTATTGCTGATGATAGAAAATGAAGAGTTAGGCTTATAAAAATTTTTAAAAATTGGAAGATTTTGTTGTGAATCTATGAAAAAGTGCTATGGACTATGGCTTGTCTATGTTCCTTATCATTCATGCAGGATCATCTTATAGCAACATAAAAATTATACATACCATTAACATGGTAGAGGTTCTTACATGAATTTTATCTCATTGTGATGTTAAGTACATTCTTTAATTCTAACATATAAGGTAGTTGCTCATGTTGTGCAATCTTAAAATTAGCACTTTGAAGTGTTCATGGGGAAAAAATAAAATTTCTGTGAGTTAAGATCATTTTTCGCTAAGCAAAAGTAACGACTTCAAGCACAGAGAGAAACAAGGTTTCTATGAAATATTCAGCATCAAAGGTCTACATATATAGCATCCATTTATTTATTTAACAATATTTATTGCATATTTGTTATGTTGCATACTTGATCTATGTCAGGTACTGAAGATATAAATAGAGGCCATTTCTATTTCCATTGAACTTTAGTGGGAACTCATACAAAGGAATAAAAGTGATAATTACACAGAATGAAAGAAGAGCTGGTTGTCCCCCTGGAATATCTGTGATCTCTGAAAACATGGCATTTAAATTGAAATCTCAGGTTTAGGTCCAAAGAAAGAATGATTCTAGGTCAACAGAAGAGCCTTATCGAAGGTGGTGATCTGAAATGATGTAAATACTTGCAGAGGAAAAACAATGGTCATTGTAGTGAAAGATCATGGAGTGACGGCAAGCAGGCAGAGGCTCAGTCAGGAGGGAACGTAGGAGCCACACCTTGGCCTCCAGCCTTCATCTTATCAGTAGTGATGTTGTGATTTAGATGTGAGGTGTCCCCCAAAAGCTCACATATGAGACAATGCAAGAAGGTTCGAAGGAGAAATGATTAGGTTATCGCCTTAACCTAATCAGTGAATTAATCCCTAATGGGATTGATTGAGTGGTAACTGGAGGCAGGTGGGGTGTGGCTGGAGGAAGTGATCACTGGGGGCGTAGCTAAGGGGTATATATTTGTCTCTGTAGAGTGGAGTCTCTCTCTGCTTCCTAATCGTGATGTGAGGTTGGCGAAGCCCAGAGGAATGGGGCCAGCCTTCTATATACTAAGACTTCTGAAACTGTAAGCCCTAAAATAAACTCTTCCTCCTCTACAGTCGTGCTGGTCAGGTCATTCAGTCACAACAATGAGTAAGCTGGTCAAAACAAGTGGCAAGTTTGAAGCATTTGGAGTAGAAGAGCAGCCTGACCAGGCCTGCCTTTGAGAATGGGCATATAGGCATCGAGGAGCAGAACTGCTAGGACGAGGGCAAGGTGGAGGCAGGGCACCACTTGGGAAGCTATTCCAAGGCCAGAAGGGCTCAGGATGGTAAATTGACTAGTCATATATTTAACACATAGTTACCAAGGACTTACTATGTTGCAGGAATGGTTCAGGGGTACAGAAGGAGTAGTAGAAACAATGAAGAAGGCTTTTTTATTCTAGTTGAACAATGGCTTTTTATTCTAGTTGAGAGGGAGGGAACAAAACAGTAAATGAACGAATACCCAATACATTAGTGGGTGTCCAGGGATGAGAAGAAAAATAACAAAGGACAATAGGGGCCTGAGTAAGAAAGGGAGAAAAATGACAAAAGTAAAATTAGGGCTACACATTCATAGAGTCAAAATTACAATTTCTGTGGTGGAGGGAATACTGTGGACAAGTGGAGTTCAAATAATTAGCAAAGTATAGAAATTAGGTGTTTTTTTGTTTTGTTTTTGTTTTGTTTTGTTTTGTTTGCATATGTGCCACTTAATAAGCAGGGAATTTTATTAGAACCCTTTCTCTGGAGTGGAGCAGACTGAAGTGATGGCCAGGATGTTTATTTTCTGTAATCTGCAGCTCTGTAAACACATTTTCAATAATCATTATACAACCTTCAGATCCTCAACTAAAATTTAATAAACATAGAGTATTGGAAAATGCAGAGTTGCTGTATTTACTGAAGAATTTTTTAAAATAAAATTTACATCTACTCTTCAAATTATGTTCCAAATTTAAACATGGGATACACAGTTCTGGATAGGTTAACTATTGGAGTTAATGGAAAAGGAATGATCTGAATTGATATTTGAGAAAATGAAAGCAGAGTAAATACCCAACCACCATGAATGACAGGTATTCTAATATTTGAGAGTTTATTTTTATGGAACTTTTATGGAATGTTTATAGAAATAGAAATGATCAATACTAATTTTTTAAGAAAAGTTATAGCTGGTTAAAGCAGTAATTTTGCACTATTTGATAATCTAGAGCTTTCACTATTAAGTGTCCTAAGTTACTTAGTAAGAGCTAGGATTGATGATTTTCTTAAAACTTTATGATCTAGTTCAATTCTAAAGACATTTCCTTGGTATTAAATTTTCTTTATTTTTTATTGGGAAACATTTAGGTTTAATGTTTAAAACCTTTGCTTATAAAAAGTCTCGTAATGTACATTAAGTATGTTGTTCGTTTGAATAGAGATATTAAGACATTTCAGTTTTAATTTATATATTTTAAAAATCTTGAGTAGGTCATGCATAAAGGTAGTGGGCTTTGTTTAAATAGAATAAAATGCATAAAGGAATTGTTCATTCAATTGATGGCCAAGGAATGTACTTCAGTACTGAAACCTTATTGTTTTCCAATGTTAAAATCATTTAATGAATTGCCAAGTGTCTTGAGCTGATGTATTACACAGCAATGATATCATACTGTAGTTACTACAGTGAAACTCCCTAAATCTTATATGACACAATCATTTGATCTAATTTCATGAGCCAAAAGTCCACATTTAATTTGGCTTGAGCTTTAAAAGACTGATTAAGTAACAGTCCATGATTAACTTAGTTATCCCAAAATTTATTTACTTCATATGTTTGAAATTTCAATAGAATGGTTTGAATTTTAAATGTGAGAAAATAATTTGCTGAGAAAGTCCATACTCAAAAACTGAAAAACAAAACAACCAAACAAACCACCATAAAAAAGGTCTAACTATCATACATCATGTCTATCTTATTCAACTTTTTGTACTGTAACCAAAATTCTTGACAACGACAACTTAGAGGAGGAAAAGTTTATTTTAGTCTCTCGGTTTCAGAGTTTCAGTCCATGGTCAGCCAAATTCATCGCTCTGATTCCAACATGAGGGAACTCTTCATGGTTGGGGGTGTGGTGTGGTGGAGGAGTGCTTCTACATTTATGGTGGCCAGGAAGGAAAGAGAGAAAGGAGGAGGGACTGCAGAGAAGATAAACCCTTCCAGGGCTCTCTCTCCATGACTCACCTCCTCCAGTCACGACCTGTCTTCCTACGGTTCCACTTAGCTAGTTCATTCAAACTAGGATGGACTAATTAGGTCAGAGCTCTCATAATCCAGTCCTTTCACCTCTGAGCATCCTTGCATTAACACAGAAGCTTTGGAAGGACACCTCATATTCAAATCATAATGATGGCTGAATAGGAAACATGTACATGTAACATGTACCACCTCACCAACATCTTAGCCCTTGCATCTGCTGACTTCCCATAGATAATTTAATTCAGGGTAAATTATGTGTGATTATTCAAAATTTAACATATCTTAGAGAAAATAATGGAAATATAGTAATAGTAACCAAATAAGCATAAGAGATTTCTTTTAAAATTCACATGCACACTATTAAAAACATAATTTTGTAAAACCATTTCACATCTGGTATCTCTGCCAATACCATTATCTCACATGATCTCTAAGTTAGGTTTTATTTCTTTATTTTACAAATGAGTATGCTAAGGTACACATATTTTCAAGGATTTATTTGGAATTTAATTTCTTAGAAAAAGATCTAGAATTATACCATAGTATTTGAAGTATAATTTTAAGCTCTTTTTATTATACTCTCCAGGTGATGAACTTACATTTTAAGACTGCAAATTAAGGTTTCTTGTGGCCTTAACCAAATTATAAATGTTGAATAGATTGTTGTTTGTCTATACAATATCACTGCTCTACCCACCCTCCCTCCCTCCCTCCTTCCCTCCCTTCCTTCCTTCCTTCCTTCCTTCCTTCCTTCCTTCCTTTCTTCCTTCCTTCCTTCCTTCCTTCCTTCCTTCTTTCCTTCCTTCTTCCTTCCCAGTCTGAAGTAGATACTCCAGTCTTTTGTAGGCAGGTGTGGCTCTTGTGTCTAAGTTCTGGCAAATGATGTATAAACAGAAACATTGTGTGGAATATCTCTGAAGGCTAGTCCAGTACTAACTCAGGAAAGAAACAATTTGGTGCTTCTCTTTGCTGCCTGTAAAGTGGGACTTATTGCTAAGTTTCTAGTAGCTATATTGGGCCACAAAGCAGTTTTGCTGATGAGATTCACATGCTAAAAATATGGGGAGGGGGTCGGAGGGGAGTAAAAGCTCCTTGTTTCACAATAAACTTATGAACACTTCTTATCAGCTTAAGGCAGTATACTTCCTAATTTCTTGTACAGAAAGAATAACTGCATATGTTTAAGTCATCATTATTTGAATTTTTTTGTTATATATAGAATATCCTAATCCTAATAGATACAGTATTAGAAATACAGGTATTATTACTCTGTTCATAAAATATTAACACCATTAAAGTTGGATTTTACATGATGGAAAATAGATTGCACTTTTGTCAATCCATCAAGTCAAATGCATAATGTCTGTGTGCTTATCAAATATTTCAATCTAATAGAAAAAGTCTTATGACATGTAAAATAATTTTCAGTCTAAGGCTATAAGCTTTTCATTTATCCCAACAAGCATTTTGGTTGTGTGTTATTATAGTAATCATGAATATATCATTTCACCCATAGTCTAAAGAAAAACTGGGATAGTTTATTGCAGCATAGATTAATGAAACAAAGTCTCATAAGAGCCGAATGAGTTATTTCTCTTCTGGACTTTTTTAATACTTTGACCTTGAGCAAGTCTCTCATAATCTCAGGCTTTAGCTTTCTCAGAGATAAAATAGGTGAATGTGTCTTAAAGTTCAGTAATTCATTTTCAGATTGAAACTTATTGGCAAAAACTATAATGAAACAAATGTATATACAGCCGGGCACGGTGGCTCACGCCTGTAATCCCTGCACTTAGGGAGGCTGAGACAGGAGAATCTCAAGTTCAAAGCCAGCCTCAGCAATGGCAAGGCACTAAGCAACTCAGTGAGACCCTGTCTCTACATAAAAAACACAAAATAGGGCTGGGGATGTGGCTCAGTGGTCGAGTACCCCTGAGTTCAATCCTCAGTACCAAGAAGAAAAAAATGTATATTGTATAATTGTTAGACTTGGAAGAAACTTGAGAGATTATCTAGTACTAATAATTATCCAGTATCTTAATTGATTTAACTTTTGTTTAATTTTGCAAAGACTCTTACCTATGGAAGAAGTGGAATCACTTTTGTTATAGGCAGATGTTTATGTTATTTTAAACAATGTGGCTTTGGGGAAAATACAGGGATCATAGATACATAGACTGTTGAGAGAAAACTGGACATTAAAAAAAAAAGAGTTACCACAAAATGAAAATAGATAGTAAATTTTTTTTTAAAAAAGTTCAACAACCTTGATAAAAGATGTGAAAGATAAATCAGATATTTTGAAGATTAAGAGTGGTAACATTTATAAAAGAAGAGAGATCTTGTTTGTGGAAAAAGGAGAATAATGAGTTTCAGAAGTTACTGCCTCATCCAAATGAAATGTTCAATATTTAAAAAGTGTAGTATAAGGATTAAGAATGTTGGATCTGGAATATGGTATTTCTGAGTTCAGTCCTGGCTCTGCCACTTTATAGAATATGTCCTTATGACAAACCTTTTAAACCTTGGTAGATTTTTGGTAATTATGACCTTTAATCAAAACTCTTCCCTTATATCTTTTTTTCTTATATCTTTTGAGACTTCCATATACTTGGATTTAAAAGTCTAGCTCCATTGTTATGTGTTTCTCCTAACACCAAAAAACAGAAGAGTATAGAAGGAAATGTTCTGCATAGACAAAATAGACAATACATATATTTTAGGAGATAAAATATACATTTACATATAACCCTCTTTTCTTTCTTAAACATCCTTACATAGTCAATTTTCACATTTTTCCAGTTCACTACCTTTCCCAATTCATTTAATTTGTCAGAGTAAATGGGAAGAAAAGTTGTTTTCTCTAACTGAAATTCAGTTAATAAGAAATACCATGTAAGAAATAAAGATACAAAAAAATCAGCTGTAATAGGAATTTTAAAATCTGAAAACTATGTACTCTCCTTTGAATTTATTTCTATTGAAATAACAACTCAGTCAGACAATTAGGTAATTATCTGCATTTTAGAAAAATTACAATACTCTAAAGTACATATTGGACAGACATTAACAGCACTTCATTTCATGGTTCTCTGACACAAATGCTCATAAAATATTGTGGAATTTGTAGTATGGGAAGCTCTAGCAATTGAAATGCCAAATGTGTTTTTTAAAAAAATTGCTAAGGAAATAAAATAATTATTCATAGATTGGACAGATGAGAAGTTGTTTTTCCTTGTTAGTTTCTTATTTGAAGTTCCAAAATGGACTAATTCACACTAATGTCAAACCAAGTTTATTTTACAAATTCTTTAAAATTTGAGATAAATAGCCAGCAGATTTATGGAGATCTGTTTTCTGAAAACCACATATTCTACAGAGGCTCTGGGCAAGATCTGTCTAGCTGAGGTGTACTTTTAGCTTCTAAGTTGAATTGAAAGTAGTGAAATAAAATTGAAGAACTGTACACAGAACCACATTAATGGAATTTGCTGTAACAGTTTGTGAAATACAACACACAGTGATTTTAAGTTGTTTTCAGGGCAGGGGAGAGTTTTTGTTTATTTGTGATCCTGTTTTGGTTTCGTTAACATATTACTCTAGTCAAGTTGAAAAGGAGTTACATACTAAAAATGAGAACCTAAAGTTTAAATATCAGTAACTTGTACTACAACATCAAGAGTATGAGATTCAGAAACACAATGAATTATCACAATAACTCAAACTGTTAGAAAATAATTTCTTTTCTCATTTTTATAACAATTACAAAATTATTTGTATCTTAGATTCTTCTGAGTTAGGTATATTACTGATGTACTTTTGGAAATGTATTCTAATGATTAGTGTGATCTAATCAGGCAATGTGCTCCAAGAAAGTAGTTTATGTTTATATATTATTTGAGTGATATCTTATTATTTGAGCATAAGTCTGCTGCACTTGTTTCCTATTGAAATAAGAAGTATATATCGAAAGGTTTTTTTTTTGTTTTTTGTTTTTTTGGTACTGGGGATTGAACTCAGAGGTACTCGACCACTGAGCCACATCCCCAGCCCTATTTTGTGTTTTATGTAGAGACAGGGTCTCACTGAGTTGCTTAGCGCCTCACCCTTGCTGAGGCTGGCTTTGAACTCGTGATTCTCCTTTCTCAGCCTCCTTAAGTACTGGGATTACAGGCGTGAGCCACCACGCCCAGCTTCGAAAGGTTACTTGTTTTTGAGATCATTGCAAAATTCAATTTTGTCATTCTCTTATGTAGAATGCTTTAGGCATGGACATAAATACATTTGTTAGTACAGGCATCTAAGGTCAGCTGATGAAATTGTCTTAGAATATTTGGTTGGATAGCTTACATTTTAATCACATTGTGGTTAATGGTAAACTGGAATACATCCTTAAAAATGTCAGGTTAGTGAATCATGGGGAGGCAATCTCCTCAAAATGCATAAAGGAGAGTGATAAAGCTAAGGCTGCTGATGGTATTGTGTATAACTTTTTAAAAACAGAAGGTAGCCAGACAATGGCCCCAGAAGCAAGGATACTATACATATGTTTTCAAAAGCTCCTTTCACTCAGAGATGAAACTGAGTAGGGCAAAACGTGCCAGCAAGTTAGCAAGCAAACAAACTCGTACATGGCTGATGGGAATGTATGATGTACCACCACTCAGGAAAATTGGCAGTTACTTAGAAAATTATGTAGACCTACTCTTTGACACAGCAATTCTTCTAGGCATTTACCCAAGAGATACAAAAACACATAACAACAAGGGGTAGACAGAGCTTTATTCATAATATTAAAGCACTGTAAACAATTCAGATGTCTGTTAATAGATGAGTGGATTAAAAAAACACAGCTCTTCAGACAATGGAATGCTAATTAATATAAATAGACAGCTGATCTATGCATGACATATACAGCATCAGGGATGAATGTCAAAAACATTTTTCTAAATTAAGGAAGCAAGACAAAAAAATTTGTAAGATTGCATGTGTATGAAATTCTAGAACAGGAAAAATGTTAATAATATGGAGAAGATAGATGGTTCTCTGGGGATGTAAGCAAACTTTTTGAGGTTTTGTAAAGAGTTATGTAATATATATTTTGTCAAAATTCATTGAACTGTATATTTACAATAGGTACATGTTTTTGCATGTAAAGTCTATCTTTAAAAAGAAAAAAATTAATATTACATTTTATATTTCAGCCATTTAGTAGTAAAGAACTTGAAGTACTTTAGTAGTAAAGTACTTAAATTCACTTAAAGTGAATTTAAGTAGGTGAAACCAAGCCAGGAGCTCAGACTTACACTGCATCATAATTCAGAATTAATACACCACTTTTTGTCTAAAATTTTCTGAGATTTATGCTATCTCTATGTGTTTTAGTCAGCTTTTTTACTACTGTGACTGAAAGCCCTGACAACAATTTTAGAGAAGGAAAAGTTTATTTAGGGACTCACGGTTTCAGAGGTCTCATCCGTAGATAGCTGGCTCCATTTGTCAGGATTCTGGGTGAGGTAGAGCATCATGGCAGAGAGTGTGGCAGAGGAAAGCAGCTCACATGAAGATTAAAAAGCAGAGAGAAAGACTCTGCTTGCCAAATACAAAATGTATACCCCAAAGCCAAGACTGCAATGCCCACCTCCTCTAGCCACATCCTACCTGCCTTCAGTTTACCACTCAGTTAATCCCTGTCAGAGGATTAATTCACTGATTGTGTTAAGACTCTCATAACCCAATCATTTCTCCTCTGAAACTTCTTGCATTATATCATACATGAGCTTTGAGGAAACGCCTTACATCTAAACCATAACACTGTGCATTAGATTGTAAGGTCAAACTATATGAAAGACTAAAACAATTATTCATCTGGATATAAATGAAGAATGTGAAAATACTCTGACCAATTAAAGGCTAACCCAGTCTTTCTGGAAGATACACCAAAACTGTACCAATAATTTACTAAGTGAAATGAATAACAAAATATTTTGAATAATTTATGACTATTATTATGATAGAACTTGAAAAGTCAAATTCTTAGCCACAAGGGAAATTTCAAAATCCTTATTTGGTTAAAGAACACATGGGTACTTATGCACAACTTCCTTAGATAAAGCATTCAGTGAAACAGAGGGGCAAAGTCAATATTTTAGTAGGCAATTTGTGATAATGTTAATGATTTTAGCATATCAATGTTCTTTAATATATTTTCTGCCAAATAAATCTTTCTCATTTCCTCTCAAATGAAGAGTAAATTTCAGTTAAAGCAAGTAGGCATTTAAATAGCTTAAAACTCACTAAACATTTAATAAAGTATGGGGGCACTATAAAAAGTATTTTCTTTCCTAAGTGCTCTCCACTGAGAGTTGCCTTCTGTACAGAAAATATGGTATAATAAAAATGTTAAGTGTGAGGAATAAGAGCCAACAATGTTGATGTTGATGAAGGAAATTTAAAGAATGTGGCACAGTGCTAGGTTAGCAGTGGAGATGTCAAACTTTCAAAACACAGGCACTCCCAACACAGCTTGTGGGACTTAAATGACTGCTCTATGAACACCCACGGCACTGCTTAGTCAACCAATCCATGCTTGCTTTTTATTTGATATATGCAAACATTTCACTAGAAATAGAAAAGGAATTATCACTGCCTGCAGGAAGTTTAAAACTGAATGAAGGAATTAGATGAGAATACATAGAATCATATTAAAATAAATATGTTCAAATAATCTTCCTTTCATAGATGAAACCTCTTTTATACCCATGGGAATAATCCACTTGATAAATTGCTCATAGTCTCATTGTCTGCACTATTTTTCACAATTTCTAACCAATTTATTTTGTTCTGTGTTGGTATGAGCTTAATGTATACAAACTTTAACAATTAGGAAATTAAGTTATAATGTTAAAAAAAAGAAATATGATTTCAAAGTGAAATTCAGTTCGTGTAAAGATTATGGGGGCAATTTTTTTTCAATTCCTGGGGGAACTGAGCTAACTGTAAGCTAAATGTGAAGACTACTAACTACAGTAGTATGTAGCCCAGTCATAACTATTAGAATCTATAAAAGTTGAGATTTCCAGTCTTTCTTCTTTCACTTTTCCCTATCACCTTTGGATTTATTTTCCATTTGCAATCATTAAATAAGTGTTTTCTTACATTTCTACATTCTCTAGGATGACCACATAAATTATGATCCAGACTGTGACACTTTTGAGAGACAAAGTGGACACTAACTCAAGAAAGATAACAACACCCTTCGTCATTTAATGAAAAATAAGTCAGGTTTGATAGAAAACATCAAACTCCTTTAGGATCTGACTGATCAGATGTCAATAACCCCAAAGAGATAAGCTCATGGGTTTTCGCTCATGGGTTTTCTTTTCAAAATTTCCTTGTATAGTATACTTTTCCTGATTTGTCACCCCCTGCCATGTCTGTTCAAATTTATTCAATCTTAAATCCAGCAGATTTCTAATCAGACATTTAATCAGCTTCTCCTCAGGGATCTTCGGATTCTCAAGGAGGACAGTCACTCACCTGCAACTGTTTCCTGAGACTCTACTCCGGCATTCCTGGCTCCTGCCTCCACATCTACACTCAGGGAACTGGCCCCACCAACTGGCAATGCTATGGCTGCAAAGCACCTTTCAGACTTCTCATCTTGGGAGACCCTAACCTTTGGGGCCTGGGTGCTCTACCTTCTTCCCCTACCTCCCATCCTGCTCAACAGACATCACCCCAATTCCGCTCGAAGCAGTCAGAAGGGCCAACGTCGCCCACATTCCCGTCCTTATCAAAAATGGGGGAATGTAAGGTAGAAAACAGCCTTTTTGTAATTAATTTTCACATCCCCTCTCTAGAAGCACAAGGCAGTTCCTACCCCAGGGGTTTCCTCTCCCAATCTTCCACCTGGGAAACAAATAGTTTTCACACCCCAGTCCCTGCCCCAGGGGGTTCCGCTCCGGAATCTTCCACCTGGAAAAACAAGGCCTAACCGTTCAGGTTAGCATATCAGAGAGAAGGCCGCCACTGCTTACCTGCCCCCAATTTTAAAATGACCAATCCCTAGCTCGCCACGCGGTTTTGTA
>CM053403.1:117194712-117256725 GCA_028644305.1 Xerus rutilus
ACAAATAGTTTTCACACCCCAGTCCCTGCCCCAGGGGGTTCCGCTCCGGAATCTTCCACCTGGAAAAACAAGGCCTAACCGTTCAGGTTAGCATATCAGAGAGAAGGCCGCCACTGCTTACCTGCCCCCAATTTTAAAATGACCAATCCCTAGCTCGCCACGCGGTTTTGTAGCGGGCTCTATAAAATCCCTCCCGCGCATCCCCTCTTCCTCTTTTCCTCTTCGCCCGGGCGCCCACTCCCCTGAATAAAGGATTTCCTGGCTGTACAGAGGTCTGGCTAGCCGCTACCCTAACACTAACCACATGGGACCCTAGAACAATACATAATAAACCTGCAGCGACCTGGACACATCAGGCTATACAGGTTACTGCTGTCCTTGTTTAAAATTATAAACATTCCAATTGTTTCTACGACATCAGCTCTTTGAAAATGACTCCTAAATGTATATCTTATATCAAGCTCAACTCCTTCTAATTCTACTTAGTCTATTTTTTATTTTTTCAAATTAGTTATACATGACATTTTGTATTTCATACATTGCATTTTGCCATATCATACATAAATGGAGTATAACTTCTCATTCTTCTGGTTTTACTAACATTCTATTGTGTATATGTGACACATTTTCTTTTTTCACTCATCTGTTGAAGGGCACCTAGGTTGGTTCCATAGTTTAGCTATTGTGAGTTGAGCTGCTATAAACACTGATGTGGCTATGTCACTGTAGTATGCTGATTTTAGGTCCTTTGGGTATAAACTGAGGAGTTGGATAGCTGGGTCAAATGGTGAATCCATTCTAAGTTTTCTGAGGAATATTTATTATTTTTTTCACAGTGGTTACACCAATTTGCATTGCCACCAGCAATGTATGAGTGTATCTTTTTTCCCCATATCCTTGCCAACATTTATTATTGCTTGTATTCTTGATAATTGCCATTCTAACTGGAGTGAGATGCAATGTTAGAGTAGTTTTGATTTGCATTTCTGTAATTGCTAGAGATAATAAACATTTTTTCATGTTTGTTGATTGATAGCATCTTCAACAAATGGTGCTGGGAAAACTGGAAATTGATATAGAGCAAAATGAAATTAAACCCCTATCTCTCACTCTGAACAAAACTTAAGTAGATAATGACTTAGGCACTAGATCAGAGACCCGGTGCCTAATAGAAGAAAAAGTTGGCCCAAATCTCCACCATGTTGGCTTAGGAATTGACTTCCTTAACAAGACTCCTAAAGCACAAGAAATAAAAGCAAGAATCAGCAAATGGGATGGTATCAAACTAAAAACCTTCTTCACAACAAAGGAAACAATCAAGAATTTGAAGAGAGAGACAATAGAATATGAGAAAATCTTTGCCACCTACACTTAAGATACAGTATTAATCTCCAGGATATATAAAGAACTCAAAAACCTTAACAGCAAAAAACCCAAATAACCCAACCAATAAATAGGGAAATGAACTGAACAGACACTTTATGGAAGAAGAAATACAATCAATCAACAAATATGTGAAAAAATTTTCAACATCTGTAGCAGTTAGAAAAATACAAATCAAAACTATACTTAGAATGTTTTTTTAAAATACTTTTTAAAAATAGACCATGTACTTAATTCTCTCATAATACAACTTCTCTGTCATAAACTAATGAGAATGAGTCCTCTACCTCAATTGAACTGTGTAATATTTGCATTACTACCTTACCTGTGTTTTATTTTACTATTTACCAATGTATGAAATTTGTTGACTTTCAAGCAGCATTGTAACTTCTTTGATAACTCTAAATTTCCTCCTATGTGCAGTTTTCCTAATGTCTTGTTTTGGTTTTGGTTGTAGTAGACATTGAATAAAAATGTATTGATCTCCCTAAAAACATTAATTTAACATTAACATTAATTTATGGGTTATATTAGGACTGCATCATTTTACTCCATCATCAGTATTAGTAATAATTGTTTGCAACATGTTTATTTCTGGTGACTTTTTTTCCTTTTGTAAAGAACTGAATACCATGTTATAGGAGTGACTTTTATTGTTTAAAATGGATATGAAAAATGGTTCATGACCATTTTTCTAGAAACAAATTTTCCTGTTTACATTCAACAGTAGGCATTCAATGATTCTAATACAAGCAAAAGTATATTCATTGAAGTTGATAATAATTTTGGCTCGATGGAAGTTTTTATGTTGTTTTAGAATTGAATGTTTTGTATGACTCAGTAAGTGGCTTAAATTTAAAAATTATGTTAATTATGATTAAATAAAATTATAAAGGCTTGGCAATTTATAAAAATAACTTTTATTCAAAATATAGAACAAAATTTTATGTGCTACATAAATGTATTTGTAAAAATTTTCATTTTTTACTTTTTAGTCTGAGTAAAATTTTCTGAATACATACGTGTTTAGAATTCATTTTGTGAACTTATCCCAAGTTTTATTTTATTTTTAGAGGTAAAACATCTTTATTGAAGCCATAATAAACCTTAAGAGTTTTTCTGTTTGTATAGCATTTCTTGTGGTATTTTATACAAAGTTGTAGAATATACTCAATAAATACTGATTGCATAATTTGACTTTTGCTTTTCCCAAAAGTTCTTCTTCTTTTTTTATGTTTATTTTTACTTTTTAATTAATTATTTTATTTATGTATTCTACTTAGGTATACATGATAGCTAAATGCATTTTGAATCATTGTACATAGATAGAGCACAACTTTCATTTCTCTGGTTGTATGTGACATAGAGAATCACATCAATAAATGGGCCAAGGAGTTGAACAGACACTTCTTAGAAGAAGATACACAATCGATCAACAGACATATGAAAAAATGTTCAACATTTCTAGCAATTAGAGAAATGCAAATCAAAACTACCCCAAAATTCTTACCTGGAGCATAAATCACTAAAATCTAACACTAAAGTTAGAAGTTCGTGCAGATTTAACATTCAATCTCTGCCTTTAGTAGCCTATTAAGCATATTATTTTTTAGTGTTTGAAAATTACGCAATAATTCTAGAGGACTACTATGTTCTTTCTAGAGGATAAAACTTCATTTTACCAAATCATTTCAAGAAACTTATCTTTGAATTCCTACAATTAGTGAAGAATAGGTGAACTGCCATGATAAGAAAATAGAGTTCCAGACTTTGTATAGATTTCTACTTCTTGGAATGAGTATTTTAAGATATGTGGAGTTTATCAATCTATCACAGGCAAGAATCCCATTAACTGACACTATGGCTTCTATTATTGGCATCTTGGTGCCCCCCAAATTTATTGTGGAAGTCCTAAACCCCAGTACTTCAAAATACGACCTATTTGGAGATGAAATCTTTATAGAAGTAATAATGTTAAAATAAAATTATTTAGGGCCAGTCCTTAATCCAATCAGCCTGATGTATTTTAAGAAGAAATTTAGATGCCACAGGTATGCTTGCACAGAAGAAAGACCATGCAAAGACACCTTGACCTTGGACTTCTACCTTCCAGAACAAGTTAGCTTTCTTCTGTTGAAGGCACTCAGTCTATGGTAATTTGTTATGGCAGCCCTAGCAGACAAATGAATGTTTAAATTTTCATTCCCATTGCTGGGCAGACTGACAATGCTCTCTTGAAGACCTACTTAACTAGTCTGTTTTATGAATTCCCTTGCCCCACCCTGGACAGACTGTTCACTCACTGCCTCAGACACTACCTGGACAGTATCACTCTAAAGACTTTTGCCTCAAGTCCCAGGCCAATTAACCTTCTTCCATGCTTGACTAAATTTCCTCATCACTCACAATGTGTAAGTGCAGCTTTCAACTGTAACATGTTACATGAAATAAAATGTAAAATGGAGAAATATGAACTTTTTGTTCTGCTTTTATTGTAGTATGAAGTGGAAGTGCAAGTCCTTTTAATGACTGCTCTGGGAGCTAATTAGAATGATTAGCAAGTGCTGCTCTCTGCAGGAGCAAGATTCAGTAGCAGGATACCAAAGGATCCAGCCAAAAGATCACGTAATTCTCTACCTCCTTAATATCTTCATTGTTAAGTTGATGTGCCATCAGTCTGATGAAGGGCACTGGTGGCCTTCATAACGTGGTGAGAGGGCTCTATGCGGTTAGCACTTGTAAGATATAAATTATCTGCTGGTATGGGAAGCCCATTTGTGATGTTTGCACTATTATCTTCTTCTTATGAGTAAGGAGGACAAACAACTTTGTCTCTTTTTTTGAACTTCCTCCACGACACCCATTAGAATATTCTCTATACGGAACAGCAAAACCTAAAAATGTGCTCACCTTAGGGTGTATACATCATGCTGAGTCAAAAATCGTTGAAGGTCTCCATTTTTTTTGTTCAACTTTTTTTCCAATTACTTTAGTATATCTCAGTAGAGATGCATAGTTATGTTAGTATAAGCTTGCCATTTCTATAACCTGTATAACCTCTACTGCCATTCAGTATTAATTGAAGGTCCCAGGTATACAATTCTGCTACTTTTTCGTTGTTACTTTGGCTCACCTTTTAGGTACTATGCTCCATTCAGCTATCAATCAAAACTGGATACTGACTTTAGGAATCATATAGTCTAGTATGGGTGATAATTCATGTGTACAAATAGCAAAAAACAAGATGTCCAGGGGTTTGCTTTGGACAGGTGAAGAATACACTTTCACTATTGCCTTTCTGTATTCATAGATGGCTAGGAGAGAGAACCCTGCCTAAAAATTTGATAATCCTAAACAGGAAAATGTTATTTTCCATTTTGTTCCGATACTTTTTGCTACAAAAGATCTGGGAGTAGATACTAATGTATGGAGCAATCTCAAGTTTTCTCCTATGCAAATGATATTTCTGGAACCTGCTTGGAATAAGCAGTAGAAAGCAAAATGTCACAAAACAGTAATGGAAATGTGGGGGCTTAAGATTTGCACTGAGAAAGGAGAGAAGAGCCTTAGGAGAAGAAAAGCTCCCCTAAATCATGATAATCTAAGACTTTAATGACGAAAAAAGATAGAATAATTTATCTCTTGCATGTAAATAGCCCATAAACCCCTAGAACCACAACATTCCAATATCTGTTGTTGCTGACAAATTGATGCTTTGAAATTTCTCAATCAAAATTTTAGAAAAATCTCATGTAGTACTCCCTCTTTTGTGCTAGTGGGCCTTTAGGGAATGAAGCAATTTGAGATTCAATATATTGAGACATAGTGTAGAAAGACTATTGCAGTCATTTGGAATAGAACAGAGTGTTATGGTTTGGATGTGAGGTGTACCCCTAAAGCTCACCTGTGAGACAATGCAAGAAGTTCAGAGGAGAAATGACTGGGTTGCAAGAATCTTAACCCAATCAGTGAATTAATCTCCTAATTGGGATTAACTGAGTAGTAACTGCAGTGGTAAGGTGTGGCTGGAGGAGGTGGGAAGTGGAGTGTGGCGTTGGAGTATATATCTGTATCTGGTGAGTGGAGTTTCCCCCTCTGCTCTCCAATCACTAAGTAAACTTTTTCTCTGCCACACTTTTCCGCCACCTTGTTCCTGTCTCACCTAGAGCCCTGAGGAATGAAGCTGGTTCTCTATGGATTGAGACCTCTGAAACAATGAGTCCTCAAATAAACTTTTCCTCCTTTAAAATTTTTCTTGTCAGATCTTTTAGTCATAGCAGCAAAATAGATGACTAAAAAAGTTAGGATCAATAATGTAGTGAGGACCAAAAACCTTGATAGAATGAAATAATTTACCAGAAAAAAATATAATTTATATCACAACTCCCAGTGCAAACCCTTACAGTCTCTCTCAGAGTTAATAGGAGAATAGAAAGTGATTTCCGGCTATGTATACAATAAGGGTTGCCACTGTACCTCAGGTAGAAAAAAACTAAGAAAGCATCTGGGCAATGTAGGAGATGAAAATAAATACCTGGGTTACAGTCTGAGGTTACCTCAAAGAGATTGATGGAGCTCGATGTATGTTCAGATAGGGAAAGAGCAGTGTGTAGAAAGTACTCGAGAGGGTGTATTCTAGGTGATTGCCAGCTATGGATTGGAGGCAAAAAACATTTGCTAGAAGTCTTCCTTTAATTTCTGGATTATTATTCGATTTTCTTTTTTCTTTTTATTTTTTGGTACCAGGGTTTGAACTCAACGGTACTTAACCACTGAGCCACATCCCCAGCCCTCAGCACTTTTGTATATTTTCTATTTGGAGATAGAGTCTCACTAAGTTGCTTAAGTCCTCGCTGAGTTGCTGAGGCTGGCTTTGAACTCTCAATTCTTCTGCCTTAGTCTCCCAAGCTACTGGGATTACAGGTGTGCACCATTACACCTGGCTTCTAATCTATTTTTAAAGACACATTCTTCTCTTTAAGACACTTATCTTCCTCTGGCCTTGTTTCTAATCATGATTTGTCCAACTTCAATCTATGAAAACTATTTTCTTCTTAATAGACACATGGATGACAAATTATTTTATTTCTAATTAAGAAATACACATTAAAATTTAAATATTGTATCAATGAATTATGTACATTTTTAAACATACATTACTTAATTCTCTATTCTGACTTTCTTTCGTGTTTACCTAGTCTGCAGTCTTTTTTTAAAAAAATTTTTTTAGCTGTATTTGGACACAATACCTTTATTTCATTTATTTATTTTTATGTGGTGCTGAGGATTGAACCCAGTGCCTCACATGTGCTAGGCAAGCACTCTACTGCTGAGCCACAACCCCAGCTCCAAGTCTGCAGTCTTATGTAAGTCAAAGTCACCTAGTGGAACTGAAGTCAGTGGTCATATTTTTATGGACCAAAATAATGAAAACAAACAAAATAATGAAAACAAACCAAAATAATGAAAACAAACAAATCAGTAGTTATTTGTGTGCTTTAGAGAAAAAGACTCTGTAAAACTCATATCCTCAAATGCTATTCTTTTACAATCCATATATCTTCTTATAATATCCTATGGAATAAAGAATCTTGAAGAGAAATGGGCCTCAGTTAAGTGTGTATGATGGTTCATAAGTCATTTTATTATTTTATAAAATATTTTAGTTTTTACTATTGCCAGTCATTAAGTCATGTCTATAATGCCTCATATATTCTATACTACAATCTTCTGGGATAGGTACTATCACAATTGCATTTTACTTATGAGGAAACAGAGGCCTAGGGGTTGTTCAGTAACTCAACAAAGTCAGTACCCACCAAATAGTGGAATCATATCTGAAAACAGGTGGCGTTATTCCCAAGTTCACACTTGGATTTACCATCTTTGATAGCCACACAATCATGGCATCATTATAAATTTACTGTTATATATTGCATAGTAGTTTAGTTGAGAAAACAAAATTGAGTGCCTGTTGAAATTGAGTGCCTGTTACTGTCCTCTGAACAAGTAACGCGGGTGAGTATGGTGTAGTAGTGTCAGAGTCAGGCACTCTCTTCTAGCCTTTCTTCTAAACAGCATTTCTAGGCAGATCAATAAACTCTATTCCTACTACAAGGCTGGCTCAGAAGGCCCTGTGGCCCTTTAAGAGGGCATGACACTGACCCAAAGGCACAATGGTTGAAGGCCGAGTCTGCTCTTGTGTGTATTTATGAATCGTTAATTATAGTGTAATTAATTATTTGCAGTACTTAAAAGTAGCTAGGTTTCTGCCCAACTTTTGATAATTTTTTTTCCTTTACTAACTTTCCCCTAGGAAGGTGAAGTGACTGATCTAATTGAAAATTTGAGATGACTATATATGCTTTGGTTAGTATTTCCATGTTTTTGGGGCAGTGAATTGCTACTGGGATTGGGCTAGTTGGCTTCTTTAGAAACTGGAGGAGATGGAGCATTGCTGGGACTGGCTGGGCATCATGTCTAAGTTTGAGTGTTAGCAAACCAAAGTGGCCAAAAGACTTCAGCCACCGACTTCTCTCAGTCCATGGGGCAAGAAAGGGGATATTTTTGTTTGGAGCCACCATATATAAACAAGCAACTGGTTATTAGATAAAATTGTATTTTCCAACAGGAAGAAAACAACTGGTGAATATCTGGGCCATCATTATCCAGAAAAATAGTTAATATTTTAAATAACTGTCACCTTTAAATATATGTATGCATCTATTTCTAAAACTTCCAGTGTCTTAAAATGTGCCTCTCCTTGCCTGAAATCAACAGCAATACTCTAAACACATCATATAACTTAGAAATATTGATCCTAAAATATTTGGGACATCAATCATAGGAAATATGTTTTCTATATAAAATTAATAATTCCATTTTTGTCACATATATTTGTCATTTTGATTCTTATAGTCTTGCTTTCCCCAAGAGCTAGACTTATCTCTATAGCCAGTCAACTCCATCAGTAGTGCATTCATTTAAATTTTAATATCAATATTGTAACCATGTTATAAAGTTTATCACTCATAGCTTTTTTAGTATAGTCACATAGAACCAAGAACAGAATCGTAATTGCACAAAGGGGCCATTCAGTAGGCTGGCTAGGTGGAAATCACATACCTGAGCCCAGATTAAACTCTGTGCAGCAAGTGAAAGATCCAATTGGGAGGCCAGGGGACTTGGTACTTTCTTTATTCTTCTTGCCTTAGGCTTGTGTGACTCACTGAGGTGATTGCTTTCAACAGGCAGATGTGAACTATATATTTCTGTACATATCAGCCATATGGTTACATCACAAATATGCTAAATTCTGGCCCCTTTTACAATGCTGAAAAGGCGAATGAGCAACATTCAGTTAGAACTGATTTATATGGAAGTTATTACCTACAACATCTGTATTCCCAACACCAGTAGACTTAATGTGACCAAATTTCCTGGTAATGATATACATTGACCTTCAAAGAACATTTCTTTCTTACTTTCCTGCAAAAGGAGAACAATCACCAGTCTCTCCACTTGAATTTAATGCACTTTTACCTATGGCAGCTTTTGAGAGTAGCTTGCTAAAGAATTGGAAAGGTTGATGTACCTTCACTTGGTAACATTCTCTGGGAAAACAGAATGCTAGTCTTTTGCCTCTGGAGTTAGTACACTAGACAATGAAATGCAAAAGCTGAACAAAGATAAATGTCCTATTTGTCATGAGGCTATGTGAAAATGGAAGGTTTTTAATCACTGAAAAAACCCTGCCATGTCATCTCCATTTCTCTGCAAGCACAGGGTTGTTCCCTTTGGTATAATCTCCATTTTTCTCCCTGTCCAGAACAAACTTAAATGATACCAGATGTTGACTGTCCAGCGATATTTCTCTCATTTCTTATCTGGAAAATCAAGTTTCTCTTTTCCTCACTTTATGAAAATTTCCCATTTCATTTCAAAACAAAATGGAACAAAAAAGAGTGAAACAAAACTTAACAATGTATTAATTTCAGCCGATCATGAAAAATGTTAATTATGCTCTGTACCAATTATTAAAGAAATATTTATTAAATGAGCACTCAGAGTACGAAACTACACCACATTCAATTTGATCCCAAACCAGTAATATAAGAATGCAAAAATATGAACACTATTTTATGTGGAAATGATTATAAATAAACTTGTTATGTTATATAAATTTTATGAGAATCAAACTGACAAAATGTTTGAATTGAATATTTTCTTCTAAAATAACTATTAATATTTGGTAAGTCTCACAACCAATAACTTTCTTACCAGTTCATAAGGAGATGCTTTTTCTGGGAATGGGAGTCCTAAGCAAAACGGAGAGTCTCCTGTAAATTGGGTCCAAAATTTAGAAAAGTGTCAGTTGTCAATATGATTTTGAATCTAAATACTCAGTAAATCTGTGTGCTGTATATTGAATACAGTATATATCCATGCATGAACCAAGCAAATGACTGTATAATTTATTAGGAAATCATCTAAAATAATGCTTCAAAGCATGGGTTTCAGAGGAAATAAAATTGACCAAAGAGAGTCACAAAAATGTATGAAGTAGATTCATATTCAGATATGCATAGGTTATGGATGGTATAAGATTAAGCCATGATTAACATAGGACAGTGGCTATGTGAATTTCCAGGGGAGACATACCAAACACTACAGATTGCATGGCTTACATAACAGATAATTATTTTCTCATACTTCTGGAAGCTGGAGGTCCAATATCAAACTGTTGGCAGGTTTGTTTTCTTCTGAGGCCTTTGTCCTTGGCTTGCAGGTGGCGATTCTTTACCATGTGAGCACATCCTAGGTGTATTTCTGTTTACATCCTAATATTATCTTCTTATAAGGAAATCAGCTACATTGGATTAGGGCCCACCCTCAAGTTTTTATTTTTAATTGAATTGCCTCTTTAAAATTGCTAATTCCAAACGTAGTAACGTTTTAAGGGTCTGGGGATTGGACTTCGCCATATAAATTTTGGAAAGACAATTCAATGGCAAACAGTGGCCAAGAATCTGGAAGAAAGTCAGGCATCCCAGCAGATGCCAGCATGGATGGGTGACATCAACTGAGAAACAAATGCCTGCTCTGACCCATGTTTTGTAAATCCCTAAAACTAGAAGCAACTGTGTGATATTTTTAATGGATTAAAAAAAAAAACAACAACAACAACACTGAAATGACTAAGGTTGCCCTGAATTAACTAAGATTGATTTCTGCTCTCTGAAAAACATCCATTAACTTTGTTATAGGAAAAGAGAAAAGTAGCTTTTTCTCTGGTCTGTGTCTGTGACCTGAGATTATAGTCACTACAAATATACTGTCTACAGTACTTGGCCATACCAGGATACTGGACTACACATAATTGAAAGGGACTCAAGCTAATTATTAAAAAAAATCAATTTATTAAAAAGTTTCAGGGAACTTACTGAATTAATGGAAAGCTGCACAGAGCAGATAGAGTAATGACAAGAACCAAGAAGTTTCAGAAAGACAAGAAGTGGGGAGAAAGAAGCAAAATAGCATCCTTATAGTCGAAGAAGCCTGGGCAGGTGCCGAGAACACAATCCAGTGAGCTGCCCGCCCTTCCCCAGGCTGTGTAACTGGTGGCTGTCCTGGTTCTTGCATCACTCATTTGTTCTACACAGTAAGGCATGTGTTCATTCCCTGGGCGGCTCTGGAATAAGGAGAGGAAGATCCAGACTTTGACTTTGTACCAGAAGACAGAATTTCCCTCAATTCAAGACCATATACAATGAGATCAAGATCATTGCTCAGCCGAATACAGATGGGGAAGTCAAAATGTGACAACTGTCATTGTACTGGCATATAAAAAGCACCCAGATGAACAGTTGTTGCTGATTTTCTGATAATTATCACTGTATGCTCTCACACTCAATGAATAGTGCAAACTCAAAATTTCCTCAGGAAGTCCAAAGAGGGAAGGTCAACCTAGCCTAGATGGGTTGGACAGAGTTTAATAGAGGATGTCAGAATAAGCAGATGCTGAAAGATGCACAGAGTCTGAACGTTTAGAAGGTGAGAAACTGCAGAATGCAGGGAAGGGAAGTGTGAGCTTGATGGAGGCAGACGGGAGATAAGGTTCCTCTGGCAAGTTCTGACGTATCAGCTCGGAAACTTCCAGAGGGAGCTGCCCAGAGAAACTCTTGTGTTTCCACAAGGAGGATTTTGATTTATTGGTCAAAAGGAAGCCATTGCCAGTTCTTGAGCAGCAATTTCCCAAAGGTCCTACATCTCCTTTGTTTGAAATTTAAGGACAGAACAGCAGAAGTTGTTCAGGGGCCTGGGAACCTCAGCTGTCATCAATTTTCCTTTTAGCTACTGTTAGGAAATTCTCTTATACCTAATATTTCTTCTTCTCTGGAAATCTTGTTAATGCTTCTCTTTCATATTTTCCTTTGGATTTAAACAAACATTATCATATCTTCTCTGTTTTATTTCCTTATTTAAAATGACTTCAAAAAATGACTTTTGCTCCATTTTATCATGGACAGTAAACTCATTTTGATCTTTTTCTCTAATGTAAACAAGTTTTGATTTAGAATTGGGCAATGTTTTCAGTAGCGAACAGAAACAATAAAAGCACGAGCAAATTAGCAGGGCAATTTTTAGTCCTTTAAGATTTTCACAGACTATTGATTTGTGAAATCTGTGTTGTATATAAATATATTTTATTGCAACCTTTTCATCTTAGCTTTAAAATAAGATCCCCCCCATGCTTACTTTATGGAATTTTTTTTTTTTTGGTACTGGGGATTGAACTCAGGGGCACTCGACCACTGAGCCATATCCCCAGCCCTATTTTGTGTTTTATGTAGAGACAGGGTCTCAATGAGTTGCTTAGTGCCTCGCCATTGCTGAGGCTGGCTTTGAACTCGCGATTCTCCTGTCTCAGCCTCCCTAAGTGCTGAGATTACAGGCTTGAGCCACCGCGCCCTGCTACTTTATGGAATTTTTGAGGGAGTTTATTTTTCTCTGAAGTCTTTGATACAGATGGCTAATTTTGTTCTGTATGAAAGTCAATTCAGATCCAGTTACTGCCTCAACTCCTGCCCTCTGCCTGTGCTTCCTCTGCTTTTGATCTTACTCACATTCTTAATAAAGTATTGAACTGGGCACAATGGAAACTTCTAGAGCAGAAAGCTGTGGAGAAGGGTTGAAAATGAATTATGCCTCCATTGAAGATTTTCATCACCGAATCCATGCAAGGTGATGCTGATGTTCTTATAATTTTGAAGCAAGGTCTGTTTTTCCAGCACCTTGATGCAAGGCAGGACTTCTGATTAGTCGTGATAATCTAATGTGAACCTCATGGAGGAGATTGAGGTCTCAGAAACAACAGATTGCACAGAATGCTATATAAGTGAGTGAAGCCACTCTAGGCTCTCTACTTACCTCAACTGCTGATGACTGCAATTGAATGAATGAATCCAAGTTAGACCAGCAGAAGAACTGCCCAAATTGCCTATGCACAAAATCATGGGAAATAATAAAGTACTATTATTTTATGGTACTCTTTGTTGGGAATTATGTAAAAGAAACAATAAAAACTATCAGCTATGCTTAGTATTTTAAAAATAATTTTCTCTTGGCTCAATTCGTCAGGTTTCTTATCTATATAATATCAAATATGATTCACTTTCAATGATATACTATGCACAATAGTTCAGAACTTGTTTATGATAAACCAGTTGTAAAATGAGCAATATTTCCTTAGGTCATTGAACCAATATGGGACAATTAAAATCCAGTGTTTTGTACACAGTTTTTGTATGTCAGGCTTATAGGATTGATCACAGTATTCTATATCACAAAAGATTATTTATTCAGAATATTTATTTCTTAAAATTAAGTTAATACTGCAATGTGGATAAGATTGTTCATCTCTGTGAAGCAGAATATCCTGATCTCTGCATGGTAACCTATATTAAAACAATATAATTCAAGATCCATAGATGATTGTTTTAATGGCATTATATTATCACAGGGTCCTGCTGCCTCTTCTCAATGAGGAGTAAGAAAATCCAGCATTTCATCCCAGCACATAGAAGCTCTCCCACTCTGCACAGTGCTGGACACTCTGGTTCTTATTCTCCATCATTTTGCCTCTTTGGTGTTAACTCGTTTTATTCAGTTTTTATTTATATTTATTTTTAACTGCGATATAAAATTTTAAAAAATTATGCATGTGCTTAAAGACCTTTCTAGACATGCCAGCAATGCATTCCTGACATCACTATACGTGACCTTTATTTTCCTGACTGTGCCATCTAATGGAGAGTGGGAGTGCTCCCTCATAGCACATTCAACACCCACGTACTTCTGTTTATGTGAAGACTTTACAAGTCTTATTCCACCTTTTGTAACATGTTATATATTCCTCCTGCATCCCAAGTGAAGTACATAGAAGTCTTAGCCATGTTTACCTCTTTGTCACAACCTTAAAGTTGAGATAATTATTTACATTTGTGCTGAATACGTGCAACCCAGGCTTTATTTATATATCACATGTTCAAGTTCCTTCCTAGTATACTTTAGTGCATTGTTTTCAAATAGTGATAAAGCCAAAATATCATTTTAAAAGAAGTATGGCTTAGAAGGGTTCAGCTTTACTGATTTTATAGCTCTCTCGTTCAATACATAATTACTGGATAGTTTTATGCCAATGAAAAAGTGATATTTAAGTGGTTACATTAAGCACTTTTCCTCAAAATTAATGCTTTTGTTTATTTTTACACATTCTCAAATTTTTATACTTCTACCTCTTTTATTCCTATCACTAAGATCATTCCACCAGCTCTGCTCTTGCCTGCCTCCTCACCAAAAGAAAACTAAATAAATGAAATATTCTGTTGAAATGAGACTGGAATGTAAGTTTTTGAAAAATTTATCATTCATTGTGTTCATAAACTTCTTCAACAGTGTTACAGATTTTTGTAAGCATCTCAAATGTAGTTCGTTTAATCAGTATGAAAAAACAATGGCTCATTTTCATATTTTTTAATGAGAAAAGCAACTATGTCATGAAAATGAGAAAGTTAGGGAAGAAAGAGAAAGTTTTCTGACACCATATTTTCAGTATTCTAGTCATAATACTTAAATTTCTACTCTGTCTAATATATATAATAACTAAGGAGAGATTATCCTTTTAAAACATAAGCACAACTATTACGGTCATTTCAAGGGAGTTTTCAGGCAAAACGTTTGATTGGCACTTATGAGGGCAACAGTGAGCCTTTGGAGAACTAGTTATCTCCTCCGAATATTTGTTTGGGTCAGAATGAGCTCAAGGGTGTAACAACCGCAAGCCTTTTCCTTTCGGACTCAGATCTAACCATGACCTGTCAATAAGATGTCCTCTGCCATCCCCAAGTGTCCTACCTATTCACTGAAAGAGTAGATCATTTCCTGTTCAACAGTTCAAAATTGCCTCTGATTCAGCTGAAACACATGGAGTCAATCAATGTCCATTAGCCCAGAGCAAGCATTTCAGCCACAGCAGCAGCTGTCAGTTCAGGTCAAATTTGTCCTGACAGTGGCCATTGTTATTATCACCATGAAGATAGGAACAAAAGTTACACTGATATCAGGTTTCAGTTCATTTTGTCAACAAAGACAATGAACAGCCAACAGGACAAATTCAATGACTATCTGTTTTCTAAAACTGTAAAGGAAAGCACATGTAAGTTTGCTGATACTTCCGATACATTATTCAGCTACTTTGGTTCTTGTGTACCCTAGGAATTGACTTTGAGATTTATTTAGACATGTATACATTGGACACAGACTTGTTAGGAGAAATGGGTCCAATGAAAGCTGAAAGAGGATATAAGCGTGTGAGTGTGTGTGTGTGTGTATGTGTGTGTTTCGTTCTCTTTCCTTTTTTCATGAACAAGAATGTTATGCTAACTCAGTTCTTTTCTGGATAAAAAATGTGAAGGTATGTGAAAATAACATCTTTAGCATAGATTGCCTGACTGGCATAGATTTGCAATTATCACATGTAATGTTAGCTTTGATTATTTTTTGAACATATCTGCACATTTAAATCCCTAACTAGGCTGAGATCTACTTGGGCATCAGAGCTTTGTTAAATATAATCATTATACCTGCAATAGTAAGAGTAATGAGAAGAGCAATACATAGCTCCTATTCATCGAGTTCTTTGGTTGTTCCGGCCTAACCAAACGCTTGCCATATATATCTCATTTAATCCTTAAAGTCATTCAATGAGTTAGCTATTATCCATATTTTACAGATGAAAGAACTGAGATTTATATTTAAGTAACTTTCTCAAGGTTATGTTTTGCTAAAGGTTCTGTCACCAAAACAAGTGCATTTGCAAGCCAGCTCATTGGAATGAGACATACACCCTATTATTTTTGTTCTTAGTAGCAACAGCAGTTGCTGCAACAGCATTAGCACCTGTAGCAGACTACTGTTTACTTTTCCTGTCCCTAATTAGATGGTTTGTGTCTTGAATCTGCCTGCTCCTGTTTTTATCCTTATGGCCCATGAATCTCCTATATGCTAATATAAAGTTGAGGAATAACTAGAGAGCGTTACTATGGTCCTAGCTTTTAGCCTTGATCCTAGAGGACCACTTCTCTGTAAGAGGGTTACATAAGTCAGGAGCTTTCTCCATATGGGAAAACATTAAGTATGGAAATATGATGAAGAGATTTCACTGTACATTCTTTGGAATAATTTGCAACATTAGCTCAAATGCATGTCCTCCATGGTAGAGCAACTACACAAGTAATAAACCTCATACCTGACACAAAATATATAACATTCAGTCTTTTTAGGCACACTTGATTTCTCCTGATTTATTAATAACTTTCTCGGAGTTAAATGATTTTTCTTATTACACATTGCTTTGTTATCTCAGTGTGAAATGACCTCAGCAAAACAATTGCTACACCTAAATTTTCTCATGATAACCTTTTAATTTTACGTTTGCCAAACATATGACATGGTCTGTTTTATAGCTAACAACATGGGTAGGCAAAGATAGGAAAGATAGATGAAAGCAGAAATGTACAAATAGGACTTTGAGAAACTGTTTAAGAAGTCAAAATGTAGAGAAACTAAATCTGATTCATTTTCTTCTCTTGCAACTACTTTTAAGCACATCATAACATTCTTGAAGCAACAACATTCCTACAAAGCTAATAACACAATTGTTCTTCAAGTGACAGGTGATAGATTATAACACAACCTTAAAAATTTTAAAATGTTTCTTAAAATGATAAAGGGACCAAAGCCATTAGCATTCTGAGTATATAAGTTAACTTATCTTGGTATTTTAATTACATAATATTGTTTTATTGAGGAACATAAATAAGTTCTCATCTCAGTTTGACATTGAATATGGTTTTTTGTATTTTTGTTTTGTTTTGTTTTTTATTGTGTTTGTTGTTAGAAGATTCATCACTGGAAGAAAGAAAGAAATCTTGGGGCTGCTAAGCCACTGAGGCCAAGGCTGAAATGACACCAAGAAAATCATAAATGCTGATTTATCATTATTGCTGCTAAATAATTTGATTTGTTAGACCTATTTGATTACTGAGGCAGGTGACCTACCTAAATACATTTTAATAACGAATATTAGGGCAAAAGGGAAAGTGAATCTGTTTCTGTAAGTACTGATGAAAGCCAATATGACTTCTAAAGATTTGCACAATGTGAGTTTCTATGGTTCATTAAACTATCTTTGTGAAGAGAATGAACAATATTTCTTACTCTCAAGAATATGAGAGTTAACAATTTGTTAACTCTTTCTTGCAAGTATTAATTCTTATTCTCACAAAAACAGTTTGAGAAGTAGATATTATTAATCACCTTGTGCAGGCGAGGAGACAGAGGGCTAGAATAGCTCAGTGATTTTCCCGAAACATCAGTAAATAGACATTGTTATAATTAGGAGTTGAACCCAAGTCTGTTTGGGGGCAAAGACATCAGTACAACATTCTGCCTCCTGGTTTATAGTAAATTGAGCACTCAAGTCTGTTTATTTTAATCTAATATGTGATTATGATCCTCAATAAATTCTAAAATAAATAACCACCCTCCATTAATAATTACAGTCTGAAAAGATAATTTAGCCAACAAAGAGACTGTTTTTTCTCACGAGGAGTAAACACATAGTTATTGTAGGCAAGTCAATCAAATATGTAACTAATTTATTAAAATTCTACACATATTTCAACATAGCTTCTGACCTGTGTACAATTGAACACATCTATCACAGAGCTTGTGAAACCTAGTACTTACTTTTGGTCACAAAGAAAGGACTGTTTGGTCATACTATACAGTTTAAAATTTTCATGCTTACATATATAATATGTAATTAAAACTCTCCCACCAGACAAAGTGTAAATGTGACAGACTAATATATGATAAGGGACTTTCCACCTGGCATGCTTTATAGGAAATCCAGAATCATTTGGATAATCAGTGTTAATCATAAATTAACACTGGCAAAGAGAAGTGATAGCTCATATGCAATCATATTTCAGTGTGCAGTTATTATACAATAATCCCTCTTTGGGCAATTCAAGAAAAGGTTTTTTATATGTAGCCAGCAAATGTTACAGTAATGTAGTTTTGGAGAGGAGTATTTCTCTTTAAAAATTTCCAACTCTCTATTTTTGATACAAATGAGTATTTGTTATAGAAAAGCAGAATTATTGCCAAGAATTAGCTTGTCCTTAGTTTTCAAAGTTTCATGACACTGTACCCAGCACTACAAAAATGAGAGGGTTTTGTTACATAGAGTGCAGGTCAGTTTTCTCTTCAGGGAAAATAAGTCTAGTAAATCGGGTTTGGCATTATTGTTAATTTAGGAAATGTTTCAGTTAGATGATTTGTAGGGGTCCTTAGTAAAAGCAGATTTTTTAAAATAAAGAGACCACAGGGAAACATTGACTGAAGGTGTGCTATTCACTGAGTGGAGATAATGTAATGGAAGTCAGCAATAAGCTCCTGGCCTGGGGGCTGGAGCTCTGTGTGAGATCTACCTACCACAGCCTGGACTGGGCCAATCTGGGTTCTTCCATTCTCAATGCTTCTTTTCAATCTATACAATGGTAGTAGGAAAACTGACTTGTAGGAAGTAAGAAGAGAAGAATTAGTTGGCACACATTAGTGCACCTGGAGGAAAGAGGCAACTGTTCACTGACAATGGAGTTCAGAAGAACTTTCTGCAGTTATAATGAAGCAGAGCGTTCTGAAGCCATGTGTGTGCCCAAGACGCTGGCCCCAGTGTCACTGACCATCCCAAGGAAAGCTATTGACCAATTTCAGTTTTAGATTTCCTGTGTGTGGAAGGAGGATGCTGAAAAGGTAACTAACTGCAAAGTTTCTTCTTTATTCTTCCTGATTCTTGACAATACAGTATTACCTGACACAAGAACTAATTTAAGTTTTAAAGAGATGGAAGCAAGGATTGTACGAAATACAATCCTGGACTAAAATTTTATCAGACTGATTAAAAGTCTTTTCATCCTTTCAAAGTCTTTTCTCTTATTAAAGCTCTTGATATAAAGTTAGCAGAATTTTCTGCTTCAGAGAGAGGAAGTCACAGTCTTTTGTTGGTAGTTTTGTAAGTTAAGTTTTCATAAGCTCTCTAAATTAAGAATGTTTGCATTTTAGCTTATGGTTTTGTACTTGATTTGCTTAGAGAAGTGGTTTAGGAAAGTACTATTAGTAAAAAAAAAAAAAAAGAAAAAAGTAAAAGTAGTTTAAAATGGTTTAGTAGCTGGGAAAGTGGATATTAAATAAGGAAAACCAAACTCAGAAATTTGAAGGATAGACTGGACTTTAGTCAGATTGTTTGCTGAGCTCTCCCTTATCTTGAGTTCTTTGTATTTCCATCTCTTGACTGGCATCTTTAGCTTTAAGATGATTTCTTCGTGGTCAGATAATAGGTGCCAGCACACTCAGTGGGGGAAATGACCACTGTTCTCAAGGTTGAATAAATGTCTTTGTTTTGCTCTGACCAGAGTAACTACAGTTGCTCAGCCTTGAAATAACTTTTACTTTTTCAGTAATGCCTCAACATGGATTAGGCCCAAGGTGGTTGGAAAAATGATGAAACAATCTTAATAGTAAAAATTACAATGCCAGATGAAAGCAGGGTGGACTCTTAGATCTGAAAATGAAGTAAATCCCATCCCAACTTTCTGGCTACAACCCAATGAGGTAGAGGAGAGTGAAGGAGAGTGGTTGGTCGAGTAACCACAGTACCACTGCAGAATTCAGCATTTCAGTAAACAGCAGGAATTGTCAGTTTCCCCACAGGAAACTTGGAGACCTGACATAGACTTCATGCATTCATAGAATTATAGCAATAGAAAGAACTTGAAGCATTTAGTTCACAGATGAGGAAACCTAAGACTCAAAGAGATTGTTACTCAAGAGCATACAGTATAACTGGAGGCAGATACCACATCACTGACACTATTCATCTTTTGCTTTCTACTAGATGTCACTCATTAATTCATTCAGTATAGAATTAACACAGCTGTTTCCAGCATCACTTACAGGGAAGTGTCAACTTCACAACCCAATGCAAACACCATCTTCTCTGTGAGGAACTGCTTCAGTCTCCTAGTCAAAAATTTCCTCTCTGTATTATGCTCTATCATAATATTTTGTACCTCTCTCAATTATTTTACTTCTTATTGTAATCTTTTTTCTCCTTTATCTCTCCAACTGGATTTTAAGTTCCTTGAGCAAAAAGGCCATTTCTTCTGCATTTCTGTATCCATCAGAGTGCTGTTCACAGTGTCTAACATGTTCTATGAATTAACATTAGACTATATGTATGAGTGAATAAATGAACCGATGATTTTTTTGGAAATGTTTGGGCTTAAGAAATAATGATTTATGAATTCCTTGATAGGAGTAGTAGACCATCTATCTCCTTCATAATTCACCAAAACCTTATTAGTCATCTCTCACTAGCAGCTAGATTTGGACCACGGGTGCTTTTGGTTCCCCAGCTGAAATGATTGAAATCTCCTCTACTCAGTTCTTTTCAACATCTCCTTCTCCTGAAGTCTCCACATGTGCAGAAAGTGATTTGACAGCTATCTTTCCCTAGTCCTATGAAGATGTAAATTCCTCCGGTCTATACCAGTAGACTCTTCTAGAAATTATTTGATAAATTTATTCTGAAATTTATTTCCTAACACTCTCAGAGTTGTTTGATTTTTATAGGCATTGTTGAGGTAGAGTTTTAAGAAATATAAATAAAATCTTTGAGTATCAAATAGCATGACAAATTAATGATGTGACCTTTAAGCACAAGATGGTCTTCTTTTTCCTTTTTTTATATAATTTCCATTTCACTTGCCCATTTATAAGGTCAACTAGCCTTTACCATGTCATGGTTCATTTCACAATATCCCTTGAAATTACATCATGGTTTTATGGTGGAATAGAAGAGAGGACCAAGCGAACATAGCAAATTTCCCTACAAGGAAATGTATTTCACTGGATCTACTGAGACTTCATTCTTCCTTGGCAAAAGTGAAACTGATGACATATTTGTTATGAGAGAAGCTGAAATTACCTGCAACGCAAATGCCACTGCCTCAAAATTATAACAAAATACTGCAGATGTCATGACATCTAGAAAGAATCTATGTTTATTAAGAGGCCCCACATTGAAAATTATAGAGGATTGAGTCTGCTTGGAGAGAGAGTCATATTGAAACATTGAAATGAGGCCTTCTATCTGTCAGTATTAAGTTATGACTGATTTGAACAGGGAGCAGATCTTTAATTGCAAATGAGATAGCTAACACTTGACAGTTTATCTTTGCTATCTTGGTAGCACAAATTGAAAAGAGTACCATTCAAATTAATTAAAATCATATCCCAACCAATTTTCATGATAGCATTATATAATCACATTTAATAAGAGTAAATTGCTTCAAATAGTCTATTCTTGTTGAAAAAAATACTGACTTTTTATACTCTGCCCTTTCTTAGATTATGTTTTTATTTTCTTTTGGTTTCATCTAAATTTTGCCAAAAAAAAATAGATACTGACTTTTTAATATGTGTCTAAATAGCATAAGTCTGGACATAATAAGACCTAGAAATAGAAATGGAGTGTTAAATGTAGTGTTTATGTGGCAAAATGATAAAAAATGTGTGAATTTGAGCCGTCTTTATAATCCTACATTTTCAGTGCTTCGGACATTCATAACTCTTTTGGCTTTAGAATTCAACTTTTCCACACTTCATCTAAGTGATAAGATGTTCTTTCTGGAAAGCTCTAAAAAATAATCCTTTCAGTTATTTTTGAATTATGAAGAAATAGGTGCAGCAATAACTAAAATGACTGGACATGGTATTTCTAATCTGGTATGTGGCTAAGCCTCCCAAGAAGTAGCTGCATTTAAAGGAAAGAATACAAAGAAGTACACAAAATGAAACAGCCTCTTTTAAGTGCCTAGTTTGCATTTACAAAGTTTGACTCAAGGTTAAAAGAGACATTACATTGTCACTGCTTGTGTGAGGTATGATTTATTTCTGAACAAAATTTTTAAGGACATAGAATCCTTATGGAATTTGAGATTTGAAGAGATATGGAATCTTTGATGCATTTTGTACAACATCCAAATTTACACTGACCAAGATGACAAAGGATGCAGATATAGAATAAAATCCTATCTTACTATAGATTCAAGAATCCTCATTCTGCTTATAATATCTCATGATTATCTATCATAATTCTTAATGTAATCTACTAAAATATAGTAGTGCTTTTGGTTCATATGAGTATTTTACCCCAAAATAATAGACTGGCTGTCTATTGGTCTATTTTGATAGATGTTGAATAATTTAAAACTATTTGCCCCTAAAATGGATATTAGTCTATTAGTGTTGTTTTGTTTGTTTTTGCTTTTTTATATGACATTCTCTTTTTCCACTTTTAAACTGACTTTTTTCTTTTGCTTCTTTTAGTATGATTGTTTTACTGGTCTTTTTTTTTTCCTTGTAAAGAACTGCTCCTAATTTTTCTTGAGATAATTCAGTCTTTTAAAAACTTAAGTCCTCTTAAGCCGGGCGCGGTGGCTCAAGCCTGTAATCCCAGCACTTAGGGAGGCTGAGACAGGAGAATTGCGAGTTCAAAGCCAGCCTCAGCCATGGTGAGGCACTAAGCAACTCAGTGAGACCCTGTCTCTACATAAAACACAAAATAGGGCTGGGGATGTGGCTCAGTGGTCGAGTACCCCTGAGTTCAATCCCCAGTACCACAAAAAAAAAACCCCAAAAAACACAACAACACTTAAGTCCTCTTATAGCATGAATCTGATCGCATCATTTTTTTTCTGCTAAAAACCTGCCATAATTTTTCATTTCGTGTAGTGTAAAAGCCATTCCTTATGGTGGTCTGCCAGGGCCTGCATGATCTGTCCCCACTGCCTCTGCATTCTCATTTCCTTCTCTGGCCTTTGTTCTCCCTATTTAAACCTGCTGGGTGACTTGTGGTCCTAGAACATATCACACATGCTCTGACTGCAGGGTTTTTGCACAGATGCTTCCTTCTCCTGAAATAGTCTTCCCACAGATGTCCATTTGGCTAGCTTGCTTGCATTCTTTTGACTTCTGCTCAGCTTTCACCTTCACAATGATCTCTAACCTGACAAACCACATATGTAATTTATAACCTGCATACTCTCCACACTCAAGCTCCATTACTCTGCTCCGTATTACATACCTTATTGATCACCTTAGGAGCTACAATATACCTTAGTTATTTATATGTTGATTTTTCCTTCTTCCCCTTGCTAGAAGCTGGCTTCCAAAAAGTAAGAATATTCATCTGTTTTATCCCTGATGGATAAAATAGTAGATCATGTAGCACACAAAGTAGGCTTCAAGAAATATTTTTTGAATAAAATGAATAAACAGCCTGCCCTATCTATGACTTCCTTATCTACAGATTCAACCAACCATGGATCAATAATATTTGAAAAAAATTGTACCTGTATTAAACATGTTCAGACTTTTTTTTCTTATCATTATTCCTTAAACAATACAGTATAACAACCATTTACATAGCATTTATATAGCATTAGGTACTATAAGTCTTCTACAGATTATGTAAAGTATATGGGAAGATGTGTATAGGACATTTGTAAGCATCATGTCATTTTAAATAAGGGACTTGACTGTCCTCCAATTTTGGTAAATTCAGGGGGTGGTGAAACCAATTCTCCATGGATACTGAGGGATGATATTCATACATTGAATTCGATGTTTTAAAAGTCAATAATATCTGAAAGTTCAGTGCTAATCATGAATAATTCTCAACATTTTTATCAAAATTATTGTATCATTTATGGTGACTACTATTTTTTCTGTGCTGTTTGAATACAGAGATTCTTTAATGGTTCTTTAGTTTATATTAGAGATATTTGGAAATATCTGTACTATAGGTAAAAGATATTTTACTGTTAATATAAAGTGAACCTGTTTGATCCCAAATGACACTGCAGCTGTTTTAAACTCTAAACTTTAGAGGAAGCCAAATAGAAGAATGCTTGATATTCACTTATTTTTTAATATCCTATTATTTTTCCTGGTCATTGAGGTAAAATAATCAAATATTTTAAAAACAAACGAAATGTATAGTCCTTCAAAGCCACCATCTCATAAAACCCTCATGTGGAATATGATGGACACCATAGCCCTAGCTTCATGTATGACTGCATATATGTTGTGATTCTACATCACATACAACCAGAGAAAAGAAAAACTGTGCTCCAATCTGTGTACAATGAATCAAAATGCATTCTGCTACCAAAGTAGAATAAATAAATTAATAAAGTTAATAAAAAATAAAAAACAAGTACATAAAACATAAAAAATAAGTAAATAAAATAAGTAAATAAGGGACTAACCCCCTTAGTCCCTCTGCGGCTATAACAGTTTAAGTTGGAGATAGAGTTCATTCAAATGACTTTCTCTTACATTTAATTATCCTGAGCCTAGTCACATCAGCATACTATTACAAGAGATTGGGAAACATAGCTTGTATCTATTCAGGCATGTGCACAGGACAAAAAAGAAAGGGCTAGGTTTGTACCTCCATACAGCACAAGTATAATATCCTGCCTGGGATTCTCACACCTATGTTGTTATGTGTTAGTATCAGAAGGTGATCAACATTATGTCTTCTTCTTCAATGAATATTTATTCCCAGATATATCTTGCCTTTAAACAGGAGAGATTATGGGAGATTTAGCAAGAATTTACTTGATTTTTCTCATGGAAGTGTTTCTGCTTGGTCCTACCCTGACCTTAGAACGATAAACATACTTATTGCTCTATTTCATGTTTTTTTTTCTTTTCTTTCTTTCTTTTTTTTTTTTTTTATGGTGCTGGGGATTGAACCCAGGGCTTTGTACATGTGAGGCAAGCACTCTACCAACTTAGCTATATCTCCAGCCCCTCATGTTTCTTTTAATCAATTATTTTATTCTATTCCATTAATTCCTATTGTCTACTATGTACCCAACTTCTGTAATTGCTCCGTTTTAGCAATAACTAGATTTCTATTTATGAACTTCAAAATTCAGAGCACAGATCCTTAATAATAGCCAGGATACCACTCTGATTCCACTTTCCTGTCTTTTAAGATTCCTACCAATTTTATTTTAATCTGCTAAATAGATCCTGAATCTTGGAATTAATGTGTCACCATTGATTAATGTGAGAAACCTTTGCCCCTGGGGACTGACTCCTCAGTTTTGAGCCATCCTAAGAATCCTTCCTTGTAATTTCTATTACTAAACCAAACACACTCTTGCCTTGCTTCAGTTGACAAATTCTAGGTCTTTCCCTTACCAATTAAGTATGTTTGGAATTTAGTCCCTCCTTCCTCTGGTCAGGACTTTCCTATTGCCAGTTAAGTTCAGATTATAACATCCTCCTGAATTACTGTTTAAAATTTTATAAAATTTGCCAGGCGCGGTGGCTCAAGCCTGTAATCCCAGCACTTAGGGAGGCTGAGACAGGAGAATCGCGCGTTCGAAGCCAGCCTCAGCAATGGCGAGGCACTAAGCAACTCAGTGAGACTCTGTCTCTACATAAAACACAAAATAGGGCTAGGGATGTGGCTTAGTGGTCGAGTGCCCCTGAGTTCAATCCCCAGTACCAAAAAAAAAAAAAAATCATAAAATTTAATATTTTATAAAATTTATAAAATATCCTGTCAAAAATAATGATTTCAGGATAAAAGTAAGTTTATGTAATTTATACATAGAAAGGATAGTATTTTTATTCTACAAGTAAAATAAACCTATAAATTTTCCATTAACAAAATGTAAATAAATGCAACTATGAATCTGAAGTAATGGTTTTTGGAAGAATGTTTTATGAAATACTTATAAATCAATAGTAACATATTCTGAGACATTAAGATCATTTTCACAATGCTAACCCCAACAATTCTACATATTCAT
This sequence comes from Xerus rutilus, assembly GCA_028644305.1. Classification (NCBI taxonomy): domain Eukaryota; kingdom Metazoa; phylum Chordata; class Mammalia; order Rodentia; family Sciuridae; genus Xerus; species Xerus rutilus. The sequence goes on from CM053403.1 coordinate 117,220,620, forward strand.
CACATCGAACTATTGGAGGGTTGGCATGTCGATTACTGACCTATGCCATTCATGTTTACAAGTTTTCTTACAAGTAGAATCAATAACATCTCATTGTGAATGGTGCTTGTTGTGAAGCCTAGTGTTCCTCTTGCATATAAAAGGCACAAAGTCCTGTTAACACATTTAATAAAGCTTATTATTACACCTTCTTGTCCTCTCAGACATTACTCCTCTCAGACATTACCCTGTCTGCTGTGCTAGTTTGCTCTCTCCAATGCAGGTTTCAAAGCACACTTAATGGATGTTAAAAATATCCTAACAGGACACAGGGAAAGTATTAAGAAATGGTCTTCTGCACACTTGCTTCTGGCCCTGAAGGTATGTGAGTTAGTCATAGGGAAATGTTAATAATTCTCTACTGCCCCCTTACTAAAGTGGATACTCCTGAGCTTGGGAGTCCACTTTTGATTTGCTTGACCACTCTTGGAGGAGGACATTTGAACTATGTGGTTGTACGAGATCATTAAACTGCATGAAATTTCGAAGTGCTGGGTGATTATCCCTCATTGCCTGTCACTATCAAGTAGTATGAGCACATCTTAAGGTGTTCACTGTAAATATGCAAAATAGTTCGCAAATCTCATGAGAAAACTTTCTATAGATGATAGGTATTATTATGCTAATATGAATATATTAAACTATAACAGAGAAGTCATGACTCGTATCATATTTGAATGCTGAAGTCAATTTATGTTTTCTTACTATGAATGTTCTGGAAGTTCAGGTTGCTTTCTTCCGCTTGAAAGAGAAGGATGAACTAGAACAGGGAAGATGGAGTTATTTTGACTTTTAAGGTTTCAGGTTCACTTGGATTTGAATTATTGCTCAGCCAGCACACTAATCTCTGCTTAACTGACTGCCTGTCACATACTGTGTGCCCGCAACTGCCCCAAGTGCAATAAATGGTATGGAAATAGGACTGCCTGCTAAGTGTGCCAGGATCCCCTCACCTAGGCTAAATGTCCTATCAGACACACATTTATTTTGTGCTGAAAGTGAGAGTAAGGACTGTGTGGTTATTCAAGCAAATCTTGCCTGCTGGAGAAAATGTAATTCATGTTAGAAAATATGGTTTCTGTCCATGAGGAAATACATTCAAAACCTTGTTTTACCCTGAAATCATTGAGTGTTTGTTGAATACACTCGTAATTGAAAATTCTTCAGATTTATGTGGTATTTGAGTTGGTCCTCCTATTCCCTGTCTGACGTGCATACAGGTAATCTCTTTCTCCTTCAGTCAACTGTTAACCTTTATTTTATTCAGAGTGTTAGGTATTTTATCCTGGTCATGGTCTGTGACTTCAAGGCAGGGATTATCTGAGAGGTATCCAGCCTCTGGCTTGCTTCATGTTTCTATTCATCCTCAGGTGTAAAAATAAAACACTTTCTCCACACCAGATGAATCATTGGGTCCCAAAGTCTCCTTTCTCTGTGAGTGCATATATTGAACAATAACTGCTTTTCAGAGTGATGATTAATGTAATAAGGAAGGCCACAGATCTTACTTTTCCTTTGTGATTTGTTCTCTAACAGTATTCCAGGCATGCCTCTGACACAATGGAAGACTAAATAGTTTTAAGGATGGCCACCACAAAGGAGAGAGTCTTTTAAAAGAGTGTTTAGATTTTTAGCCAGGCATGGTGGTGCATGCCTGTAATCCTGGTGGCTCCAGAAGCTGAGGGAAGAGGATCACAAATTCAAAGCCAGCCTCAACAACTAAGCAAAGCCTTAAGCAATTTAATGAAACCATGTCTCAAAGTAAAAAATTAAGAAGAATAAAAAGGATTGGGGATGTGGCTCAGTGTTTACACACCTCTGAGTTCAATCTCTAGTACCAAATAAATAAATAGTGTTTAAGTTTTTTTTTTTTGTTTACTTGAGCTCTACTGAGTCAATGTTTAAAAATTTCCAGCTATAAAATTTCAGTCATATTTAACATTGATAATGTGGATTGCTTTGAAAAAATAAGTTATGAAAAAAGAGAAAGCCAATTGTGAAACCTGCTTTTCAGTGATCCAGACAGATCTAGAGATTGTGGATATTGTATTGATATGAAAACTTGCCTTTCTGTCTACTCCTCTTTTTAGGCTTTTACTTTTCACCCTCTTAATATCAGGTGTCTTGAAATTGACAAAATTCCATAGTAAATTCATCCATTCTAAAGTGAAAGCTATGAATAGTGGCAGTTGAAGCCACTGAAAGAATATATTACTAAGAAGAAAGATGAAATGATTAAATGATAAATAATTTATTGAATGATAAATAATGGGATTTCAGTATAGATTTATATATTGATTTCTCAAAAATTTGTTCTTCGTAATCAGTTGCTTGCTCAATAATTTTATTTGACAATGATCAGGAAATTGGCACAATCAGGAAGCATCTTTTCTTCTTTTATCTCATTATAATTTTTACTGTGGATATCAGAGTAAATGATTTTTAATCTAGAACCTTCACTGAATATTAAGAATATGATTGGAATGAATACTTTCATCGGAAGCCACTTATATTTTTATTAGTATTAATATAAAACTTTATATTGGTGTCTGATTCATTCTAAGCATGCAATATGTTTTTAGGCTCTGTGCACAAAATTTTCAAATACTAGTTTAATGAAACTAGTTTACAATCTATGTGCTAGTGAAACTTTATAATTGAATTCAGGCATTTAACTAAACTAAGTTAATTTTTTCTTCACTTTCTCCTCTCTTCTTTTCCTCCTTCTGTTGATTTCTATCTTCAGTTGTCCTTCTCACTAAGTTCTCTAATGATTCCTAAAATCTTATTTTGCTATTGACATTGATTTTGTTCAATTTGATATTGTTTCTTCTGATTTGAACTACTACACAAGTATGTTCAGATATTATTGTGTCATTTTAATGGATGAAACTCTCTTATTTTGTTGTTAAATTATTCGGTGGTAAAAGTTAAAATGGCAAATAAACCGCTTAGATGTATCACAATGCTTTTAGTGCACACTCAAGAAGAATGAAGCTTTCATGATTGTTGAAAATAGCCTTACTGATATTTGTATCATAGGTGTTTTTAAGATATATGTATATTTACTTGTTTTAACAAATATTGATTTCAAGATCATTCACAATTTTCCACTTGATAAGACACTTTCAGAATTTATGCCACAGATACCATTGGTTGAATAGAGATAATTATTGATAAAAACTTGTGGAATAATAAATTATTACTTATCAAATTTAAAAATAGATCATTCACTGTTGATGTTAATTTCAGATAGAATTCAATTAAGTAGCTGCCATTTGGAATGAGTACTTATAAGGGACAATATCAAATTTTCTTAAGTTTCTATTACATTTGCCTTTATATTTCCTATGAAATATTGGGGTAAACACTAACTCTCAAGTTATTTATCTTAAACTGGATACTTTTAACTGAATGGAGAAGTTTCCATTCCCTCAACATTGATGCTTTAGAAGTAGAAAGAAAAATAAAGGGAGGATACATTAAAAATGGAAGAGAGACAAACTATTTTGAATTATCATACACTGAGAAATAAATTTTGTAATGGGAATAGTGTGCTAGAATAGAGCTTTGGAAACCATCATGAGCTAGCAAGGTCTCATTATCAGTACAGCATCTTCCTGTTTCATATTTTTGATTCATACCAGTTGACTTTTTATGACGGTAGCAGACTCAAAGTGTCTCTTCCTTTCTTCCATTGCTAACTTGAATCCCATTTATTCTATTGCTCAGGCCTCAGAAAGTGGCATCCCAACCCCATTCTATCAAAGAAGTTGATACTTATTTTTAGTCAAAGCCAATGACTGTAATTCCATCCTTTTTGCCAGTGACTAGTATAGGACTGGACATGTGAGTCACTTAACTTACTTCTGACCAATGAACTTGTAGAAAAATCTAAGGAAAACAGGAGCAGAGATTTCCAGGTACAGTTTTTCCCAGTCAAAAGAAGAAAACACTAAAATATATAGTGCCTTTATTCCTCTGTTGTATCTAAATGTGATTCCTGGAGTTGCTTCCACCCTCTTGCTTTCAGCATGAGGATGAGATCAATAGAAGGAAGAGGAGCAAGGAGGACAGACAAATGAAGGGGATTCTGGAGGAACAATGCCAGGTGTCATTCAACCTCTGGACCTATTGTTTTTGCACTAATAAAACCCCTACACTATTTAATTTGAGTTGGTTTTTCAATTACTTTCAGCCAATATTTTCTATCTGATAAAACTTTTAAAAATTATTAGCCAAATTACCAGGTTTGCTTCAGTTGATTAAATAAAGCCAAGAAAATATTTGTAATGTAGTTTGGTACACCTCCCATCTCTTCCTACTTTAATCTATCCCCTATCCCATACTGGATGGATTTTTTACACATATAATCACAACAGTCTTGTTTAAAAGCCATTCAGTTTTGCTCTACCATATAAATGGTGGCAGAAAACTCCTTAATAGAGCTTTTAAAACATGATCCTTCTAGCATTCTTTCTCTATGATTCTAATTGCTTTACCTGAAGAATTTAAGGCTTTAGAGTGCCAAAGATGATCAGATTGCAAAATATACCCCCCGAAATTAAGAGTCCTCATTTGTCCAAACTCTGGTGTTTGAAAATGTTCTGAATGACAAAGAAGCAAATCTACTGATCTAAAGGTATATGTCTGATACACAAATGCCTTACTACACCTAAGCCCATCTTTTGATACACAGATATGCTGCTTTAGTTCCTTAGAATGTTAAGAATTGATGTCTTGATACCATTCCACAATAAATTGGATGAGAACAAAGTTTCATGTCTTTTCAAAGTGCTCTGCATATCATAACTACAGGATTATAGCATTCTGAACAGATTTCACAGTAATGGCTAATGCTTATTATTTATTATGGGCTAGATACCTAACTACACACACATACCTGAAATAACATGTGCTGATTTGCTGAAAACTCCTTGGGAAATGCTAACACAAGACTATGTGGGTGGATCATTATCTCATACTATCATTTGAAATTACAATAACTGAGCAGTGCCTTATTATTTTGTGCTCTCAAAAGTAATGCAAAACTTTATGCTCCTCTAAAACTTTATTATATTTTTATGAAACAATATGCTGAATGTAGAATTTGGTAATTCTAGAGTATGTAACCTAAAGAATTTTGACAGTGGGTATTTATTTTGAGCAACATGAAGTTCCCTTATCTCTATTGTTTTTTTTTTTTTTTAATTCTCACTCATACATATTTTCTCCCTGCATCAGCTGAATTTAAGCTAACTGGGTAGTGTTAGACTCTTTCATTCTGAAATTTCCTTCATATATTGTTATTCTTATCCTTGGATCCAAGGAAAATCCATTTGCTATAGGATGGTTGCTATTACCTTTATTGTAATCCCTTGAAGGTGTCAGGGAAAAGTGTTAGAACAGGAGGGATGCCTTCAGAGTTTCTCAGAGAAAATAGTCACATGCATATGCAATACCTTTGTAACCCCACAAAAGATAAGCCAGAGAGTTTCATGCGAGTCCTAGTAGTGCTTGCTGGGCACTCCACCTCTCATCTTTAGAGCACAGTTGTAAACTGGTCAAAATATATATGCATCTTACAATTTTGTTCATTTATGTCTATCTTTCCCTTTCTGCTTTGTATCAAAATACAAAGCAGCTGAGAACAAATCTAGGAGTAGTTCGTCTAAATTTAGGAGAAATAAGAGAAATATGGCAGAGTTCTACCAGGAAGGCCTGACTAAATGAACTCAATCGTAAGTTACAAGGGGCCAGAAACAGAAAGGCAGAGGACAGGGATCAACAGATGTCTCCTGGGATTGATGGTAACTATGAGTGTTCCTCGATTCTGTAACAATTTGGGATTTCTGAAGGATTTGTCTACTTCTTTGAAAATATAAAACAACTTGAGCATCTCCACCTGCACAAGAAGGTTATCTGGGTTTGGAAAGATTCTGACTAATAAACGTAGTTAAAGTCTGTCTCATGGAACACAAATTCCTCAGAATTCTAATAGATGGTATAGGGAAGAGGGAAGATTTATCTGAATTACTTTAGGAAATTCTAGTTCAAATAAAGCAAATAAGATTCTTTCCACAGGACTTTTCACAGTTTTTAGTACATTTCTCAAACATATCATATCATAGTAACTCTCCAAATTAAATATCTGATGCAATTAGTGCTCTGTACAAAACTCTTTAGAAAATGCTGAAGTGACAGTATCTTGACCCCTTTAAGGAGAAACATCTGCTACATTGGCGCTTGCATTTCTAGATTTCTAAGCTAAGACTTGGCTGTTTGAAACTCTGCTCTTTGACTGTTATTTCATCAACTTTTTCGTGAAGAAAACCCAGAAATTTGACTTTCATTTTACCTCATCTTGGCAAGGCAAATAATTCTATAATGTGAACTTTTACTCCTATTTTAATTAATTATTCTTCTCAGTTCCATACCCCAAGCTATGAACTGTGTCTGAACTACAACCATATATCCCCAGCAGCCTGCTAAAGCATTTAATAGGACAGATATGCTTAAATCAGTCTCAGAACACAGTAACTACCACCATCACAGCAATAACAAGAGTTGCTGATATTTATTGACTATATGTTGAGCACTTTACATGATTCATTGTAGTTAATCTTCAACACAAGTCTGACAGTTAAGCCCTGTTTCTCCATTTTAGAAATTTAAGAAAAAGAGTCTCATGAAGATCATATAACACATCCAAGTTTCCTCGATAGTAAACTGTTGAGACAAATACATTCCAATTAGTTTTTTTCCTAGTCACATATTTAGCTATAAGTATTTCATCTCTTACTATTTATTAATTCTGTCTACAAACAGTATAATTTCCCTAATAGCAAATTAACATGTTGGTTCTATCAACTCCAAATTTAAACTCTATTAAATCATCAAATGTCATCAAATTTTAATATTTCTTACATTTCTTCACTCTGGTTATTCTCATGAACAATATCACATGCTTCCTTCTCTAGATTTTGCTAAAAAGAGATTACTAATCTCTCAGGGTACAGATTCTTCTATTCCAATAGTTTACCTAATACTGCCAGATTAATCTTCTGCAGACATTGCTTTCACCATTTCATCTGTTTCTTAAGTATCTATGATTGTTTTCTTCTAAAAGATAGATTTCAGAAACTTTAAGTTGTATTGCAGAACATTTAACATGTACTTTTCATTATTCTTATAAATTAAACCTCCATTTCAGCAGAGACCTACTAATCATAGCCTTAATGTACTCTATAAAGGCTTGACTTGGATTTTCACATAAAATTGCTCCGTTGATGAATGCACTATCCTGTTCTGTTTATTATTCAGATTCCACTTGGACTTATAAATGCATAAGAAATTTTTTATAAATAACTACATTAAAAATGTCAAAGATTTTATTGGTAAAACTCATTTATGAGAAATCATTCAAATTACCTTTCCACTCAAGCTTTATCCTTGAATGCACTTTGCCAACACCGCAATTTAGCTAATGTCCTTTCAAAGAATTGGTCCTGCAGAGCATGGCTCTCTTGACAACTTACTAAACAACTATTAGGTGGATAATATTTTCTTCTTGATTTATTTTGTATTTAGGAGCATGAGATAATCTAGTTAGTTAAATATAAGGAAATAAGAGAATTATAATAAACTCCTTAGAAGCATCTGTCCGTTTATTGTTTGGTTGATGCACACAGTTCCTAAGGATAAACTAACATCTCTCAATCGCCTTGTAAAATTAGGAATTATCTGGTAAAACAATTGGAGAAAATTACTTGGACTGCCACACTTCCAAAATAAAAATCTCATTAGGAAAGCAAAGAAGGCAAATAAATAGTTTGAGAGTATTTTAGATCATTCTAAATATACTCTACCCTAGATACCTCTGCCCTAGAGATGGCCTCACCCTTGGCCATAGGCTAATTTGGGGGCTCAGAGCAAAATTGGGTTTGATAAGTTAAATTTCTTTCCTGGCATTATATCAAATATAATCCATGTTATCAATTTATTTAGAAATGTTAGGGTTGATTTTGCAAACGTTTAAGCAATTATATAACATTTTTCTCCTTTGTAAACACAATGATAGCATTTTTTATTGTCCTTTCAATGTCTGCATCCACAAGCACAGAGGGGCATGGGGAATTGAAAGCATTATGATTTCTAATTTGATTAATTACCTCATTATGGCCTTGGTTTTCCTTCTCTCTCTGTGAACAAAACTATTCTAAATATAAATTTTCTGAAATATTCTAGGTATCAAATTACATGTGGGTATTTTTTTAAGGAAATGTTTAAAGTCCAGTGACTTATATCACCTAACCAAGTTGCCTCTGTTAATGGAAAAATAATAATAAATATTCATGAAATCAGTTTGTATTTTCAAATCAAGCATATATTTTATTTCCTATTGAATCTAACAACAAAAAGCCTCATTTTATTTTCTTCTATGTGAAAAAATACATGCTATGGATCTCAGTGCCACATTCATTGTGAATTTACAATTCGGCCTATTCTATACAGGTTAAAATGATATGCAATTGGACTCAAATTTATAAGTGTTAGGCTCATGGATTGGACTTGAAGGGAAATGTTGAGCAGTGGTTTCAAAGTCTAGATGTAAAATGTAAGGCAATTTGTATATGAACAAAGTTGCCTACTTCTATTATACTGCATATACTCTAGTAGGATTTTAGTTTAAAATCAAATAAAATACTCCAATCCCTATTTAGCTATGAACTTGTAGGCATGATTTATTGCTATCCCCATATACAGTTAAATACCAGTCTAATTGAGCTAAGAAAGATTCCCAGGACTATAATGATCCATTTTCAAACTAGAATGTAGTGGCTGGTGGACCATCATTATCCTGAGAATGGACCACAGGTCATCACTAGTGAGAAGTATTCAGCAATCAACATCCTTTTTCTTTTTTCCTTCACCTCTTCTCCGACAATGAATTTCATCAAATCTACCCATTTCTTGATACACTTTCCAAGAAGGTGAAATCATGTCCATAGAACACACTTTTAATAACTATTCTATATAGCTACAGTTTCAAATAAGACAAATGATCTACTAAGTTACTTCAGTTGGAATGAAATGTAGCACGTCCATTTTTACTATAGTGATTGTAATGTACCAGTGAAAGCTACTCTGATTGAAGTTCAAACATGTTTATAGAGATGGTAATTTGATTTGAGGTTATGTTGAAGTGTGTGAAAGGAAAATCACCTCTGATTTAAAAACATAAACCAGACATACAAAAAAGAATGTGACCACATCAACAAAGTGAAATAGAAACTTGGGAAACTATAAGTTAACAAAAAAAATATTGTTTTATTTTAAACTCACCTCTTAATAATTAAATGAATCACTACAATTTTCAATTAAATTCATGTATGGACTTGCCAGATCATCAACATTGTAGTCCTAAATGTTACAGTAGCCCTAGCCCCTTTAAAAATGATGCTTTATAATTAAACTTTAGAAAGAAATAGTAAGGACTGGGGATGTAGCTCCATGGGGGAGGAGGACTCATTCTGTTTCAGTTGTACATTTTGCCTAATAGATAATTAAGTCTATAATTATTTACTTCTTAATAAACAGATTATTTCCCATCCTACTCCAGTTGGGACTGGGGAGCATGTGACAGAATTCTGATAAATGGAACATGGGCAAGAAATTTACAGCATTTCCAACTTTTCATATGCTATCTGGCTCCTGAAATTCTGAGTTGTTTGTATGCTCTAATTAGATGCTAATCAGGAACTCATATTTCTGTCTTAGTAAGTCTCTCAGAAATATCTAAAGGGCAGGGGTCATGTAGTAGCTATATTTGAATATTTATTGTGGTTACCATCTACATACTGTATGTAAAAAAAAAGAAATTAAAGTGAGTTCTTTGTATAAAATAACAGTGAATTATACAGTGGCCATATGTCCTAGCTTGTCCAGAACTTACCAAGTTTATACTTCAGCTCAGGCTAGTTAATTCCCTTAGTTCTTCCCCCTTTCATGTCACACATAATCTAGTTGGCAACATTCAAGCACCTACATCTTGCCATTTCTATATAAACCATACCTCAGGGTAATCACATGGACCATGAAGAGTTCTTTCTTTTTTGTAGCTATAGTTTCAATAACTATGAAAGGATGGGTGGAATTAGAGGGTTACCACTTTGCAAGATGTAAAACAATGATGGTTTAGGAAGCAGGTGCCAATGGCTGCTGAGATCTCATCAAAAGGGAAACTCACAACAACCACAAACCTTTCTTTTGAAAATATCAAACCTGAATTTAATCAAGTCTTTAGATTTTAATAACAATTTGCAGGAAATAAGGGCATAAAGATTGATCATTATCAAATATTCTAGAACAAAATCTGGAAACTCCATTTGTTGAAAATTCTTGAAGAAAAAAAAAGCAAAAACAGAAACAGAATCATGTGGGAAAAGGGAAAAAAATTACAGGCAACCTAAAAATGAAAAGACTTAAAAATACCTACAGGTTGCAGTATATGAATACCATTTAGATTCTAATTCAAATAACCTTAAGTATGAGATATACAATAACATTGCCTATACAGAAAGTCCTCAGTATACAATAGTTTGACTTAAGATTTTTTTTTAGGATAATGCAAAAATGATACACCATCAGTGGATATGTCACTTTGAATTTTTATCTTTTCTCAGGCTTTGGATATGCAGTAAGACAGTCTCATCATGCTGGACAATACCAGGATTCCCAGTTCTCAGTGGGCCACACCATCACAAGGGTGAAACTTCAATAGCTAACAGAGCACTGTGTTGCTGAGGTGTGCAGGTCAGGTATCTTATATGCATTTCTGACTTAAGAGTATTTTACCATGGGTTTATGAGGATGTAATCCCACTGATGTCAAGGAGCCTCTTTAGTTTGATAATTGCAAAAGCTGGGTGATAGATGCAAGCATATTATATTATTCTATCTATGTTTAACTTTTTTCCAATATACACTCCAGGGATTAGTCACAATTATTAGCATCTCCAAATTGGAAAAAAAAGTGGTTATTGGTTTTGGAATATGCAACCAAATTTAGTGCTTAGAATAACTGAAGGTAAATGATAGTAAAAAAGAAAAACAGATTCTTTTTTTTAAAAAGTGTAATGCTTGTAGGAGCATACATGTAATTAAATGGTATCTCAGCCAGTGGTTTGAAAAAGTTTAATTTCCAGAATATTAGCAATGTCCTCACCTGTGAACATGTTAGAACTGAAATTCCTGGAGCCCAGCCCATGGGTACTAAATCAGAGCCTATAGGGGTGGCCCAGCAATCCACATCTAAACGAGCCTTCCACACAATTGTGATGCCAGCACATGTGTTAAAACCATTTGAATATTTGGGGAGTGGAAAGAAGCTCCAGATAAACCACAAAAGATGGTGTGTAATTGAAAGTTAACTTCATTTGAAGCACTTACACATCCTCTAAAATATAGACGTGATACTAAAACTATTTCTGATTGTAATTTCTATCTTGAAATTGTATGTTTCCTAGAAGTGGTGGGCCATTTTCAACTAGCAACAGTAAAATCTGGATTAAAATATTTTTTATTAATATTCCTGCCTTTATGATGTAACAACACTTGTACATGTGAAGTGTTATGTAAATAAAATAATACGGGCCCTAATTGTAGTTTTCTTGAGACAAAAGTAGAATCAAGCCAACCTGAAAAGAACTTTTCATCTTAACACATGCACTACTTTGCTATGCCTTGCAGGTAAGCTGATGTGCTTTTAGAACTTATTTTACTTTCTTCAGACAGTGGAATGGGGAGGAAGTCTTAATTTTTGACTTCATTGTTTTCATTTATAAATTGAAATTTAGCTACCTAATGGGAAAACTCTACCCAAATTTGCCACCAAAAGTCAGGTTTTAGTATAATTCACGAACTTCTGTAAATGGTTAAGTGCGTATGATTCTTCCCTGACTGCGTGTTTGCTGTCCTGGGTTTCAGGAAATACTCTTGTTGTCTCAGGGACCGCCCTTTATTTGTCACATGTTATGTAGGGTCAGAGAAAGAACACCTTTGGGACTTTGTACTTTTTGATCCTGGGAGGCTCTTCCAGGCTCTTTGAGTCCCTTTGGTGAAGGCTCTGGAGTTGGGAGCACACTGCTTCTCCTTTGTGAAAGTGAGTATTCAGCATAAATGAGCAGATCACTGGTATGAAATAGGAAAATACTCAAACTAGATAAACGTATTTCTAGACAGATCCCCTTCAGTTGAAGAGATGAACTAAAAGCAGTTGACTCAAAATAGTAGCCACAATATATAAGATGGCTAAGTCCTATCAACCCCAGGTACCGTTTCAAAATTCAAGTCTAGCGCTTACTAGCTAAGCCACCTTTGATGATGAGTCTTTGAACTTTTTAATCTCACTTAGTTTATTTGCAAAGTAAGAAAATGGAATTGCTGTGATAAACTTGTATGAACATTAAATAATTTGTTACTTGTAAAAGTAGTTGGTGCATGGTAGGAGGGATTATTTTGATCTTCATGGGCTACTCAGTACAAAACTATAAAGATATTCATTAATATGCTCAGAAGATAAAATATTCAAAAATAATCATTTAATGCTCAGAGCACATTGATTGACCAAGTATTTCTCAAAAGCAAGTATTTCTCATTTTTCATATTCTGTTAATGCAGTGAATTAAGCAGAAAAAAATCACCTTCATGGAGCTTACAGTCCAAATCATATGTAATAATACATGGATAAAATATTTTCACTGTGTTTTTAATCATGATGTGACTTAGCTATTGTGAGTAGAGGACCAATGCTGTCCTCTGCCCCAATCTTTACTTTTAAAATTGACTGTCACTTCAGTCTTTCTCTCATGAGAGTTATTGATAGTAAAATTCAGGTTAATTCAAGAACAATTTCACTCATTGATATTCTGTAAGAGTCAGAGTGGTGGTCGATCTGGCTTCTAAGAACTTGGCAATGCATTCCCAGCACTCACGGATCCAGGCTGAGAGCAGGTGGTTGCAATCTGAAACAGTTTTACTTAACTGCTTTCCTCCATTTTGCAAGCTTTGCTTTCTCAAGTTCAATGACACTGCACCTGAGAATTCATCAGTATGCAAAGACACGCGCGCCTGCCTACAGTAAACACAATACGAAGCTCTCTTTAAAAACATGAAAAAAAAAAAAAAAAGAACACCACAAGACAGCACTTGCCTTTGTAGGATTTGTCACTCATCATTGCAAGGGTTGTGTTTTTCAGGAGGTAAAGCTTGTTTTCTTTTGTTTTTAAATTTGTCATTGATCCAAACTGTGAAGATGCACAGGTGTGAGGATTTAAATGGCGATGATTGACCTGCCCACCCACACAAAATTCTAAGTAGAAAATAAAGGCTGTTGCGGGTGTTTGCCAGCTTGATTGCTCTATCCAGCATTAATTCATGATCTCTGAGATGCTTAGCATGCCACAGGGTGGTTCTCCCCATTTGTCTCTAACACATTCTGGGAAATTTTATTATACTCATGACTAAAGATAATATACCCGGACTAGGCAATGTAGGAAGTGATTTATTTTAATTGTTTGAAAAACTGTCCGATAGGCTCTAGTCCACTCCAGTCAATGTAATCCACATGGCATTAATATCCAGTAATCCCCAGGCCTTCCCTTTCTGACCAGCAAAGAAGCAGCGTACAGGTAGTGTTTCCACAGTTGCTCGCTTATAATATGTTTTTACAATCATTTTTTGAGCCCTTCCCCAAATCTAACCAACTTGTAGTTGCACAGTTATTGATGAGACAAATTGGGAAAATGCCAACTTGGAGGATATTAGGTTAAGGATCACCAAGCAAGGAATTAGAAATGACCAAGCCGTAAGAGGAAGTGGATTGAAATAGTAAAAGCAAACAGAATTTCTGATTTCAACACTCTGTAATCATATGTAGTGTGGAGTAGATATGCTGGGGTGAATCATAACTGATGGAATCCTGTGAGAAAAAATTACACCCAGCACTTGAGAAAGGTGGAGAAATTGAATGAGATAAGCTGTGGATGACCAGTTAATGGTTGAGTTAATGGGATCTGTTGGTTTCCATTGTTGATGATCTGATATTTTATGGCTGGCCTTCTATCCCCAGGTAGGAAAAAATGAATCTAAAATATAGAGAAATACATAAGGCAAAATTGCACAAGGTCATACATGGCATAGTTGTACCCAAGCTCATCACTGAGTAATTTTCCAAACACAATTCTGCTCTTCTCAAAAGAACTGACAATTTGGAACTCAAGAAGAACTGCATAAATAGAATTATTTAAAAATTCAAGACAGAATATATATAGGGAGTTTTTAGCCTTAGATAATTCATATTTTCCAAGTTTTTTTCATGTCATTCTGTGATAGCAACTTTAAAATCTATCTAAGTAGATATTCATGTAGAGGTAAATTTACTCAATATTTAAATATGTTTTTTTTAAAACCTCATGTTTGTTCTCTAAATATTTTACTTTCACAGATGAAAGCTCTTTCTCAAAAACTAACATTCATAAATCAATTATTTATGAACTAGTTTAAAATCTATTTTCAGTGACTGACAGATGAACACAGAATAATATGCATTTACATATCTTTATTTATACAATAGCATTGTGGGAAACATATTAACTCGCTTAAACAAACAAACAAAAAAGTTTAATATCCATATCTACTACCCTTCCCCTTCCTGGGACCTGCATTTCCCAAGAACTGCAACTCTGCTACAGTATGGCTCATCCTTAAGAGGAAAGGTTTTCTGAAATCAATGCTCATTGAATTTTTTTATAGTATATAGTGCTGTTAATAAATGCATTTAGATTATGACCATAGAATTTTCCTTTGATTTCTTTAGGAAAAAAATCACTGTACATAAAGCCAATCAGTTATAAGTTATTTCTGAATTCATAAGCACTTGGAATGAAAAAATCCCTAATTAAAGGAATTCAGAGTTGTCAATGCTCATAAGTCATTGCCTATTAAATCACTAAATTCTGAGAGTTTAGTCATACCTGCTTCTCTTGACTTTGATGTTCAGCCTATTGACTAGATTGAGGGATATAATCTTTAATATAGTCAAATTTTCCATTAGATTTTAGAGAAGATAAACTCTTAGCCACTGATGAGAGGTAGCCAATTCTTAAATCCATAAAATGATGATTATACATAAGCTAGTCATTTGTTGTATTCTAATTTTAACATAGGCTGAATGGGTCATTTGCTGTCTGAAAATGTCAGATGCCTTTCGTAATGAATAATACTAGCAAATTTTTGTGATAATCAATTTTAGTAATAGTAACATTTGAATATACAAAGCATAAATCCAAAGTCCATATTTTTCTGTTTCAGCTAGTTGCTGTTGTCAACATCAATATACAAATTCCTGAGTGAAGTAAAAATATATTAAGCAAAATTTTAAAATATAATCCTTTTGTTTATATAACATGTTTTCTAAGTATGTTTCATTAACACTATACTAATGTCATTTTTACATTATTCTTGGAAATATTTTAGAAAGTGATTACTGATGGGATATGTCTTTATGTATATGAATGTTATAATTTAAGAAATGTAACATTCCTACTTGTAAAACTTCTGTTTTCTTTTAGCAACCAAATTCAAATAGTAGACTATTCAAATTGGAGACTATTAGTTCATTGTTATAAGTAAGTACAATAGTATGGTACCTATTTTGTATATTATACAAAGTGTATTGTACAAAAACAATATGACTTGAAATTGGATTTTAGGTATGGTTTCCTAAACTTCAACTACTTGACTGCTTCCCTTTTATATCCTTCATATAGCTGCATGATGGATTCCACATGGCATTCCCAGTTGGAGTGGCCCCAGGAGTAAGATTTGCAGACTTAACATTTGTCTAATAAGACTTGTCTACATAGAAAACTTGCTGTAGTCTAAGAACCATTACATATAAGGCAACTTTTCTATGACCAAAAAGAGCATAGCCTATTTCTGTCAGGATTTTATTTTTTTTCCAAATAGGATGAAGATTTTATTTTTTTAAATAAGATAAGCATCAAGATTTTATTTAGGATGAACCCATAAACTTTACTTGAAGATTCCAACTATACTGATGTTATGTGATTATTCTTTCTAAACATTTTGAGTGTCAAATAATGTGGATCAAGAACAAAGGAAACAACTGCAAGAGCAAATCAGAAAAACAATTCATAATTCAGGATATCCTATGTCCCTAATAACTAAGTTTATTATTTGATGCTTTCAGTTCTAAATTCTCTAATATTTAGCACATATGAAGAGGTTTAAAACTTCAAGTAAAAACTTGAAATGCAATTTTTAAAATCTATATTTAATATCTCCCAGTATTTTGTGAGGTATCCTGGGAAAATTTTGTTTTTTTAAAGATTCTTTGTTTTCAAATTTGTTTCTAGGTCCTCACATTATCAACATCCTGTCTTCAATGACTTAAGTTTATTTTAATGTAAGCACAGATGGTACTAATGCTGTTAAAGAACGTTATGTTCTTATTATCATTGTATGAACTGTAATTTTATCAGAATTGGAAATAGGATGAATCACAAATTAGTATTATTGTCATTTGACTTTTGTTTTGATTGGATCTCACATTTTTTCAGTAGCATGTATGAATATTTTATTTAAAATGTGTTTTTAAAACTGTATGACTTTTCATAGTGTAGAGGACAGGAAAGTTTTTTAGTCGATGTAGGTTTCAGTTCTCACTTTATTTCTCACTAGATTTCTAATTTTAAATATATTCCTTTAATTATCTGGACACTTAGCTTACTCATATGCCAAATACAGGCTTGGACCAAGTCCATGAAAACCATGGACTTTTTAAAATAAAATTATGCAAAACTCATAATTTTATTCTGCCTTGAAATATGTGATGGATGATATTCCCCTGTGGGTTACTCCCAAATGGTCCCTGAGAATGTGCTGTATTCCTATGGTATTTATTAACTTTCTGATCATTTGTAGGTTAATTAGTATCTCTGAACTTAAATTTGTTCATCAGTAAGTAAGGATATTTCTAATGATTGTAAGAAATGCATGAAATGAGTATAGGATTTGGTGAAGAAGAAATACCTATTGAATGGTGGTTGTTGTAATGTTAGTCCAAAACTTATAAAATTATACTGTATTATTGAATACTTATTATATATAGATATTACTATAGTTATTATTATCAGAGATATTCCACTAGCATCCTTCCTTATCACAAATGTGTATTGAGTACCATATATTATAGGAATCATTTTGTAGCTACTATCATTTAGCAATGAAGCAAGTTATCTGAACTTGTATGTTATTCATACCCCATAGATTGAGAAGCACTAAAGTAGATAATTGGAAAATATCCTTTGTGCACTACAATTAAGTATTCTGGAGCATCTCTTTATTTGTAAGAAAGGACTGATGTAATGAAATACTACAGACTGGTAGCTTTATCAATGGAAATTATTTTCTCAAGTTCTGGAAACTACAAGTCTGCAAAGGTGCCTGCAAAATTGGTTTGTACTGAGGCTTTTCTCCTTGCCTTGCAGATGGCTGCTCTCTTATTGCATCATTGCATGACATTTTCTCTGTATTCACACTGACTTCTGGTGTCTCTCCATCCTCTTCTATAATGACATTAGTCCTATTGAATTATGATCTCATTTAAGCTTAATCACTTTCCTAAAGGAACTATTTTCAAATATGGTCTCAGGGAGGATTAGGGCTTTAATATGTGACTGGGGGCAGGCAACATTCAGTCCCTGCAAAGCCATCAGAGCATGCCTTCCTTTATTGGTACTAGAGAATTATCACAATATTGGGGTATATTTGCTCCACATAATGGTTTATCTGTTATACAAGGAACCAAACACTAAGCTCTTCAAACAGGTCAATAGAACATGCATTGTTTCCTCATTGCATGTATGGCTTTAAATTACATTTAAGAAATTATTTCAGAAAATTGCCTGTATTCAGTGTGGTCCCAACTCCATTTCAATCAGAGTGAAGGAACACTGATTCTGCAATGTCCTTCAGCCATAAAATACCCAGATGCTGGATCAGTTACAATCATAAACATTTAAATGCATTGCTGAGTCCACAAAAAAGGTGCTAAACATCCCCAAAGGCCTCTGTACGAAAGCTAGCTTAGAAACCCATGGAGAAGCAGAAGTGGCTTCTTCTGTGATTTATTCTAGTGTGCAAAGACTCTTCTGTCATATGCAAACATGAAAATAAAACATTCAGCGGACCCAACCTCCTACTCAAACAATCACGTAGTATAACATATGTCCTACTTTGGAAAATATCTTTGAGCTGTCTGCATATTTATGAAACCTAAATATTTAACTGATGGAATAAATCTTTTTATTTTACTGGCGCACATTATTCTGCATATTTCGTCTATCCTATTATTTGTGTTATTAAAAATTTCTATTTTTTCAGGCTGTTCCAATCACATTGGAAATATAACTATTACAAGGACACCTCAAACTTCTAGGTTTGTTTATGCAATTAGTATTTTAAAAAGGATACTGACTTCAGAATAGCTCATTACTCCTTCTGCACAAATCATATAATCAAAGAATGTAGTAGATGGGCCATGCTCATTGACTGAAACCAGATAAACCCTCTCCCTGGATGTGCACTGAGAAAAAAAAAAAAGGTGCATTCAAGAAAGTTACTATTTTCAGATGGTCATGCTTTGAATGGAAATAGAGCAAGTGCTAAGATAGTACAAAATGCAGACACCATAACCATTAAAGTCAAAGCAAGCTAAGATTTATTTGCATTTTTTAATGGACATGCAGAAGGAGGTAGGTGGTATTACAATGTTTACACCAAACCACATGAGCTGAATGGGCGAAAAGAAACAGTTGGATTATCCATGTGTCAGCATTCTAATCCGATCAGGCCTCTCAGCACTGTAATTTCCAATAAATCACATAGTTTAAAATACGGTAAGAGAGGAGACTGGGTGTTTGTTTTGTTCTGATGAGCCATACAACTCAGAGCAAAATAAAACCCAAGAAATAGAATACTTCAGAAAATAAAGGAGTTTTGAAAATTACAGTGGTTTACTTCACAGCTGTATACGTTTACTTTTCTGCAAAGCAGGTACACAGTGACCCATAATTCCTGGGGCCCAATTCCTGAAGCAGTATTTTTCCATACTTTGCTCATTGCCTGAAACCAAGCAGCTTCCAAGTTTGCCTGATTCCAATAAATAATTTTATAAACAAGATAATCTTGGATAACTCATACCTTTTTATTAAAATGTTAAATGCTGCAAAAGTGAGTGTATGTTGCATAAATTAGAGGGCAAGTTTTATCATTGTATGTGTGCCTTTAGATATTAAGACATTATTTAAGGAAAAAATAAAATGCATGGAATCTAGGTTTAAATTTCTACCTGAATAGCAGAATAAATTTTCTGAAATCCCTTTCTGGATAAATTATACCCATAAACTTTTACATGCTTCTCTGAGTTTACAAGAAGGTAATGGAGAGCCCTATGGGTCTCCATACCCCAAAAGAGTAAGCTGATATCAGAGTGGTAATAAAGATGGAAACTGGGACTTTCTTGGATGCAAATGATTCTGGCAGGAATCAGAAGCTATGAGAAAAATGGAGTACTAGATCCTGGGCCTGGTAGAAAGGAAAATTTAAATCTGAGAATGTTTGGGCTGAGGCTATAGCTCAGTGGTAGAATAAGGCCCTAGGTTTGATCCCCAGGACCACAAAAAAGAAAAATGTAGTCTGACATTGCTGCATAAATACAAGACATTTGAAGGTAATATAACCTTCATAAAAGTTTGAGGCTGAAAATTTTTCTCCTGGGAATAAATGGAATCCACATAGAAAACAGTTCATCTATGTAGGTTCCATTCAAGGGAAAAAATGATATTAAATTTTCCTCTGAGAATTGTAGGCCCTTTCTCATATGGTGTGGGGTTTGAGTTTATCAGGAGGCTCTTGCTCATAAATATTATTAACTAAAGAGATTCCAGGTGGGCAGCACCTCCAGTTTCCTGTCAGGAGGAAAGGAATATCTTTTTAATGAATAGCGTTTTCAATCTTGGACAGCAGGGATCCTAAAAATTAAGTTTGGACAGATTGAATTTAGTTATTCAAAACTTCACAAATATGTGATGAATTAAGACCAATCAGACTTATAACACTAAAGACTTTATCAAACATAAAATCTCAAATGTCTTCATAAGAAAAAGGGATTGACATTTAAAACCCAATGTAAACAGTGAAGTGCAAATTAGATACAACTAAAGGGAGAATTAGTGGGTGAGAAAATAATTTTGAGAAAGTTATGCAGACATTATTATAAGGAACTAAATAGATGAAAACAGAATTTAAAAATTGCCTACTTTGCATCTAATTTAGATTTAGCTAATAATTTCTCAACATTTTTGGTGTTGGAATTCATTTATACTTTTAAAATTTACTGAGGAGGATCCCATGGTATTCTGTTCATGTGTTTTATTTTTTTATCTACTAAGAGCATATTTTAAAAGTAAAGTGGAATTTTAAGATGTTATAAGTAAAAAAATAAAATTATGTAAAAAATGTCATGTACTGAAGAGTTAAATTCAATAAAATCAGTAATTTTAAATGCTTCATAAAGTTCAAGTAAAAACTACCTTTATTATATTACTGCTTGTTTATAGTAGTGAAAATCTGACTTCTTGTACAGTTTGTTGTTAATGCCATGACTTCTAAACTGAATTTCATTTTGAAAAATGAACTTCAAAACAGGTGGAAGAAAGAAACAGCATGGTATTTATATGGCAAATATAAAACTAAAAGATGGCAACAAGGAAAAAAAATTATTGCTTCAGTACCACAATAAATGCAAATGAACTGCATTAAAAAGTTTACATTATTGTAACAAAATACCTAAGCTGGTTCACTCATAAAGAGAAAAGTTTATTTTGCCTTATACTTTTGGAGGTTTTGGCCCTTAATCCCTTGGCTGTATTGCTTTTGGGCCCACGTTGATGCAGTGTATCATGGTAGGGAGCATATGGCAGAAAAACCATTCATTTCATGGCAGGGATATGAAAGAGATATCAGAAAAAGGAAGGGACTGGGGTGCTACTGTCACCTTCAAGGGAATTTTCCCAACAATCAGAAGGCTCCCACTCTACCCACCTCTTAAAGTTTCCACCACCTCCTAATAGTACCAAGTATTTAATACCTGGACCTTTGGGAGACACTTATCCAAACCATAGTATGGTCATTTAATTCATGGGATAAAAATCATCTTTTTGTGATAAGAGGTTAACAAAGGTGTCCAGTCATATTTTGCTCAAAGGAAATTCACTAAAAGAAAAGTTAAACATTGAAAATAACTGGGTCAAATGGTGGTTCCATCCCAAGTTTTCTAAGGAATCTCCATACTGCTTTTCAGATTGGTTGTACCAATTTGCAGTCCCATGAGCAATGTATGAGCGTGTCTGTTTCCCCCACATCCTTGTCAACACTTATTGTTGTTTGTATTCTTGATAATTGCCATTCTGACTGGCGTGAGATGAAATCTTAGAGTAGTTTTGATTTGCATTTCTCCAATTGCTAGAGATGTTGAACATTTTTTCATCTGTCTATTGAGCGATTGTATATCTTCTTCTGAGAAGTGTCTGTTCAGCTCCTTAGCCCACTTATTGATTGGGTTGCTTATTTTTTTGGTGTTAAGTTTTTTGAATTCTTTATATATCCTGCATGTTAGTGTTTTATCAGATGTGCGTTGTGGCAAAAATTGTGTTGCCACAGATGTGCGTGTGGCAAAAATTTGTTCCCAGAATGTCAGCTCTCTGTTCACTTCCTTGATTGTTTCATTTGCTGAGAAGAAGCTTTTTAGTTTGAATCCATCTCATTTATTGATTCTTGATTTTACTTCTTGCGCTATAGGAGTCTTGTTAAGGAAGTAAGGTCCTAATCCCACATGATTACTATTTTTTTCTTCTATTAGGCATAGGGTCTCTGGTCTAATTCCTAGATCCTTGATTCACTTTGACTTGAATTTTGTGCATGGTGAAAGATTGGAGTTTGGTTTTATTTTAAGAACCAGGCACATACTAACCACAGTGAAGCAACTAATCTATTAATAAGTGAAACCTTCATTTATTAACCTTAATGTATATACTTAGGAAAGAATCCATTCAAGGGGATGGATTAAACTTATGGTTTGTGTCAAAAAGAGTTGCTACATAACAAAACATCAGAAACTTTGTGGATTATAACAATTATTTATTTAACTCACATTTTAGTAGACTGTCAGTTTGATCTGGCATCATCTTTATGATTATGATTCCCAGCTTGAGTGACTGGAGTGACAATGTTGCCCACCTTTCATCAGCCAGCACACTTCTTCACAAAACATAATGTTAACAAAGATCCCAAGGGTATTGAGAAGAGGAGTACATTTATTGTATTGATGAGTTTTTTTCTTGCTGACATTTTAAAATTTTCTGTTTGGCATGTTTTCTATGGTTCTTAGGTTTCTGTTCTTGTCACTTTTCCTAATATCACATTAGTAAAAAAAAAAAAATTCACATGGATAAATTCAAGAAAAGAAGCAAGACTCCAACTCTCAATGTATGAGAGGACTTGTGACATAATGTTGTAAAAGTGTGAATTCAGGGATGGCAAAATTGATGGCTAATTTATAATATGCCACAATGTACCTAATAACGCATCTTTAAAATATGTAAAACACTAAGGTACGTATTGGCAAAATTACATAGAGAAACTAAAATTTCTAAAGTAAAGTTAGGAAGATATAAAATATCTTTTGATAAATCATGTATCTGTCACTTAAAACTTATTAAGATCTAAGTGATTTGAGTGATATTATTAATAATCTTAACAGATGTATAAAAAATTGCACTACATAATAGATAATTATATGTTGTAATACACTTGAAACACCAAAACATTTCATAAGTCATATTTTTGAAGTTTAATTTACATAAAATATGTTGCATAAATTTTAAGTGTATGGATTTTACCATTTAGTATTACAATTTTTAGAGTTGTCTTTATGCCTTTCATCAGATCAAAGATTTTCACCTTTATTTCTAGTATTCTGCATAGTATAAAAAATTGATAAACTGATATTTTAGAAAATGATAATTAAAATTTTCATATCTTGAAAGGATAATATTATTTTTCCTTTATTGTGTTAATATACTGAATTATATTAATTGACATTTATTTTAATCTTAGAGTCTAAACGTATTTGTCCCTGCCATTTTTATTTATTGTTGGATTTTTGTTTCTTTCTTACATATTTTTAAGATCTTTGGGTTTGTATTCATGAAAGACACTAGTTTGTAGTATTTTTCTAATCTTTTTTTGAGCTTTGATATGAATTATTTGGTGGCTTATTAGAGAAACTACTTTTAACTTTCTTTACTATATTCAGAGACAACTTGTAAGATTGGCATTATTTACTCATAAAATAATTGATAGAATTTCCCAATGAAACCATTCATATCTGTTTTTAAATTTGTTTCAATCTTCATGGATATTTAATTCTTTATCTTGATATGTCAGTTGTAGGATCTTGTATTCTAAAAGGAATTTTTCCATTTAATCTACTCTTTTGAACTAATTGACAAAAAGATTTTAGTGTTTAAATGGTACAAAAGTGACATTTCTTTTTTCATTCCTTACAGTGGTCAATTATTTTGTTTATTATTGCTTGATTAATCTTGCTAAGTGTTAATCAATTTTATTAATCTTTTCAAAGCTTTAGAATTGTCTGTTCATTTTCTCCATTGCCATTTTTTTTATTTTATTAATACTGACTTTCTTTTTTATTGGATCCATTCTTTTATCTCATGTTTAATTAGCTCTCTTTTTTCACTTTACCATGAATACTGGCATTGTTTATTTTATATTCATGCCACTTTCAAAGCATTAAAGTCCTAATAAAACTAAATGGTTTGATCAGTCCATTTTTCTTCAACAAAGGAATCCCTTACTTCTAGATCATAGATTTTAAAAACTGAATTATTGCATTTGTATTTTCATACAAACAAAACACAAATGTATTTCTTTTATGTTGGTGGCAATCTAAAAGACAAGAAATTCTGTTAATGTTATCCTTGAAGAAAAAAAGTACAGAATCACAATCATGAGAAAATCCACCTAGTGTACCCATAAGGGCGTCAGTGTTTTGATTTCACATCCTTTTCTCATACGAACTTATTCTCAAGAGTTCAGAGAATTCCTAATAAATATCATGTGGATATTTTGGGGTTAGAAAACTCATGGCTCTAGGCAATGATTATAGTCAACATCAATCCTCTTTTTGTAACTATTTAAGATA
Source organism: Xerus rutilus (assembly GCA_028644305.1). Lineage (NCBI taxonomy): Eukaryota > Metazoa > Chordata > Mammalia > Rodentia > Sciuridae > Xerus > Xerus rutilus. The sequence goes on from CM053403.1 coordinate 117,245,028, forward strand.
TAACCATGGGTAATTAATTTTAAACTCCTAATACATGTTTCAAAATAATTCAATATAAAATATCTTTTAATTTTCCTTGTGTTTTTTCTTTGATCTGGATAATATAGAAGTTCATTATTTACTTTCCAAATATTTCAGGATTTTTCTAACTATTTCATTATTCTTAACATCTACTTTAATACTGCTATAGTGAGTCAAAACATCTAATTTTTAATGATTTTAGTCCTTTAAAAGTTATTAAGAGTTGACTTATTGAATAACCTACCTTCTATCTTGATGAAAATTCCATGTACACTTGAAAAATGTATCTTCTGAATATGTGGTAGAATGTTCTAGATATGTTAATTGGATCAGTTTGGTTGATAGTGTTGTTCAAATCTTCTATATTATTACTTATTTTTCTGTGTTTCTATCAACTACTGAGAGGTATTAAAATCTATTTGTCCATTCCTCTCCTTATTTCTGCCACATTTTACCTCACATTATTTGAAAAACTGTTTTCAGGTGTATTTAAGAGTGTTGATGGCTTCCTGTTGAATTAAACTCTAATGATCTTGAGATTTTTATCTTCATTTTGGGTTATCTGACTATCTTGAAGTCTACTTTTTTTAAAATAGTAATAAAGTCCATGCAGTTTTCTTATGCTTAATAATTTATTGGTCTATATTTTCTTTCTTATGTACATTATACTTATCTGTTTCTTTAAAGTGTATTACTTTAAATAGCATATTGCTAAGCCAAGTGTTTTTTTCAAATAAATCAACCCATGAAGTAATTTTCTACTAATACTAACCATTTCTTCTTTTTTAGCTATGTGCTCAGTGTACTTAAGTTCATGTAAAAATTCATGCATACTGATTTATGTTTTCCTTCTTAGTATATATTCTCTTCCCTTTTTTTTTGTTCTATTCCTATTTTACTGTCTTATGTTAGAAGAATAAAGTATTTTTAGTCCCATTTATTTATTCTATCATGTTAGAGTGATTCCTCTGTGTGTCTTTATGTCTGTCTGTATTTTTTAAAAAATTACAATATGCAAATTGTAATAAAATTTTAACAAGTCTCACAACAATAATGAAAAAATATTAAAAAGATAGACAAGTTATAACAAATTCCATTTATTTTTATCTGTTTCTCCTTACATACAAGATAAGAATGACTTGTCATCTTAATTAATTAACACATTTCTGGTACATATTATATATTTCTCTATATGCATATGTATACATATGATAGGATAAACATTTTTGAAATTAAAAAAAATTAGAAGTAATTTTATTACTAAAGGGCCTCCTTCAATCCTCTATGTTACTTGAACATTCCCTTACCCAGCTTTCTAAATAAGTATTTAAGTAATTAATTCTTATAATTTCTATTTATTTTTTGAAATAAATTTCTTGCTTTTAGTACCAACAACTAAAAGTTAGTTAAAACTGCTTGTAAAATATGAATGCATTCAGCACCAGTACCATGCAGTGAATAATATCACCCTTGGGTAATAAAGAACTTTGGGGAATTTTTACTGTGATATGTTTTAAGTGACCAGTGTCCCATGTATCATCTTGCAGAGGTTTCAGACTAATACAAACCATCCAAATACAGTCATGCATTTGTTGATAATGAGGATACATTTTGAGAAATGAATTGTTAGTTGATTTCATCACTATGAATGATGACTATGACCACTGTCACTAGATGGTAGAATCTTATTGGACCACCATCCAAAATGCAGTCTGTTTTTGACCAAAATATTATGTGGCACATGACTGTACCTAAAAAATGCTTGTATGTGATTCAGTTAATATTAAAATTAATTTTTCAAGGAATACTCTATGTTTAAAAAGAAAACTTGATTTATATTAACAAAAAATTCATTATTGGATTCCTTTAATTAGCAATCCTCTGTCATCATACACCCTTATCATGTATAATTAATGAATGACTAAAGAAAAAAATAAAAGAAACAGCTATACAAAAATCCAGCCATTGTCCCAAATGAAACATTTCTGAGCTGCAAGCATAACATGATAAATCTCTTCATAATTTAATTTCTCCTTTTAAAAATCTTATAATTATGAATTATGAAAATTGTTATTCTAAGAAGATCAATTGTTTTAAATTTTATTATCCTTTAAAGTTATGTATTTTAGCTTTCACTGTAGTATTATCACTGGTGCTATACATTGTCTTATGCACAATGAAATATTTGTCTTGCTCATGCATATATTATTTCCCAGTGCATGAAGTCAGGTAAAGCTGTAATTTATCAATTAAAAATAAGATACACTTGCTAATTACAAAATAATGGCAATAGCACATTAACAAAAAATAAAACTTTTGGAATTTATAACAATAAAATCAATCTCTTGTCCTTTAATAATATGTACCATATTCAAAACTATATCTTCAGCTTATAGGTACTGAAGTATTTAGACAGATGAAATTTAGGACAACCTCCAATATAGTACAAAACACTCTCATATATTTATAACTTTATTTTTGAAGTATCATCTTCATGAAAAGTAAGATTCATATGAAAAAGTATATCTGCCATATATATGTTATCTATAAAATTGAAAATGATCAGTACATGAGATAATAAAATATGAAAAAAGTGACCAAGATAGACAAACTCTTACAATGGCTGCTGTCAGTTTTGAATATTTCGGGCATTTAAGTTGAATTTTTACAGCATAGGCTAGTGATATGTGAAATAAAAGGAGAATTTACAATCATATCATAATGCTCCATAAAGACAACTAGATGGCATTTCTGGTGAGAGTCTTCATTATCAACATCAAATAAAATATATTATTCATCATCTACCATATTTCTCATATTTAGTGATTTACAAAGAGAACTCTTGCCTCACTTTTGTTCCATTGAGTAGAGATGATCTAATTTTCCATCTTTTTTGAAAGACCCAGATTACATAAATGATATTTTTTTTTAAAATTCATTTTTATTTTGCTTACTAAATGTACTTCCAATTATTCCACTGTTTCCATTTGATTATTTATATTACAAGTCAGAAGCATGGTCTCAAATTTTGTTCTCTGATCTCTAAAAAGGAAAGTAGGAATGGTTTGCTATGCAACTTTCCTATCTCATGCACTATTATCTGGAGTCTTTGATCTGTACCTTTTGTTATTTAATATGATCCTATACTAAAGCAAATGGTCCATTTGGTGAGCAGCTTCTCCATGATGGAGACCATTCATTGGTACAGGTTTTCTCCGAGAAGGAACACTTTGTCTCACAACCAAGGTGCTCGCTCCATGCTCAGGGGGACAGTGTGTCCACAGAGCTGTGCAAGACAATGGCTTGCTTCATAGACTCATCACTGTACTGGGAAAGGAGGGAACTTTTAGCAATGCGACATTTGTAGATTTCACTGACACTTGATTAACAGATGCTCCTCATGGGAATCAGAGAGCAAAGATCACCAGAGGTGTTACATGCCTGAAGAGAGAGCATACAAAACAGCAAACACTGTGCCTGCTAAATGCCCAAAGCATATTCTTTCAGCTCTTTCTATTAGCATGTTTTAAAAAATTACAGAAATTATGTCTAATTCATTCTACCATCTGTCTTATTCCCATTCCCTGTCCCTTCCCTTCATTCCCCTTTGTCTAATCCAATGAACTATACTTCACCTCCCTACCCTCCCAGACAGTAGAATGAATTGGACAATCTTCCTATGCATATATATGAATACACAACCAATGTAACTCCACATCCTGTACAATCAAAAGAATGAGATCCAAATTGGAATGAGTTGCACTCCATGTATGTATAATATGTCAAAATACAGAAGTGGAAGTGCTTGTGATATTTTTAATGTTATGCATGCAACATATTTCATAATCCCTCATGTGTGGATTTTTCATGTATTCTTGATTTTAAACAGATAAGGAGCAATTGCTGCCTATCTTTCTGACAGAAAAGTCAGCTCCTGAACTAAAAGTTGTTGGAAAAATAAAACCCATCTCTTGTCTTTGCACAAAATGTAGAGGCCTAAGTTTTCAGAAAAGTCCAGTCAGCACTTAGGGTTCCTGAACTGCTTTGTAAAACCCTAAGGAGTGCTTGAGAAGAGGGTGAATTTGAGGGGCCATTGAACACAGAGCATTTTTCCAATTACAGAAACACCTGCACTATATGGCTTTATGCTGATCTGTTGTGAGCATTTTACAGAGTGTTTAATAGTCCTTCAAATTCCTCATTCTGCAATCCAAAAATGGGCTGGGGGTGTTGCTGGCATGCTTGCAACCCATAGGAGGCTGCCCACTTGGGTTAACTTGATACTCCACCCCCAGTGTAGTATGTTTGACCTGGTAGCGTCTCAAATGCCACCATAGACACACTAATTAATGGCCTAGGTGTATAAGCTTCTGGAAAGAAAAAAAAAATTTTTTTTTCCTTTGCTTAGTGAGAAACGATTATTGGAAAAAGCAATGACTCAGCTCTTTAGTGGTGAAACTATTTACATGGGCATGAAAGGTTGCTGCAGGCTTGTAAAAATCTTGCTGCAGATATATTTTTTTCTTTCCTTATGAAACTGTGGTTCAGGTAAAGGCATGCATTTTCAAGCATCCTTTTGAATATCCTTCGCTTAAAATAAACATACTTCGCTGCCAGAGGGCTTGAACAATAATTACCTTAATTATTTGTTTACCCTGGGAGAAATGCAGTATCCAAAACTGCAATATGAGAATTGTTGGGCTTTTAAACACTCCCTTTCTGTGTAGTTAGTAGACGGGAAAGGATGAATATAAAATTGATCTGTATTTATGCAGTGGTTTTGAAAACCACACTTTTAAAGTGCAGCTCCAGCATTTTTCAAATTCTGCCAACTGTAGTTTCAAAATTTCCTTTGGAGTAAAACATTAATGAGGTACCATAGTTGACTTTTCTAAAGATGAAACTACATTTGAAACCTTCTTCAGTATTATTGCTGCTGTTACTGAATGTTTCTAAGAATGGCACCTTAGCAGTGAAATGCAATGCCAGAAGAATGATAAAGACTGCTTCTTGTTACAATTAATCAGACACACACCAAGCCCCTTTTGTATTTTGTTGGGCACAGCAAATACCAACCTTCATGCCTCATGTTCTTGATTCTCACATTAAGGAAAATATTCCAGTCCTTAAGTTGATGTTTTCTTATTTTAATTCTGACTCTAGCTAATTTTTCTGTAACTACACTTAAATTAGATTTTTCCCTCTCAACAATATTTAAATTCACAGAAAGTAGCTAAATTTAACAACCAGTCTTGAAGGATTATTTTTAAAATCACAGAAAAATAGCAGAAAAGGATTAAATCTATCATTCTACAAACCACCACTATTAAAGGCATGAAATGCAAAATATGTTAACAAAAATTGTCCAGAACTTCAATATACATTTCTCCTAGAAGTTATTAACTATTACTTTTAGAATTAGGTTGATTGTAAACACTATTTTACCATCGGCTCTACCATAAAAGCTGCCATTGTCTAAGAATAAAAATTTCTTTTAGTCTCAGTTCTTCATCTAAAATGAAAAATATCTGCCCAATGTTGTTAAGGAAATGTCATGAGCCTAACTCTTCTAACACTGAATGGGATTCTGCTTATGTATAAAGGTATTCTGAAGGCACATTGAGTTTCCAGGATAGTTAACTCTTACAGAACATTTTAGTGAATGTGTTCAAGTAGTAGTTCCTATGTTGGCCTACCTTTGTGGATGGGACCTTATAAAGTTTTCTCAGGTCACAATAAAGCATCAATATTAGAAGTTAAGTCACATCTAGTATATTCATTTCTATAAATATTATTTATTACTGGGGAACATCAAATCTTTGAAAGTTTAAGTGACTGGTGTTTTATATAAACTTTCAAATGTGTATTCTATACAAATTTTTTTAAAATTCCAGTGTTTTCTTTTTCTGAGTCATCTTTCTCCCCACAGCATAGAAAAACATTAAGAAAGAACTAAAAAAGTTATCCCTAAAACCAATGGGAATCAAATCCAGAGGCAGTTTTGTGGTAGTAGATTTCTTTGTTGTGTACCCATCATTTAATCTGAAACAGCATTTTCTTTTTTGGTTTCTTGGTTTTCATCTTTTGTTTACTTGTTTTGTTTTGTTTTTCCCATTAAGCAATTAAAATTGCATTGGTTCTATTTTTTTTTTTTTGCACATAAAGAGTTTATTTAAAATGTTTTAAGGATAGGATAGAGTTACATCATAATTATAAAAATTACTCACAGAATTAACAGATTTATATTGTGTATACTTCTAAATGCAGAGAACAGGGAATTTTCTATACATTGTATAAAATAAAATTAAAATTAAAAATGTTTGATAAAGCTCATCATACAACTGAGTATATTGAGGTTGAATATGTGTCCTTCCTGATGATTATAAATTTGTAGAAAGCATCCTGTATAAAATAATTATTTTAAATAGTATTTGCTAATGAGCTTTCCCTTATTTTTGTTTATACATAGATGGAGTCCAGTCTCAAGACAGAGAAAATATTTGTTGTTGTCACATAGCAAACTGAGGACACTCGAGAGTTAGTGTAGAAATGTAGCATCTGCATTGAAAGAAAAGCTCACCTGTTTGTTCCTTCTTGGAAGCACTGTCAGTCAACGAGGTTTTGTTTCATTTTGGAAATGACTAGGTAGAAGCAACTAAGGGCAAGACATACACAGTACTGCTCATGGACTTGGTAAGTCTTCAGATGTGTATAGTGATAATGATGAATGTCAGGAGGCAACATCACTCAAAGTATGTTTAACGTGACTTCTGGAGATCCGTGGGCCACATCAGCACCAATGAATAATTGATAGCAGTACTCTCACCTGGAGGCAAGCCTTAATGTCAACACAGTTCATTAGCCCCTGGGGTCAATCACAGAAATGACCTATTTTTCTTTTACAATGGTTTTAAAAATACATGGTTTGTTAAAGTGCTGCAGCTATTTGAATGCCATTGGTTTTGAAATGCCTTACCAGGTCACTCTTCCTGATGTAGATCTATAATTGGTCGAAGCGCTCTTTAGTTCCATTAACTACTAAATTATCCCAAGGCTACTTTATTAGACTCTCTTTTTACAGACACCACAGGAAGCTAGAGGTAGTTTCAGAAAAAATCTTTGTAGAGTCAAGTTAAGTCAAGTTTCCTCACCATTAAAGATAAATATTGAGTAATATTGGGGATTTTTCTATTCAGACAATTCCTAATCAGGTTGGTGTCCTTAGCTCATGGATGGACATGATTAAAATCAGGCTCCACTTACAGGATTTTCTCTGAGGATATCCTGGTTTTGACCAAAGCAACTCAGACTTTGCTATATTTTTAGCAATGAAGTATTTTTTTTACAGAATATTTGTAAAATAGTTACAAATATTTACAATATTTGATTTTATTATATCGTAGATGCTGGATCACCATGTGAGTGATTTCAAGGAACACACACTTTCCAGAAAAGCAATGCTACTTATGTGACAATTGACCAAGCAGAAAACAATGACAAAGCAGAGGCTTTAGTGATGAAATATGATGAGAAATAATTCAGAAAAACATAGCAATGATTACTGGCACATGAGTAGCTAGAATGTATTTAAAATTGTTTCCATTTTATAAATGCTATTTTGAGGGACAAAGGAGTTCCTCAAAAACAGAAGAGAGAGAAAATGTGGTCATTTATAAGAGCAGAAACAGCACAAAGAAAAGTCGTATTTGAGGAGCTGAAATTTACGCTTTGAGTAATGAAACTTATTCTACAGTACTAAAATATTACATGATAGCATGTGCCTTTAAACAGTATATTTGGTGGTATAAATGAACTTGAAAACACAAATCAGGTTACTCCATGCTCACAAATTATTTGCTGGAGATTCACAAGTAGCAAAGAAGCCCTTCAATTTGGAGGAAATGTGGGATCAGCTCTACCTATTTGTCTGCTTCCAGGACAACTTGACATTCTTTCAGATTTGATCTAACTGAGTTAACCAAGGGGACTAGAAATATTGCTGACATGCACAGAACACTTGCAAGTGACGCTTGCTCTTATGAACTCAGTATCAACTGGACTAAAGAAGCAGGGATTTCAGAAGCATTTTGTGAGTTTTCAATTCTGAAGTTATTATCTCTGTACTGCAAGGAATCATACAAATGAAAATCTGAAGCTGGCTGGCAAAAGAGAAGAGAGTATGTTTTTTGAAAATACTGTATGGATTTTTGACTAGGTCCTAGGAACACAAAGCTAGAAAAATAAATTTCTTTTTATATGCAATATGTTTCACTGAAGCCCTAGGGTCAAATGATAGGCCCTTGATGAATAGATACTCTGGGACAACTCAGAGGTCCCTTGGCTTTAAAATGCCTGGATACTGTACTTAACCTCTGAACTTTCCAAAAGTATACTGCACACAAGTTGCTCCCTTGAAAATTCCCATTTTGAAAATAAAATCTAGAATTACAAAGCAAATTACGACCTGATGCCTGTGTCCAAAGCATACATATGTGGTCTTTGAAGAGGGGATGCACCTGGGAAAAGACTGCTAACAAAAAGTGGGGGTGAAGGATAGTAGGGCAAGACTTGAAAATGTTTTTCTTTCAGTTTGGAAGATGTGCCATTTTATATTCAAGTGTGTCAAAAGGACTCCTTATTTTCTAAATATTTCCTGTTTTCCTGTTTTTATTTTCTAAATGCAAATTTATATTTCAGAAATACTTTTTTATTTAGAATTTTGTTTTGCCAAATCAAAATCTGTCTCCAAGAGAACAGATGTTAGGTGAGTTTGTTATACAAAAAGGCTCAATCTGTTAAACAAACTGATGTTTATGTGAGGTATTAGAATTTCAACATGGGGAACACAGATTCTAGTAGAAACCAGAATGTGCCTTTTTAGGTAGGAGTTTAGAGGGATCTTTTAAGTGTGAAAATGGCAAAAAAGAGTTATTTTAAGTGGGTTTCATGGGTTGTCAAGCATTATGATTGGAAGATAAATTTACTTCTGTAGCTCATTGATCCAGCACTGACCAGTTCAGACCATGTTGTTGTTCTAGGCAAGTTTTATTTTACTAAGTTCAGTTTATTTCAGAGGTTATTCTTTCTCAGCAAATAACTTTCTTTTGCTTGTTAACAAGTTCATAGAGTGGTTACTACAGCACAAGTTGGAGCCAGGGTAACAAAATAGAATCACTGCTGTCAACTCTCGCAAATTTCAGTGTTTGTCAGAAACACTATACACATTATTTTATTTGTGTTTTGAGCAAAGACATGACTCAAGGTAAGGTAGACGTTATGGGATTTCAGAAGTAGATGTTATGAGACTTGGGTGATGGCCAGTGCACAGGTGGTGAGATGAATTCACCGAGACAAAGAGAAGAAGTTAAGAGTTTGTAGGAAGAAGCTATGTGGCACCACCCTTGCAACAGGGACAGGACAAATACCTCTGTCCAAGGACTCAAGAGGGGATCTCAGCTTATATGTAGTTTTATATTCTTTGTTCACTTTTGGCAAGCTTTTTGCTAGGAGTGGTTTGTGCTAACGAGGGGTGATCGACAAATTCCTGTGTCTTGTCCATAATGCTTATTGTGCGTGCACCAAATATTCCTTCTGGATTTGTATCTGAGATACAAATAATTTATAGGAAATCTTAAGTAAGGCATTCTCCTTTCCCCTGCAGGGAAGTTTGCTCTTCTGATAACTGCAAGAAGCAAGATGAAAGGGAGGTCCTGAGTTTCACATCAGCTCTGCTAATAGAGGTGGTTTGGGACCTGGGACAATCTATCCTACCTCAATAGAAAGGGAAAAAAAAAATCTGTAAATCTGTGGTCTAGTCTTCTTCTTCTTCTTTTTTAATGTTTATTTTTTAGTTGTAGGTGACAGAATATCTTTATTTTATTTTTATGTGGTGCTGAGGATCGAACCCAGTGCCTTATGCGTGCTAGGTGAGCACGCTACCACTGCGCCATAATCCCAACCCCTAGTCTTCTTCTTTTGCAGGCAAAGATACAGAAGTTTAATATTTATTCCAACTCATTTAACTGGAGAATTTATAGAAATAGAATTTAAGCCTCTCCTAATTCCTGTTGAGTTCTGTTACTAACAGGTTTATTTGTGACCTCTATGGGCTACCTTATTATTGTTTCACTGAAAACAAAATTTTTTAGTAAAGCCATTATTGGTGAATTATTCTAACGTGGTACAATTTTCACCACTTTTACTCAAATCTTAATTAAATCATAAATTTAACTTCTAAAATCATTACAAAATTATATAAATGAAATTGTGGCATAATATTGCACATTAGGATAACTGGTATGACTATACATGACTATAATGTACTACATTTTTTTTTTGAGGTGCTGGGGCTCAAGGGGAGTTGAGCATGCTAGACAAGCACTCTACCTCCAGCCTCAAGTACATATTTTAAAGTTAAAAGAAAAGATTATATATTCACCATAAAGAAATAATGAAGTTTGAGGGTATATCTTTAATCTGACTTAAATAAAATACAGTGTATACATGTATTGAAATATCACATGGTATTCCATAAATTCGTACAATATGTAATTTTTAATGTTCTTATGTATTAGATACAAACATTTTTTATTTAAGAGATAGGAAGAAGTTTTTTAAACAACTCAATTTCCACTCATCCCAGATTATCCAGCTTATTTTGCAACTCAAAGTTAGGGACAGAGAAGCAATGATAAGGTTTTCTATTTCAGGTGTATTCATGCATTAGGTGAGGCAAAAAGTATCTAAAAGGTTTAAAAACCAAAATAAAATGAAATGGAAGACAACTCAAGTGTCCACCAATGGAGGAATGAATAAACTGTGAAATATACATAAAATGGATATCATGATTAAAAAGTAAAGAAATGTTTTAATTAATTTATTTAAATGCATTTCAAGTCATGGTACATATATAGAGCTCAATTTTTCCATTTCTCTGGTTGCAAACCAGATAGAGTCACACCATTTGTGTCTTCATACATGCACCAAAGGTAGTGATGACGATCTCAATCAACCATCTTTACTATACCCATTCCCGTTTCCCTCCCCCCACTTCCCCCTGCCGCATCCAGAGTTCCTCTATTTCTCATATGTTCCCCTTTCCCACCCCCTTTATGTATCAGCATCCACTAATCACAGAGAACATTTGGCATTTGGTTTTTTGGGATTGGCTTACTTCACTTAGCATGATGTTCTCCAATTCCATCCATTTAACTGCAAATGCTATAATTTTATTCTCTTTTATTGCTGAATAATATTCCATTGTGTATATGTACCACAGTTTCTTTATCCATTCATCTATTGAAGGGCATCTGGGTTGCTTCCACAGTTTTGTAATTGTAAATTGTGCTGCTATAAACATTGAAGTGGCTGCTTTACTGTAGTGTGCTGTTTTTAAGTCTTTAGAGTATAGGCCCAGGAGTGGGATACCTGGATCAAATGGTGGTTTCATTCCAAGTTTTTTAAGGAATCTCCATACTGCTTTCCAGATTGGTTGCACCAGTTTGCAATCCCACCAGCAATGTTTGAGTGTACCTTTTTCACCACATCCTCGCCAGCACTTATTGTTGCTGGTAGTTTGGATAGCTGCCATTCTGACTGGGGTGAGATGAAATCTGAGAGTAGTTTTGATTTGCATTTCTCTAATGGCTAGAGATGTTGAACATTTCTTCATATATGT